>CM021100.1:498476498-498495954 GCA_007115665.2 Sequoiadendron giganteum
ATGAAGATGATGACCCATGATTTGATAAAGGGTATAATTTTTCCAACTCAAACTCCTGGGAGATATTGAAGGATGAAGAGATGGATGAGGTACGAATGATTGCCCCATTAAGTGATTTGATTAATAGTGGTGATTCTAATATTGGTGATGCTCAATTATTTACCAATGATTGAGATATTGAATACCAAAACTATGACCTTCAGTCCGAGGAGTCTAAAGGTAGTCTTACTATTGATGAATTCTCATGTTGTGGTAGCTATGATGATACAGAGTCATGTTTTTCTTTCGCTGAGTATGATTACCCCTACCAAATGAAGGTGGGCCTTTTCTTAGAAGTCTCCAAGGATTCTGGATGTGATGATAGGCTACGAGGTTTACATCCCCATACAAAGGGAGTAGAAGGTCCCCTGATGGAGATGAATGTAGTGGATAATCCCCTTTTCGATTCATCTTTATCCATATTAGCTAATAATGATCATTCCCCTTATCGGTGTAGGGATAATCCACTCTTTGAGGATTCTGATGATGCTTTGAATGTATAGACAGGGTATGATTTTGAGCAGGTAGAACAATGGACTAGCATTTTTTTGATGAGAATGCTCATGAAATTTTCACTTTTTATACTGCTATGGAGGATGAGACTAAGGGTCAAGGGGAGATCAAAGCCCTTGAATATTTTTCCAAGGAATATAATGGCTTCCATGAAGGTGACTTGAAAATATTTTAGTTGCCTGAGAGAGAGCATTTTGAATTCAAAAGTGATGAAGGGTATAAGGAAAAAAGTGTCACTGCTCAGTATGTAGATGTTGAGTCTAATGTCAAATCCTGAGGAGATTATGTATGCATTGATAAGGGAAAAGTTTCAATATTTAGTGACCAAGCTACATATTTTGATGCATATCTATATTGTGGATTGGCATTAGGGCTCACCAATAATGAATGGAAATTGGGCTCATGTGTGGGGCAACCAAGTAATGATGGATATGATATTAGCCAACATGATTGTGCGGTTGGATTGTTTGCTGATACTTCGCACCTTTGGGATATCATCATGGATTTGTTTCCACCTGGTGAAGATGACATCTATGTGAAGCAAGGTGATGACTTTCTTGAATCTATTTTTTGTGTTTTCTGATGCTCCAAGAGATCGTTGGCCTAATATGCTGCACAATATTTTTGAAGGTTTTCAATTCGATACGTAGAGTGAGTGTAATCAAGAGGAATATGGGTGTTTCCTTTTTCCACTTCACCAAAAAAATCTGAAGTTAGCAAGCAGGGCAATTGTCAGCTATGTGGGATTGGGGATATCCATCATAACGATGTTGACTACCGAGACATACCTAGTATGATTATTCCTCCAATAAAAGTATGTGAAATAAAGCTCTTTGACAAAAGGAAGGATGGGTTCCAAAGCTTGGAAGATCTTGAAAAAACATGCTTAAAAATTGATGCTTGTGGGATTGGATAAGTTTTCTTAACAAGGGAGAATTTGTACAGTCATGTAAATTATGTATATGGGCTTGGTGTGTTTATTTTCTGCTATGTATGCTTGTCTTATCTAGACAAGCTCTCGGTTTTTTTTCTAGGCTAGTCTGCTTCTACCTAAGATCTGGTTTCTCACTTTTCCTGCTAGGGGTATACGTCCCCGAGCATGAGCCACTAATGGAGCTCCCAAAATTTTGCTATTTTGTTGAATGGCATCTGGTTTTGGTTGTGTTCTAAAGCTTTTTGTCCTCTAGGATGGGGGGGTTTAGGCCTAAAAAACCCTCATTTCATTGATTGCCTCTTAAACCCTCATTCATTCTAATTTTGAGTCAACTTGCTCAACCGTAACTAGTCATCTAAGTCATGACTTGAGCCTTTGAATGCATTCTTTTACAGGTCCCTTTGTCTAGGAGTGTCAGTCTCCTCTTGTGTTGTCTGTTTCAAATATTTCCAAGGCCGAGCCAAAATTTATTTCCTAAGTGACTTGGGCCTATGTCATGCTATCCCAAGGGTTAAATCCTCATCGACCTGATATGGCCCCTTCTTTAGGACTAACTTTGTTGCATTTGTAGGTTATGAGATCCCTTGATTGTGGGACCATTCCCTATTGACCCCGTTGGTTTCAAAAGTTGGATGATTACTTGGTGCGAGGTCTATGGACTAACAACGTGTGTCCTACAAATGTGGGGCCCAGTCTCCATTATGAGGCTTGCTTCTTGCTTGTTTAGATCAATGGTTAAGGATTGGTGTTGAGAGTTAATCTCCACCATTCCTCGCTAACCCTATCTGATTTAAATAACATCTTGAAAAGCCTAGTGGGGTTAGCAAAAAGCTAACACATGGCTACCCTTTTCTAACCATGATGAATCATGGGTGGAACCTATGTGATGAAGTGGGTGCCATTCTAGCAAGACTCCTATTGTCTAAAACAGATGAGTGACTATTTAAACACACTCAATTTAATAAGGACTATTCAATCTACAATCTCATCGATCGATCAAGGGTTAATTTTCAAATACTAGAAACACACATGCGATGGATGTTTATGCTCTGGGAGGAGTGGGAATTAATGACGTATGTGCTTCAGGAGGATTCAAGTTGATCTTTGTGTGTGTGAAGAATTAACTTATGGTAATTATGAAGCATAATGTGTGAACTCCTATGCACCTCAGAATTTAACGGTGATGAGGTGGATGCCAATGAGCGATTAATTTTTCATGCATGTGGGTCTCTACTGAACATTCATGACCGACACCACCAATTTACTCAATAAATTTTGATTAAGGGCCTCCATTGTCTCCATTGTAATCAGCGGTCTGAGTTTTTTGGTGTGTGTACAGAGTGTGGTAATCATTCTGGTGAAGAGATATAAACTTGCATAATTGGGAAGAATGAGTAAGCCAACTGCTTCCTTGCTACCGATACAAAGATATTTAAGGCTACAATTGTAGAAGCCTCATGGCAATATCATGGTACACAAACAATGTACTCATGCGATTGTGTCAGCTTTGAAAGATGAATGCAGAGACAATTCTTGTGGCAAGGATCCTATATCAGTTGATGTCAGAGGTAGCCATTTTTTGGGAGGCCACGTCACAACAACGATGACGAAAGGAAAGGATCCTGAAAGATTCATGCGGGGAGTGCAAAGAAATATTAGGTATAGTCGTGCTTCTTATGGGTGGTAGTAGTCCCCTATTTCTATAATTGATAGCTCGTCTACTAGTGAGACCGAGATAGATTTTGGGTATAGAAATTACCTCATGCTTTTGAATTAATTGGCTCCCAAGGGTGGAGGTTCTTGTGGTGCCTCTCGTCTCTGTGGAAACCCTAGTGGACATGATTGTGAGATGGCTGAAAAAGACAAAAATGATCATGGGGGGTGAGTTGTCCTCCCGTTGTCGCAAGGGCATGAAGTGGGCACATGTACCTTGGTGTTGATGCTAATGGTAGGTATGGGTGATGGAGAGCGTGTCTGGGTTTTGAATTTTGGTTATGGTAATTGTATCACCATTTTTTGGCTGGATGTGAAATGAAAATTATGTTAGTGGTTGGCAACCCTTTTCAATGGTTGTTATGATTGTGGTTTCCCTTGTTCAGTACATGGTTGCAAGTTGCCTTTGGGGAAGTTTTTAAATTAAATCCAATTTTGTGCTGAAGTGAAATGTAACTATAATGAGCTTGATAATTATTACTCCCTTGGTCTATAAAAGGGATTTCAATGCTCATTACAGAGGTCAAAATTTTGAGTCTATAATGGTCTGTATAGAATGTAGGCGCAAATAACAGGTATAATGCAGAAAACTTGGGAAGTATGCTATTTTTGTCTTAGGTACAAGTCAGATATGTAATGGCCTTAAATAGTTATATGTAATTATTGATATTGAAAGAAACCTAAAATTTAAAGCATGTACTCTCTTGTATGTAGTTCTATTAGATTATGAAAGAAATATCAAGGATCTTTTCATTTGTCTTCAATGGTTTACTTGAATGTGTGATTTTATTTTGTGCTTTGACTCAAAGAGTTGATTAAATGTTGGAGTGTAGTCATAGGTCTATTAGAACGTGCACGAGATCTGATAAGAATTAGTGTTTTAAATACTTTGAGTTTCTATGATTTAAGGCATTATGAGAATAGTCCATCTAGGTTAGGGTTAAATAAATTGTGTATTACTTGGTGTTCCATATCTAACTCCATTTTACTAATTGTTGAAGCACTGGCCTATTTTTCAAGAATTTGTGCAATAAATGAACTAGGATTAAGTCCATCTATAGGCTCAAAGTAAGAATAAATAATCATTATAACATTTCCAATTTTGATTCATAAGTTTGAGATATACCTTCATTCCTAGTAAGTGGGGCATTATTTACTTAAAGAATCAGCAAAATCTTAGTAGATTTTGTTCATTAGCTGAGTATTGGAACCCATTTGTGCTGAAGTGTTCCCTATTTGAGTAAATCATGGTGAACATAGTGAGGAAATACATTCCTTGGTCCCACAGAGCCTAAAGAGAAGGAGTAGAGATCCCATAGTTCTTTACTCATTTTGTTGGCCTCTAACCTAGGAATTTCTTGAATATAAGGCTTGGCATCCCTTTAGAGAGTTCCAAGGTTCAACAAGAAAAAACACCAACACATTATATTCAAGAGTTCATTCATAGACAAGTCAAAAATATTTTGCATTGCTCGACTATTAAGTAGTTTCAACATGAAACAATGTAAGAATGTGTGAGTAATTTTGATGTGAAATAATATACATGCATGAAATTTGTGAACACACATAAGTAGGTGCATATGTATAATTATCAATACAACTAAGAATTCCCATATAATTTTATTGATGTCCTCATGTACAAATACATCAATAAATATTGATACCAACTATCCTAGATACATAACTAATATGTGCTTGGGATGATACCCTCATGGCATAGCGTACATCTCAAATCATTGCTATTGTCAAAGACACTTGCATTGCAATATTACAAGCCAATTGTTAAAAATAGAAAAATCATTGAGTAAAAGTAACTAAACAATGAAAGCAACATGAACTCCAATGCTAGATACATTTCCATCAAATCACATGTCCTACTCAATTCTTGTGTTGAGAAATGTCTACATATAAATATTAGGAAAGTATGGATTATAAAAAACATGAGAAATAAAGTCAATTGATCATTCTTTGAAATCATCAATGGTTACAATTAAACACGAATATTGGAAAATGCAAAATTTGCTAATTTTTTAGTAATTTTTATGAATGGAAAGCTTTAAAATGCTGAGGTAGATAGGTAAATACTAGGGAAGGTTTGACTTTGTAGCCCAAGTCACCTGGTCACTCTAGGGTGCTCTTTTTGGGGTAGTCTCTTAAGAGCCCTAAAAGCTAAATATTATCAATCTTTGAAAAATTCATTTCAAGAGCTTGTGGCATGTAGAAATGCTTGGTCTAAAACTATAGGTGGATATATAATCCCTTAAAAAAAACCTCTCTTAGTTTGGGTCAACTCAACACTGTTTGTGCGTTCCAATGTCAAATACGTTCTTGCCAAAGTTGTTAGTGGAAAGCAATGCAAAAATGGAAAGATTTTTCTTTTTGTTTTATGCATAATGGAGCAAACCCAACTATATCAACACATCAAGGTGGGAGTTATAACACTATTAAATGCCTCCTCTTCTCACCCAATTCCCCCAATGATTTTGGAGTGCACTAATTTGGGGTAGTCCTGAAAGTGCCATAAGAGAAAATAATACAAAATCATCAAGTTTTGGGTTATTTTGATGAATGGGAAGTGTGGAAACATCGAGGTAGATAGGTAAATACTAGGTAGGGTTTAACCTTCTTGCCCAAGTCACTTGATCATCTTGGGGTGCTCTTTTTAGGGTAGTGTCTTAAGAGCCTTAAGAGAAAAAATGTAAAATTTGTAAAATTTATAATAATTTTGATGAGTGGGTAGCATGGACACATCAAGGTAGGTAGGTAAATAATAGGTAAGGTCTGACCCTATTTTCCAAGTCACTTGATCGTTCTAGGGTGCTCTTTTCAAGGTAGTGTCTTAAGAGCCTTAAGAGAAAAGATGTAAAATTTGTAAAATTTAGAGTAATTTTGATGAATGGGTAGTGTGGACACGTCAAGGTAGGAGAGTAAATACTAGGGGAGGTTTAACTTCATTTCCCAAGTCACCTGGTCATTCTCAGGTGCTCTTTCTGAGGTAGTTTCTTAAGAGCCTTAAGAGCAAAAAATGCAAAATTTGTAAAATTTATAGTAATTTTGATGAATGGGCAGTGTGTAAATGTCGAGGTAGGAAATTAAATACTAGGGAAGGTATGAATTTACTTCCCAAGTCACTTGATTGTGGGAGTTCTTTTCGGGGTAATATCTTAAAAGATTTAAGAGAAAAAAATTCAAAATTTATAAAATTTATAGTAATTTTGAAAAATGGAAAGCATGTAAATGTCGAGGTAGGTAGATAAAAACTAGGTAAGATGTGACTTTGTTGCCCAAGTCACGCAATCATTTTGGGATTCGCTTTTTGGGGTATTCTCTTAAGATCCTTGAGAACAAAAAATGTAAAATTTATAAAATTTATAGTAATTTTGATGAATGGGAAGTGTAGACATGTTGAATTAGGCAGGTGAATATTAGGGAAGGCTTGAATTTGTTTCCCAAGTCACCCAATCATTCTAGGGTGCTCTTTCTGGGGTAGTCTCTTAAGAGCCCTAAAAGCCAAAAATTGTCAAATTTTGAGAAAGTCATTCGAAGAGCTTGTGGCATGTAGAAATGATTTTTATGCACCTATAGGTGGATATCAAATCCTTTCAAACAAACATCTTTCAAATTTGGCTCAACTCAACACCGTTTGTGTGTTCCAGTTTCAAATGCATTCTTGTAAAAGTTGTTAGTGAAAAGCAATGCAAAAATGGAAAGCATTTTTTTGTTTTGTTTATAATGGAGTTAAACCAACTATAGAAAAATGTCAAGGTGGGAATTCAAACACTATGAAAGACCTAATTTTTTCACCCAATCCCCCTCATGATTTCAAAGTGCACTAATTCAGGGCAGTCTTGAAAGTGTCGTAAGAGAAAATTAAATAATTTAAAATTGTCAAGTTTTGGGATATTTTGACGAATGAGAAGCATGGACACAACGAGGTTGGTAGGTAAATACTAGAGAATTTTTGACCTCATTTCCCATGTCAACCTATCATTCTAGGGTGCTTTTTCTGGGGTAGTGTCTTAAGATCCTTAAGAGAAAAAAATACAAATTTTATAAAATTTATAGTAATTTTGATGAATTAGTAGCATGGAAATGTCAAGGTAAGTAGGTAAATACTAGGGAAGGTCTGAATTTTTTTCCCATTGTTGGAGCACAATAATCTACTCAAAGTTGGGCTGAATCAGTAGGTCATTTAAAACCTAGACCTTAACACCTTAAGAAGATTAATTCTTTTTAGCCCTTTTAGTGCATATTAAAACTAAACATGCAGAGAGATAGACACACATACAATTATATGTAACATAAGATATATGTGGAAAACCCAAGATGGAAAAACCATGATGAGAATACGTACTAGGATATACTATACTAATCCAACCTCACAATGAAAATATTTTGATTACAATCTTTACGGGCACCAACCCTAAGGAGACACCAATCCCCTAGTTTTAGGAGCACCCACTCCCTATAATGAGCACCTACCCAATTGTTTGATGGAACCTACCAATAAAATTTACAATGAAACTATTACAATTTGTTTTATTGAACACAACTCAATGTTGAAACTCTATTTACAATTGCTTAATTCTTTGCTTCAATCATTGCAACTCAATTCTCTGCTCTGCACCTCTCACTATTCTAGACCTTTCTTTGTTCTACACATTGAGTATAAACCTTGGATGATAATGCCTAATTTTTGTTTGGGTTCTACTTAATCTTCATATGTGCATTCTCTATCCATTGATTTTTCTCACATTTACTTTTCCTTTTTTTAACACTTAGACAAAATCTAAGTTTCTTCTTATAGCATACATTCACCAAGTATCATTCCTCATTCAAGACACACACAACCATCTACATTAATGGCATCTTTAAATTTCTAATCTAGAAACTTCTGCTAGGGTTTCCACATAAGAATTCTTTATCATCAAGCTTCTTATACAGATTTTTTGAATTCACTAATCATGGAAACCTACAAAACCCTAAACCTAATATGGATTTAATGCCATAACCTTGTATACTCAATCTAATTTTGATCTTGATCACCTTAGCAGTTTGTTTCACTGCTCTACAAATCAAGTTGCTAATCAAATGGTAGCTAGAGCAGTTGAACCAATTAAATTCATGCTTTGTGTTGACTACCAATTGAAAACCAAGTTCACACTGACATATTTTTTATGAGAGTTCAAATTTAAACCTAGGCCATTGATCTGGCTCTTCGCACCACCTTTTTGAATAATCTCCATCCATCGTTCAACTTTAAAACCCAACCATATGATTGATTTCCTTTTAACTAATGTTGTTGATCTTTATCTCTTTATAAAAAATCATCATTCTTACTTAATGTAAAGCATTTTTTTCCTTTGAACACTTTTTTGGTTTTCGGTCCTTACTTCCCTTCTACTTTGAGATGAATCCACGCCTGAAGGAAAAGACTACTTTAGCAAAAATGAAAACAATGCACCACATGGTGGCCACTCGATTTTATAAATATATCTTTTTCCTTTCGACCTTGAACCATGACACATGTGAGAAGACTTATAGGTTTCGTATCACCTACAAGACCCATTTCAAGCATCTCCAAGATATAGCATAGGTTTGCAAAGTACATAACATCGTGAAATAAAATCTATCCCTAAGATTGTTGGCTGCATTTTTCAAAGGAAAGGCCCAAGACTTGTATAGGTCCTTGGCTTCTAGTTTTATCCGCTCTTGGGATCAACTCAGAGAGAAGTTGTTTGAGCACTTCTTGGAAAAGGGAGATTGTTCCTCTTTGTTGCAACAATTAATCACCATCAAGAGGGCCCTGCAAGAGGCCATGAGCCACTTTAACACCGGGTTTCACAAAGTTTGGCAAAGGATCTTGTGATTGCTAGTCCTCCAGCAGCCATGGCATTCATGTTTTATCTAAAGTCTTTCAATTCGGACATCACAGTCATGGTACTATCTATGGGAGGAGATAGCCTACCTAACACATACGATATGGTTGTGCATGTGGAAAATAGGATAATCGATGCTGGGAAGCTCCTTCCATGACCGCATATACCTTTTTTTGTAGAAACCTTTGGTGGCCCCTAGGAAGAGACAACTCTAAGTGCTTTCACTCTATAAGAGAGCATGTCGATTGTACCACCATCCATGTATATATACCTGGGTGCACAACCAAGCATGTTGGGCTCTTCTTCATTAGCAGAAAATGTTAATGATATGAAGAACCTCATGCAATCCTTTGGGAATGAGCTAGTCCTCATCCGCAGACAACAAGAAGAACCGTTGAAGCCTCTCACATAGACCTATGAAGGAAGAATGCCATCATATCAACACAATTCATATCAAGGAGTTCCAAAAGGAGGAAGTGGGTATATGTAGGATCATGATGGGCCAAAAAGTGGTGATATGTAACTGATATGATGGCCCATGTAGCTAATGACCTTTTTTTAACCCAAAATTGATGAAATGAAAAGGGTTTTTAAAGGAGATTCTCAGCTTTCCACCAATATAAATCATACTTTACTTTGAATTTAATAAATAATTATTATTCATTTTCTATTTGAATTATGACTAAAGTCCTCATTGATAGGTTGATTGAAAAAAATCTATAGCTTTCAAATGGTATCACATTTTTTGAATCTAAAACATGCGTCACATTCTATGCTTTGCATACTATAAGATTAAAAAAAATTGAATTTCATGAAGTTTTGACCAAGTTAAGGTGGTTAGACATACAAGTTTTTATATTTTTTAAAATTTGTAATAAAAAATTCATAATTAATTATTTACTAGGAAAAAAATTACTAAAAATTATGCATCACATTGAGACATGAGTCCTCTACTTATATCTAAAATCTTATAAAAAAATATTATCATTTTATTGTGGTTAGGGTGGTCAGACAGACACCTACTTCTTATTTTTTCCTTGAAATTTAAGTACTACTGCATTGAAATTTCAAATTTTCACCAAATAGATTTTATTTAAAACTAAATAAACCTAGTATTTTAGAAGCTACATTCAATTTTCTTTAGATTCTATTCTTACATATTTTTGAAATAATATAGATAACTTATTCAAATTTTTATGTCAAGTTTCCTAACTCTGATTTTTTGAATTTTCATTGCCACTTAAGGGCCTGTTTTTTCCATGATGATCCTACACATACCCAAGTCAGCAACCAACACTTGCACACCAGATAGTCCTAGTCACCATGCCACTTCAGAATGTCAAGAATAGTCTGAGAAAGGATTTCATTCTAGGCCAAAACAACCTAGTAGAAGATGAGAATGTGTGGTGCTTCCCATGTAATGATAGCCATATGCCCCAAAATTATCAAAGGGAAAATATTCAATAGAAGATAGCAAAGCAAAGATGCCAAGGCATGTTTTTAAACACAAAATAATATTAGTCTCTTGGTACGTAGAATTCCCACTTCAAAGCTCAAACACAAGGTATATCCCTAGAGAAAGAGATGGACATTGCACTAGACCAAGCACTCTTCTCTTGGATGGAAGAAGAAGATGCAGTTTTTGCAAACGTTGTTCTAATGACTAGTGCCTTGCAAGTATGGTCAGACTACAACACAAGGTGAAAAAGAAGGATCATGAGAGAATATGTGTAACAATATCCGCAACAACCACAACCATAAGTGAATTAGGCCTCGTAGGTCTCGACCACTTAGTAGTTACAAACTCCACCATTGGCAGAGAAAGAGGTGGACAAAGCACCAAGTCCACCAATTTTGGATTGACCTCTCCTAAAGATGAAAGAGACGTCATCATTCAAATCTAGGGTCCCACCAGTCAGAATTCTCAATGTCGTTGAAAAATTAAAGAAGGCACCTGCTAATGTATCTATATGGGACATTATATCAATTCCAAAATAGAAGACATTGCTCCAAGAGGCATTAAAGAAATAAGAACAAATACCATGGACAAATGCAATCCCACCGCACAATCAAGATAGAGATGAGGAGCCTGCATTAGACCCCTAGCGTTCAGTATCTGCAACATATGTAAATATCACGAACAATGCAAATTTGAAACGGGTAAGAAAATTGAAGCCCACACCTTTCTTTTTAATGCTTATTGTGGGAGATAAGATTTTACATGACAACATGATTGATTCAGGAACTAGTACTATGATCATTCCTAAGAAAGTGGTCGACACCATGAAACTTAAGTACAAGCCTCTGGAGAAGGGATCATGTAGCTAGATAGGAAGAGGTCTCGACTGCTAACCGCATCAAGTATTTGTCTTTAACCCTTTTCTTGTGTCTGAGTCGAACCGTCACACAAGAAGTAGTTGTGATTGGCATCCCCTAGTATTTAGGATGTGCCATTCAAGGGAGTTCACAACAAAGCTTGGGGGATATATAGTGCTTGATTGGTCCCATTTAATATTATAGATAAAGCACGAGGAAAAGATGAAGATCTTGTATGAATCTTTGCACCCTGATTAAATAGCAAAAAATGTAGTCTTGTGTTTTGATGTAGTGCACATCTCCTTCTCAAAAAGGGAGACATATTACATAGAAATGTTAGAAGATGAGGAAGATACAAGTGATTGGACCCCTGAAGAGGAGGTCCTCCTCAATCAGTTTATTGACTTTGACCTATTTGGGAACTTCCATGCTACCAGATTGGGTACCTATGTGATCTTTGCTGATGACCAAGTCTTCCCAAAATTGGTAAAAGAGTAGGAAGAGTCCAGAGGACCAAAAAAATTAGTCTATGGACATTATATTTCGATGGTTCCAAATACATGGTTGGTTCTAGAGTAGACATATGATTGTTATCCCTGACTAGACCAGAGACCCTCAAAGCTTTCTGCTTCTAGTTCCCATGCTCAAATAATGATGTCGAGCATGAAACTTTGGGCCATGGTTTTTTTCTCCCAGAGCGGATGGATGTCATGAAGAGTGTTCGGAGACTCAGAATTGGTCGTAAGCCAAGTTCGTGGATATAAAGCTACAAAAAATGTAAGAATGAGGTCTTATAAGTAGAATATGGGATATGATTGAGAGCTTTGAAGCTTTTAACATACAAGTTATACCACAATCCCAAAACATCATTATTGATCGGATGAATTTTATTGGTTCATAGTTTGAGCTGACTCTTGAATCAACAAGAAAATAGAATGTAGTATAAACCATCACCCGATCATCAATTCCTGACAATGATAAGAATTGGCAGGTTTTTGAGGATGACGTTTAGATTGCCACTATTTTACAAAGGTTAGAGAAAGCTTCCAATCATTCATAGTTCAAAGCTAGAAGAGCTATGGAAGGACAAGTGATCCAATTAAAGAGAAATAAGCTCTCCTAAGGTTTGATTTCTCTCAAAAATATTTTCAACTATGAAGATGTGAGGAATAGCAAACAAAGATTCACTACTGACACAAAAGACTATGAAGATCTTGATGTTAGGAATTGAAGAAAGCTAAAAGTTAGAAGAGATGTCTTGTAGAAGGATAAAGAGAGACCGAAAGGATTATGTTCTAGATATGGCAACGCCGTAGCTTGGACCTATGACGATCTTAGAGGATATGATCTGGGCATAATCAACCATACTATCAACTTGACCAAAGGCTTAAATACTATTCGATAGAAATAAAGGTCAGTCAATCCAAAGGTCGAGGCACTAATATTACAAGATATTACCAAATTAATCAAATCAAGAATCATATACCCAATCAAACATTCCACCTGGGTATCTAATATTGTACCAGTGCAAAAAAAGAATGGAAATATTTGGCTCTGTGTGGATTTTAGGGACTTGAACAAGGGTTCATGAAAAGATCACTACCCTTTTCCCTCAATGGAGAATATTTTGTAGACTGTGGCGAGATTAGTGATGTTCTTGTTGCTTGATGGTTTTTTGGGTTATAACTAGGTATATGTCAAAGAGGAGGACCAATACAAAACAACATTCACCACCAATTGGGGAATGTTTGTATACTCAAAAATTCCCTTTGAACTCTCCAATATTGGTATGAATTTTTAGCGAGCAATGGATATCACCTTCAAAGGTTCGATTAATCAGATCATCTTAATATATTTGGATGGCCTGACTATTTTTTAAAAATCTAAGGATCATCATTTTGATCATCTAGAAATGGTCTTCTAGAAGTGTCAACAATTTAGGATTTCCCTAAATCCCAAGAAATGTGTCTTTGGAGTACCGCAAGGCTAGTCGTTGGGTTTTGTGGTATGAAAAGAGGGAATAGCCATAGACCCTGAAAGGGTGAAGGATATAATAGAGCTACCATTGTTAGTTAACCAAAAGGAGATACACTCATTTTTGGTAAATATCAATTTCATTTTCTAGTTCATTTCAGACTTTGTGGGCATTGGGAGACCTATCACACTAATGTTAAAAAAGAATTGTGTTTAGCTAGAATCTGGAAGGTAATCTTTCTTTTAATTAAATAAAGGAAGCCATTTTCATAGCCCCGATGTTATCTAACTCATACTTCTCCAAGGATTTCTTGCTTTATGTCTACAATGGCTAGCACAACATAGCTTTAGTGCTCACTCAAAAGGATAAAGAGGGAATTAGAGAGCATCCCATCACATTCTAGTCTAGGACTCTCAAAGGATATGAAACCAAGTATAATTTTGTTGAGAAATAGGCCTTTGTTATTGTCAAAATCCTCAAGAAATTATGACACCTAGTATCAGCCAGTAGAATCACAATCCTCATCACCCATCCCAGTGTTTGTGAATACATCACCAAAGGTGAGATAACTGAAAATAGGGCCAACTAGATCACCAAAATCCTAAAATATGACATAGAAAATTGACCAACAAATCTGGTTTAGGGAAGAGGTCTTTGTGAATACCTTATGTAGGAATTAAGCCCCTAGGTGGAAGAAGAGACCAATCAAGTCTATAAATATCTGTTCGAATCTGACAAGTCATGGGTAGTTGATCGGACATGATTTATGCAAAAGGGACAATACTTGATCAACATTCCACCTCACAAAAGATGCTACTACTGACTGCAAGGAACTAGGTATGTACTAATTAAGGGAATTTTATTTTAAATAAATTATGATGGCGTCATGTTCCATTGCTTAGATAAGCCATGTGCATAAAGAGTTTTAAAATAATTCCATAGAAGTCCTAAGGGTGGACACTTTTTTGCCAAGACTGCTACTTTGAAGATAATGCAAGCAGGATATTATTGGCCTTCCATGTTCTTCGAGGTACACCACATGGTGCAAAAGTGTACTAAGTGCCAATATTATGTTGGCAAGCAGAAGAACTCTGCCATGCCATTGAGCCTAATCATGACTGAGGAATCCTTTGTACAATGGGGTTTAGATTTCATTAGGATGATCAGTCCATCTCTAGTTTCATCCATCAGTGGATACTTGTGGTGACTGATTATCTTACAAGATGGATGGAGCTCATTGCTCTAAAAAATCCCACAAAAATAAAAATTGTCAATTTTCTTGAGCTGCTGGTGGCAAGGGTTGGTTCACCTAAAACCATCATATCTGATAATGCACGAGCCTTTGTGGGTTCTAGGATGTCAGAATTCACTCTCAAGTATGGATTCTACCTCAAGAATTCATCCAATTACTACCCATAAGGGGATGGGTTAGAACATTAGAATGAATAGAACAAGGATCTGCGAGCCACTTTATGGGCTGACAAAATTATTCCTAAGAAAATCCTGAAAGTGTCCCCTTATGAATTAGTATATGGGAAGGAGGTGATTTTACCTATTTCCATAGAAATTCTAGCATTGCAACTGTTGAAAGCTTTAGAAATTGAAGAAAGAAGTTGAATGGAAGTAAGATTGGTGGAACTCCTGATCCTTGAAGAAAAAAGAGAAAATGTGTATGACACTATGATTGGGCATAAAAAAATAGTTAAACAATGGTTTGATAAAAATTCCTCCAACCTAGACTTCCGAGAAGGAAGCCTTATGTTAAAGTACGATGATCATGCTACAAAAATAAGACAACATGCAATGTTTAAAGCACTATGGAAGGGTCCCTTTTGCATTCATACATACAAAGAAGAGAATTCATATGAGCTAGAAGACATTGATGATAGTGTTCTAGATATAAAGATAAACAATATTCATCTAAAATTGTTCTATTAAAGCACACAAGTTCTTTTAAAACTTTTCACAGTTATGTACAATATGTAATTTTTTTTGTAAAACACGATATTTACATGAGAATAACACAAGAATAACAAAAAAGTATTATATTTACATCCATTGAAAATATTTAAACTATAATACACATTTCAAGCCTGAGGCTCTCAGAGGAGTTTGAAGGCTTCTCACGCAAACCCAAAAGCGTATACATTGCAAAAAGAAAAAAAGGAGGCAATGTGAAAAATAAGTAGTAAAATTGATGCCTTCATCCATCGCTAGCAGTCAAAATGAAATTTATTCGAGTCTTCTTCAAACAAGGTGGTAAGGGGGTTAATAGCATAGCACACGTAGGCATAACACAACATGTACCTCAATCCTTAGCACCATGGCTATACACCAAAAATTTGAAGCGATTTTTCTAGTCGAGCCCAAGAATGTTCTCCACTTTTTACTCCCTTAGAAAGAAGGAGGCTATGGGTTGAGACAATGAGTGATGCATCTCTAATTCCATGGTGTGCAAGTCAGTGAGAAAGGGTAGACAAGGCACTGCATCCCCAAATTTGATGTTTTTGTGAATATCCATGGCGGTCGAAATACCGATATCAAGGAGAGCCACTTGCACAATCTCATCAGGCCCATCCAAGTATGCACAATCAAACATAGCATGGCACAGTTTGATAATCCAAGGCTTGGAGATGTCTAAATCCAATAGGGAGGCCACGAACTGAGAGACAATGTTTTAGTTGCATTGTAGCTGGTTTTCATCCCTCACATAATCCTTGCCAAGCACCCATTTGAATGCCACAACAATGAGGCAGCCGTTCTTCCCCACCGGGCACTAAATTTTATTGATGCTCACTTCACCTATAAAGGAATATCGTGGCCTTTAGGGAATGAGAAAAATGGGGGTACCTAGGCCAGATATGATAACAAGTAGGCTAAGGCTAGTGGAATGAAGAATACAATGGGAGAAACTTACTAACTCAAGAGGTAATTAGGTGAGTTTTCCACTAAGGTGGCATTGCTATTTATAGAAAAGGTGTGCCAGTGAGCTTCATGAATGGGAAATCCATGTCCCATAAGATGGTAACAAAAAAAATATCAAGGAAATAGGAGGTGAGTAATGAATCATATTGAAAATCTAACACCAAGCCTTGAGAAATTAATTTAGGCATTAGGAGTAAATGCTCAAGTGTACCGATTACTTCCATGTGTCTATTGTTGTCACCAATGACAACCTACTTACTCATACGAAAAGAAATTTATTAAAGTTCTAAAATCTAACAAATTAATTATGAATGTCTTTTTAGAGTACTTTTCATCACTTAAAGCACACATCCCATGGCTAAAATCATGCTTCCCACTGCATAGAGCTTATTTGTGAAAAAGGTGATGAAGGGAATGTACTAATTACATTCTCATGATAGAGTTGGCATTCCCGAGGGATATGGATTCCTAATCCACATGTATTACCTCATTGGAAGCACTTAGAAATATAGTGGTAATGACAACACCTTATTTCATGTACGTGCAAGAAAATTAAATGCACCCCAAAAGCAATTTTTTGCTAAGTATCGAAAATAACAAGAAATTGTTTTTTTGAAGAAGCTTTCTACAAATATTTTACTATAACAATGGCAAAGGAATCATCTTCTGGTTGATGAGCTCAAGTTTCATCTACCAAACCAAGCTACACCAACATCTTTGGAAAGGATTCATTTGCTAATGCCTCAATTCCAAAAGAATATATTTTTTCTCATACTAAAACCATACTAGCAAGCGACCTCGTTAAGAAGGAAGTGGTTATGGATTTTGCAGATAATATTTTTGACCCAAAGTTGCATATGAAGCCTAAAAACCTTAGGGAGGGGTAAATGCAAAGAATGGTTTCCCATGGGGGAATTGGAGGCTTTGTGTCACAACCCTGGTATTGTAGTTTGCCACAATTCATGTTATCTGCCATACACCCATGTCCAGAGATGGTGGATACATGCACAAAGAAGATGGATAAAGAAACAAGGGTTATAAATGGCAATAGGTTAAAGGTTACAATCAATGCAATGGCCATCTGGGATATGTTGTACATCCTTGTAAACTAGAGTTCTTAAAGATTTGAGCATAGAATAATGTAATATTTCTAGAAGACCATAACCAAAAACATAATTTTTTATATATATGAAAAAAATGAGAAGCAAGAAGGAAATTAATGAATCTTCCCTCTACTATGAAGAAAGTTCAAATCTGATGTATAGGTAATTTTTGCAATGTTAGCTTGTATTTATGGCTTTGAGGATGACAAAAAGGTTTACGCATTCCAAATATGCTCGGCTTTCATGCTGATAAGGGAGAAAATCCAAAAGTATTTTGCTTTTGATGATGTAGTGGCTAAAATGATGTTGGATCAATTGAGAAATTATGCCACTACATTTAAATACGGGTATTCCTCTTTTCTTACACATTTTATTTTATAGCAGAACCCTAAATTTATTGAAAGGAATTTGTCACTCTTTAGGTTTGATGTTAAGGGGCTATACCGAGTGGTTTCAGTTTGGACCCATGTGTCTTCCAAGACATGGGATTACTATTCATTTGTTGACTACTTCTTGAAACCAGTGCTCTTATATTTGTCTCAACATCCTTCAGGTCATTTTACCCTTGAATTCTTACAATGGATGAAAATACAATAGACCCCGGTGGACTATTTTTTGGAAGTCGAATTTTCCTTCATTAAGTTTCATGGTTTTATCGAGGAGCCTTTTAGACTCCCTAAATTTGCAATAGACAAGACTTTCACTTTGGAGGCTTGTCGCCATGCAGCTATTACCAACAAAGCCTATGGCACCGAAAGACACAAGAAAACACTTTACCTGATCCCCCTTACCATTCACAATAGTCAGGTAACACATGTGAGAAGGGAGGAGTTGGATGTGCTTACTAGAAAATTGGCTTGCATAGGCTTGGTCCTCATTTGTGACCTATGGAGTTACAATCTAGTAAGGCACCTCCCAACTGTAAAACATGAAAGGCGGGAGAACTTTGAATCAAGAATGAACTTGACCAAGGAGAAGCTAGAGTTCTACATTGACTTAGCCTTCATACCATTCAACTAGCTACCATGGCTCGACTTCTATGTTCGAATGGAAAAATTCCAATAGAGCAGCTCGATAGCCCAATCCCTCAACACACAGTTAGAATATCTTGGATGGTCAAAAAGAAAGAGGGTAGACGTCTAGATGTTCCAACAAGAAATCAAGAACATCAATGCCATGTTTGGATATTTCAAGCCACATGATGATAAGTTTGACCAAATTGATGACAATGAGGCCATATCTGACTACTATAATCTAAAATTTGAACAAGAGATTGGACCAAAGGAAGTACAACTCTACACTTCCTAGCCTCAAGATACCAACATAGAAAAAGGAAAAGGGAAGAGGTAAAAATAGAAGGTCTCACAATTTACATCTTCCACCAAAGCCCAACCAAAGGTAAAAAGGACCTGATGGTCCCCAAAGATATCTACTACAGCTGCAAAAGCCCAAGCTTCGATGGGATCAACCGCTAAGGAATCTAGATCTACCAGTTTCGCCCGTACAAAGAAGACATAAATCCAAGGCTTAGGAAAAATAGGTGTATTAAGAAAAGGAGAAGAAGAGGTGGAGTTTGAACCACTAGGATATTTGACTCTGATGGCCCAGGTAATTCTTGCACCTGCCCTTCTTTATTCTACTACATCTTTAGTTGTTACTTCCCTCTTATCTACTGAAAAGAATCCTCCATCCACAAATTCCGATGTCCTCATTCTAAAGACACCCCTAGCCATATTTGATAAGGAACCCCATGATGAAATCTCACACACTGAATGAGCATCATCTATGTTGGTCACAATTGACTCTTTAATTGCCCTATTAATGGCACCCATTGAAAACACTGATGTATGCATGCTACTAGTTTCACCAAACCCATCTGCTACCAAGAAAATGCCTCTATTTCCACCCACTTCCCCTTTCACTCTGATGTGTATCCCTCCTTAGTCCATGTATGAAATCTTTCCTTTTTTCATGATAATGCTTCTCTTTGCCTCTCTGCAACCTCACATGGCTGAAGCCTCCCCTTCCATCACCTACTTCAATCTCCCTCTAGGTGTTT
>CM021100.1:498496054-498641094 GCA_007115665.2 Sequoiadendron giganteum
AATATCTCTGATTATATTGCCTTACAATATCACCAATTTGTACCTCAGCAAAATACTACTTACCAAATCCTTGTACAAAAAATATCAATCTGCAATCTCATTTAAGCAGTTTAATTAACTCCTTGAATTAAAGCTAAAATGAGAATTGCACACACCACAACAGTGAGATGAAGAAAATAACCCTTGATTACTTCATTCAAAATTTGAATACATTTGCACATAGGAGAGACATGAGCCCGGATTTATCAGTTAAACTCAAATTCCAGTACTGTTATGAAACACTAAATCTCCATAAATTCAAATCCTACAACAAAATGACACAAAACCCAACTTGCATTTTCTCTGTAACTACAAATTTTACAATTTTCTATGCAGCTCTACCCCAGATTTCTGACTTGCTAACCTATTACAATGAGAAAATAAAAGAATAATTAGAGGAGAATACATTCTAGAAGAAACCCTAAATCGATCAGGAAAATCCATCTGGAAACATCTCCACTATTGAACAGTAATCAACAAAGCATCTTCTTCTTCTCCCTGTAACAAACTTTATTCTGTTTTCAAAACAGCATGTGCCCAATTCGTTCCCTAACATAAAGTATGCCATGTGTATATTCTCCACTCATTATTTTCAGCTTAAAAATATACCTCCATCCCCATGAAAATCCATTTTCTGCTCTTCTTTTGCCCTTTGCTGCATTTTATATACTTTTTTAATGTTGCACTACTGTATTTTATTTTATTCACCATTAGTAAATAAAATATTTTCACTCATCTTATCCCTCCATGCAAAGTATTTTAAATACTTTACCCAGTAGCACAAAGTATTTACCATTTGATTTTTTACCCCAGCACAGTCATATTATAAAACATTTACCCAAACTTATGCACTTTTATTTTAAATGTTTTCCCCACACTTTACCATTAAAGCATTCTTAGGCAATTTGATATTTCCCCATATTAAGCTCTTTGGGTAAAATTAATTTTTAAATTTATCCCCTTAAAATAAATGGCAATCCCTATTAAAATGCATCTGGCACTTAGGAATCACACCCATGCCATTTAATTTTTTATGCTGGGACCCACCTCCCATTCCTTCCCATGCAGAAAACATATTTTAATATTTACCTGGAGGCGCCCATTTAGAAAATTAAAAATTGCATCCGGAACATTTTAAAAAAAAAATGCAAAGCACACAAAATTTTGGGCCCACACCCAACTCCCCACCATCTCGCAATCACTATCCACTGGGCAACTTCTGATCGTGACCTGGCGGGCAATAGTTGAGATCTGGCTGGAATTGCACTCCCGATCTCCACCGTTAGATTTTCCTCTGCTCTTCACCCATTGCCCTAATCCCCGTTTGTGCTTGTTTGGTTTCTCTACAACTCACAGGTAATGGCGGCCAACTCCATTCTTCATCCTCCCCTGTTGGTTCGAGCCTCACTCCACAGCACATGGGCTTCATGAGATTACAAGGTTTGAGTGTTCAATAGTTCATACGCCCCTGTATTTTGCATTGCCAAGCATCCAATGAATGCAACCTTCCTTTATATGCTGGTCACGCCCCTGCATTTTCTCATAACCTTTGATGGATGAGCATACACCCTCATCCCTTGGCCGCACCCACTTCAACTGCCATGCATGAACCTCTATGCTTTGGTAGATGTGTACCTCAATCTCTGGCGTGAGCTCCCTCTTCCATGCTTTGATGGATGCACATACCCAGTAGTCCCTAGGTGCGCTCCATCAACAGTTGGCCACGCCCACCCTATAGCCATGCGTGAGCCTCCTTACTGCCAGCCGTGACCTTCTCCAATTAGCATGCAGGCTCCATCAACATGATCTGCAATATGCATTTGCATGAAAGTTTCTAAAGCCCTTTCAACATATCTTTGATGCATTAAGTTGTAATCCTGGCATTTCATGAGATTATATGTATTTGGAGGTTCAATGAAAAATTCACGTGCCTTGTTCCTTGCTGCATCAAACCCCATTTCATGGGTTTCTTCTGCTTTTCAATCTCCTTTAGGTGTGCAAAGAATCCAAGCTCTGTGAACTGCATTTGTTTGGAAGTTACTGGAGCATTGCCTAGTGAAAAGTTCCTAAATACTTGAGCATTAGTATCATTGCCATGTCCCATAATACATTCGAATTGAGGATAAAGAAACATGGAAATCAATATAGAACTTCTTCAAACCATTTAATGCATCAACAAACTCCATAGTGATAATTTTATCAGTAGTTTCCTTCCAAAACAAGGTCTCTTTATATTTATGTGCCACATCAACCACTAGATCCTTCTAAAATACATATGAACTGCCCTGACATCTTATAAACATTTCCATGTCATACATTGAAATTCCCTTATGTAGCATCATTGTCCATCATTACTCATGCCAAGTATCTTATAAGCTTTGTAAATCAATAAAATCCCTCTTTCAAAAAGTGTGGCTTGCATCAACCTCATTGATTTTTCTTATAACTCCCATATCTTTACTCATTCGATGCAACCCACACTTTCTTACTGAGTATTCCTCATCAATTTAAAATTTAACTTGATTTTATGAAGCAATGATATTCACTAACCAATTCAAAAAGCTTACTTGATGGGATTACAACATTGGTACCATTATAGGTTCATGACCATGCAAAGTGTGTCGAGCCCCAAGTGGCCCAGCTAATTTTTGTTTTGTTTTCAAACAAGTTTTACCCTCAACTAACTCAACACTACTTTTGAGTGCTTCTGAATTTGAGAAACGAACCGGGTCTTCATCAAAATTAGGTTTTTGACACTTTTGGAAAATTGGCAAAATTGACCCAGTGGGCTCTGGAATCAATCTGGTAAACTGGTCAAACGACCTCGTGAAGTAATGAGAACTTGCAGACATGTAAAAAATTGATCTGAGAATATAGTGCAACAAACATCTCATACAAAGGAAATCTGAGGAACCAAATATTAATCGAAAAAGTTGCCCAGTCAGGCTTTTCTGAAACAATAGCTGTTCTGAAACAATTAAAACTCACTCAACTGCCAATTTCTAAAAATAGTGAAACAACTCATGGCAAGATGCCATCAGACACATAATTTAATTAAGGTACCCTGAGCACGTGTACAAAAGGAATTTTCTTGAAACATAGTTGATCAAAAGATATTAACGATCAAAGATGACCTTTCTGAACTACTGTCAGAAATGCAGATGCAGAACTGAACAAACTACATTTGGTTTTGGCCAGTTAAAAATAGAAAATGAGGTCATGAAGCTCTGAAAACTGACACATGAGATCATTTAGGTATGGAGAACACAAAACAATATTCATTTTGACATGAAAGTCAACTGGTTGTGAAATCCAAGCTCAAACAGAAAGCTACTTTGCGAAACTAACAGTCTGCAAACAGTAGGAAAGTGCAAGACCCTCCAGCTTCACCTTTTGAAAGCTTGACAAAACTTATCATGGGAAGCTGAAAATTGACACACACATGTTTACATATTTCAATCAAATACATCTACAAATGGGTTCTTCTTGGAAATCAACAGGCCACAAATTCTGATTCTCCAAAGTGGGTCACTCAAACTGACCCCTCAGTGCACTTCTGAAAGTGCAAAGGCAAAATTTCTCAAAACGGGCACCTCAAATTTGTTAAATTTGAGAGTGCCAATAGTGTCTCCGTCTAGGGATGTATGCCCCCTGTGGGCATAGCAAGATTCCAGATCTCTGGGGGAGTAGACCAAAATTTGAATCCAATGTGTGTCCTCACACCGCTCCTTTATTCATTTTTGTTTTCAACTTCATCTGATTACCCTAGGTCACCAAATGAAAAAATGGGAATCAACATTTACCTCTATCAAATACAATTTTGTAAAAAGAGCTGATCTCCCTCAACTCATGCTTGCACTTGTCAAACCACAACAACATGAACAACTGCACTTTTGCAAACACAAGTGTCAGGCTACCTTTGGGCAGGTAGAAACTTGTTCTCTGTTCAACTTCATTATATGGAAACCAAATCAAATAAGTCATACCACTATTACTTTCTTTGTTTTTTGATTTCATATCAAGTGGCATGATTTGGAAATAGTGATCAAGACCATATGAAAGCCTAGTCTGATCACAACCATCTGCTTGATTAAACATGTTGGTACCTCCTAATAGGAAATCATTCACAACATTATGAACATGTTCATAACCATTGTGCATCTAAAATTCAGGCATACTTTCAAAATGTTGATTATCATGTGGCAACAACTTATCACATTCATTGCATGGATCATTCTCAAGCTAAAAACAACTGGCCTCCATATCATGCACATTGCCACATTCTATGAAAATTCCTTCTAGCTGACAGAAATAGCACTCACACTCTGCTATATGGTTGGAGCTATTAATCTCATTCTGATTATCAATTTGCACATCAAAATCAACTTGCAGATCAAATTGAAAGTTGTCATAAACAATTTGGTGTGTTCCGTGCAAATCATCTTGGCATACGTCAAAGATAAAATATGCACACTCAGGAGCATCCTTGTACTGATCACTGCAACCTAGGCCCATCGTTTGATACTTTGGTTCAGGTACATCAGAACACATCTTGGTATCATGGAAATGGGAAACACATGCATCATTAACATCTAAGGAATGAGTAAACACATTCATCTCAGGTTTGAGAAAATGTTCTGATTCATTTTTCACATCATCATTCCTTTCAAAACCAAATACCTCAAGCGAAGGCTCAAACAAATCATCATCAACAAGGTCATCAGGAAGACAACCCTATGAACTAGTAAGCACAAGAACAACACTAGCTGGTATGTTTGTTGATCCAAAAGTGAAAGACTCATTGCTAACGAAAATTTCCTCATTAAAAATGAAACTTAAATCATCAGTTTCTTTCACATCAATGCTTCTCACATGTGGTGGATACATATCTATGTGCACATTCTAAAAATTAGGAGCATCAAACAAAAGGTAATTACACTCAACCTCGCATTCATCAACATGAGATTCACCCTTATTTTCACTGCTTGGCTGCTCCACACATGGATTGAAAACATTTTCCATATCAACACAATCCGAAACTTTACTATCACATGATTTAGCAAGCTTTTCAATATCATCAATGGGTAATGACCTTGATTCATCCATATACTTGCTTGTTGAATCCATTATTTTATCATCATACTCACTGTCATATTCATCATACATTGCATCATTACCATCAAGTGGTTGCTTGTTTTCATCTTCATTATCATTGTCATGAACAACTAGTTCATTATTGGAAAAAGAACCAGACTCACTTACATTACACCTTGCATCTTGAGAGTCGTCATCATTGTCAAAGTCAATAGGGACTACACAAGACAATTGAGAGTTGTCCTCATGTGCATACTCCTGATATTTTGTGGTAAGTGGATCTGAAATTTGTTCACAACTCAGTAGATCACTGCCCCGATCCATCTTTTCATCCGCTTCCTCTTCTTGACCTTCACTTGAATTAAAAGCACTATCAAATTTCAAATTGGGATATCCCAAGATGTCTCCATCATCAAAATCTGAAAACTCAATGGGTTGATCATAAATAGGAGCTCCCCAATCATATGAGACTGAATTGTTGATAAAATTGTCACACACATAGTCACCATCTGTCATAGCAAACAAACTATTCACTTGTTCATTCTTACTCACTTTTGGGCTATCATAAGAACAATCCACATCCCTTTGTACTTCAACATTAGGTTGGGTATCTTGACTGAGCTTATCACTTGCATCCTCTTGAGGGTAATCATAAACATCTTCTTTATCAAGTTGAAAATCAGCAATGGTTTCCTGATTGTAGCTACTTGTAGCTTTTCTATAAAACTGAAAATCATCACATACTTCTTCATTTGTAGCTGACAAACTGATGTTCTCAAGAGAGTTCCCTAAATTAGAAAACTTCTTTGTCTCATCATAGATACTTACGTCAGGACTACATTCTTCACATGTAGAATAGACATAATCAATTGTATCATCACCTTTCTGATCACATTTCTCTTCTTCAATGAGTGAATCGAACTGACATTCTTTATCATGTTCTTGGTTCGGAAGACTCAACTGCAGATTTGTATTTGGGCATACTTCCTTTGTGAGTTGTTCAAAAACAACTTTCTCATCACTTGATGATGCACCCTTCTTGTCTTCAACCTTCTCAAATGTGCATTTCTCTGAAGACTTCTGATCATTTGCATTTACACAACTGCTGCTGATTTTATCAACATGTTTACCCATAATTGAAGACAACAAACTTAACACATATTCAGTTCTAATTTTCTCCAAACCATCTGAGACTGTATAAGCCATTTTCATATCGAAGATTTCAAACTCATTTAACAATGCACTAGAGCCCTCTTCATAGGCCTCAAAATACATATGGATACAGTCAGGAGTGTTGGGTCTAAAACTTTCTGGGATTAGTGAAAGAGCAACATCAAATATGTGACTAAAATCAACACTTGAATCTTCGTTTCGCTTTCTAATCTCTTTTAATAGTGTGACAAGATCTAGAGGTTCTCTTGCAAATTCTTTTCTATAAGCATTCACTAATATATCCTAGCAAGGAAATGACTTCTCAGGAAAATTTAAATACCAATCCCAAGCTCGTGCTTCAAAGGATCTGACAAGAATTCTCATCCACATATCTTGATCTCCAAATGAATGTTTCTCCATGAAGCTGGAAAAACATTTTACATGTGCATCTCCTTCACAAATATTGTACCCATCAAATCTAGGCAACTTATTATAGATTTGATTTGGCATACATATCGCTTTGTAATCAACCCATGACAAATCCAACTGAGCATACAATGGGTCAAATGAATCGACAAATGGTGCAATGACTTGACAAGAAGACACCGTTTGATGGTCTCTTGACTGTTCTTGTTGAGACAACTAGTATCTTTCATCCATCACTTTAAGCATTCATTCATTTCTATCATTCCATTCAGGTTTGGACCTAGGCTTATTAACTCTTGGGTTCTTACACTTTGGGGTATTAGATGCTTGAAGTTCCTGACACTTTCTGACAAGCTGAATCAAAGTGTTCTTTGGTATCGTTATATCACCTTGATAATCCATGGATATTAGAAATCAAGGCTCGCTAATTTTGCATAGTTACAAGCATGAAAAAATGAAGGATTACTATGACAATGGCTGACATAGGTACAATCTGAGCTTGCAACATATGATAATACAAAATGGATGGAGACCATTAAAATACACAAATGCATTCTAACCATCCATATAAGCAAATATCTGAGCACTAGACAAAACACTTTCAATGGGTGGAATTACATTCAGCAGATCCAAAAAATGAAAGTATACAAAGCTAAACTTACTATCCTTTCCATTTGGTAGTGCTAACTCACTAAGTAGGGAATCAAATTTCTTTCTAAGAAGTTCAAATATGGTTTTCAAACAAGATTTTCTTGAAAACCAAGAGTGAAAATACCTGGAACTGTTACAGCAGCTACAAATCGTTCATCTGATTGGAAAAATTTGTAGATCTTGAACCATATTCAAATCTTCATTAGGTTCTTTGGTAGAGTCGCCACCTCTTTGCAAAGGACAAAAATTTGAACAGTTGGAAATTCTTCACAGGTCAAATTCATTTAAAAAAAAGCATAAGTACTGCAACACCTCCTTATCCAACAATATGACATCATAAGGATTCCTTCCTCAACTTGTTAGGGTACTTCATCACAAGAGCTCAAATCTACTTCATCTCTACTGCAAATCTTTTGGGTCTTTCCTAGTTCTTCTCAAATAATGCACACTAGTGCATATATCTGAGAGACGCCACTCACAACTTGTGAGGTATTATGAAATAAGTATGAAATATGGAAAAATCTAGACAAACTTACATTGAAAGATGAATTATAACAGACTCTCTGGAAAAATTCATGATAATCGACTCAGTTGACAAGGAGATTGGACCTATCAAGCTCATGAATCTATAAGGCATATTGATCTTCAACAATGGTCCCTAGTAGAGTCACCATTTTGTTGGTGTTTTTTAATATAAACCAGGTTTATCTCCTAATCTACCTATGGAATTGCCAATTCCAATCAAGGGTAGCTCAGAGGACCTGGACCAACTGATGAGGATTTTAAAAGACCTCCTACACTTTGGGCTCTGCAAGACCTGGGAGGGTGATCCCTTAATGATTTTACAATATCTGCAACAAAATCATAAACAACATTAACCATAACAGATAATCTCACTTAATAGCTCAACAAAACAGGATAAAACTGAATATAATTGGTTGTTCATCAGTAATATCAACCATTTGGAGCGTGAGCTAATTACAACACAGCTTCATGGTGAAAGATAATTGTTAGTTTTAAAATTGTGGCAAGCTCCAGGTGAAATAAAACAAACACTAAATCATAAAGAACAAATGCAAATAAGACCAGTGCCATATCCATTGGAGGATTCAAATTCACCAACACCTAATGGTTCATAGCAGATTTCAACATAGCATATAATATCTCTAATTATATTGCCTTACAATATCACCAATTTGTACCTTAGCTCAATACTACTTACCAAATCCTTGTACAAAACATATCAATCTGCAATCTCATTTAAGCAGTTTTATTAACTCCTTGAATTAAAGCTAAAACTAGAATTGCACACACCACAATAGTGAGATGAACAAAATAACCCTTGATTACTTCATTTAAAATTTCAATACATTTGCACATAGGAGAGACATGAGCCTAGATTTATCAGGTAAACTCAAATGCCAGTATTGTTATGAAACTCTAAATCTCCATAAACTCAAATCCTACAACAAAATGACACAAAACCCAACTTGCATTTTCTCTATAACTACAAATTTTACAATTTTCTACGCAGCTCCACCCCAGATTTCTGACTTGCTAACCTATTACAATGAGAAAATAAAAGAATAATTAGAGGAGAATACATTCTAGAAGAAACCCTAAATTGATTAGGAAAATCCATCTAGAAACATCTCCACTATTGAATAGTAATTAGCAAAGCATCTTCTTCTTCTCCCTGTAACAAACTTTATTCTGTTTTCAAAACAGCATGTGCCCAATTCGTTCCCTAACATAAAGTATGCCATGTGTATATTCTCCACTCATTATTTTCAGCTTAAAAATATACCTCCATCCCCGTGAAAATCCATTTTTTGCTCTTGTTTTTCCCTTTGCTGCATTTTATATACTTTTTTAATGTTGCACTGCTGTATTTTATTTTATTCACCATTAGTAAATAAAATATTTTCACTCATCTTATCCCTCCATGCAAAGTATTTTAAATACTTTACCCAATAGCACAAAGTATTTACCATTTGATTTTTCACCCCAGCACAGTCATATTATAAAACATTTACCCAAACTTATGCACTTTTATTTTAAATGTTTTCCCCACACTTTACCATTAAAACATTCTTGGGTGGTTTGATATTTCCCCATTTTAAGCTCTTTGGGTAAAATTAATTTTTAAATTTCTCCCCTTAAAATAAATGGCAATCCCTATTAAAATGCATCTGGCACTTAGGAATCACACCCGTGCCATTTAATTTTTTACGCTGGGACCCACCTCCCATTCCTTCCCATGGAGAAAACATATTTTAATATTTACCTGGAGGCGCCCATTTAGCAAATTAAACATTGCATCCGAAAAAATTTAAAAAAATAATGCAAAGCACACAAAATTTCGGTCCCACACCCAACTCCCCACCATCTCGTAATCACTATCCACTGGGCAACTTCCGATCCCGACCTTGCGGGCAACGGTTGAGATCTGGCTGGAGTTACACCCCCGATCTCCACTGTTAGATTTTCCTCTGCTCTTCACCTATTGCCCTAATCCCTATTTGCGCTTGTTTGGTTGCTCTACACTCACAAGTAATGGTGGCCAACTCCATTCTTCATCCTCCCCTGTTGGTTCGAGCCTCACTCCACAACACATGAGCTTCATGAGATTACATTGTTCGAGTGTTGAACAGTTCATATGCCCCTACATTTTGCATTCCAAGCATCCGATGAATACGACCTTCCTTCATATGTTGGTCGCGCCCCTGCATTTTCTCATAATCTTTGATGGATGAGCCTACACCATCATCCACTGGCCACACCCACTTCAACAGCCATGCGTGAACCTCTATGCTTTGGTATATTTGTACCTCACTCTCTGGCGCGAGCTCCCTCTTCCATGCTTTGATGGATGTACATAACCAGTAGTCCCTGGGCACGCTCCTTCGACAGCTGGTCATGCCCACCCTACAACCATGCGTGAGCCTCCTTACTGCTAGCCGTGACCTTCTCCAATCATCATACAGGCTCCATCAACATGATCTGCAATATGCATTTGCATGAAAGTTTCTAAAGCCCTTTCAACATATCTTTGATGCATTAAGTTGCAATCTTGGAATTTCATGAGATCATATGTATTTGGAGGTTCGATGAACAATTCACGTGCCTTGTTCCTTGTTGCATCGAACCCCATTTCATGGGTTGCTTCTACTTTTCAATCTCCCTCAGGCACGCAAAGAATCCAAGCTCTGTGAATTGCATTTGTTTGCAAGTTACTGGAGCATGCCCCAATGAAAATTTCCTAAATACTTGAGCATTAGTATCACTGCCATGTATAATAATACATTCAAATTGAGGATAAAGAAACATGGCAATAAATATAGAACTTCTTCAAACCATTTAATGCATCAGGAAACTCCATAGTGATAATTTTATCAGTAGTTGCCTTCCAAAACAAAGGTTTCCAAAACAAAGGTCTCTTTATATTTATGTGCCACATCAACCACTAGATCGTTCTACAATACGTATGAGCTGCCCTGACATCTTATAAAGATTTCCATGTCATACATTGAAATGCCCTTATGTAGCATCTTTGTCCATCATTACTCATGCCAAGTATCTTATAAGCTTTGCAAATCAATACAATCCCTCTTTCAAAAAGTGTGGCTTGCATCAACCTCATTGATTTTTCTTATAACTCCCATATCTTTACTCATTCGATGCAACCCACACTTTTTTACTGAGTTTTCCTCATCAATTCAAAATTTAACTTGATCTTCTAAAGGCAATGATATTCACTGACCAATTCAAAACATTTTACTTGATGGGATTGCAACATTGGAACCATTATAGGTTCATGGCCATGCAAAGCGTGTCGGGCCCCAAGTGGCCCGGCTAAACAAAATTTTGTTTTCAAACAAATTTTACCCTCAACTAACTCAAAACTGCTTTTGAATGCTTCTAAAGTTGAAAAGAGAATTGGGTATTCATCAAAATCAGGTTTCTGACACTCTTGGAAAATGGGCAAAACTAACCTAGTGGGCTCTGGAATCAATTTGGGAAACTGGTCAAACGACCCTATGAAGTAATGAGAACTTTCAAACATGTAAACATTTGATCCAAGAATACAGTGCAACAAATGGATCATAGAAAGGAAATCCAAGGAACCGGATATTAATCAGCAAAGTTGCCCAGTCAGGCTTTTCTGAAACAACAGCTGTTCTGAAACAATTAAAACTCACTCAACTGCCAATTTATAAAAATAGTAAAACAACTCTTGGCGAGCTGCCATCAAACACATAAGTTCATTAAGGTACCCTGAGCACGTTTGAAAAATGAATTTTCTTGAAAGATCACTAATAAAAAGATATTGACGATCAAAGCTGACCTTTTTGAACTACTGTCAGAAATGCAGACACAGAATTGAACAAACTGCATTTGGTTTTGGCGAGTTAAAAATAGCAAATGAGGTCATGAAGCTCTGAAAAATGACAAGCGAGATCATTTAGGTATGGATAACACATAACAACATTCATTTTGACATGAAAGTCAACTGGTTGTGAAATCCAAGCTAAAAAAAAAAGCTACTTTGATAATTGACAATCTGCAAACAGCAGGAGAGTGCAAAAACCCTGACAAAAATTATCATGGGAAGCTGAAAATTGACACACATGTTCACATATGTCAATCAAATACGCCTGCAAATGGGTTCTACTAGGAAATGAACATGTTTCAAATTTTGATTCTCCAAAGTGGGTCACTCAAACTGACCCCTGAAGTGTACTTCTGAAAGTACAGAGGCAAAATTTCTCAAAATGGGCACCTCAAATTTGCAAAATTTGAGATTTCCATCACATTACACTCTTCCATTTTCTATAAAGGGTATGCCATCTTCCATATTATGTTGTAAAGGAGGAAGGATTTTGTAAATTTCTAAATATTCCTATTAATCTTTAGAGTTTTCTTATACCTGATTGGACCTTAATGGGTGCTTCTTGTGGTAAGATTTGAAATACTGCATTCTGTTTTCTCCAGCCTTTGTTGATCATTCTCTTCCCAACAATGAATGGTATGTGACATTTTGTGTCTATCTTATCAATTAAAAGAAATAATTAAGTTATTAAATGTTGTAAAAGCTTTGGCACATAACCATAATTACATTTTATTTTCATTTCTTTCTACCCCTTTTCCCCAAACACAAATAAGGGTCACATTTCTTTAAAAATCCCAAAGGTCATTTAGTGAGGTGCAAATTGGTCCCCCGCTCACTGAATTTACCATAAGTTTTTTCGAAGAGGCAGAATCTTTAATGATCAAAACTTAATATATCACAACTTTTCTTAGGTAATTGTCTTTCATTTTTGTGATGTGAAGAGGTATTTAGATCACTATCTAATCTTCACCAAGTAATATTTTCCATTGGATAGCCATTGCATCCTCTTTGCCTAGTCCAACTTCGTTTGTATGAAAAGTGTAGAAAACATGATGTAAAGGATAATTATGATACAATACAACTTCACCACCTATTTCATAGAATATGTGTCCCCCTTATCACACCATTGCACTTTTGAGAGGTGAACCACCATGTCTTCATTGCTACCCTATAGTATACTCATTTTAGCTTGGCATGATTTTATTCATAACTATGCTATGAATAACATCGACAATGCAATTGTATCTAGCCACCTATCCCTGATTACATCATACTCCACTAAATTTCTCTCCCATATCTTATCAAAAATTTCTTTCCTTCCTTGTGGTTAACAATAGTGATGTGAAGCAATGAAGTGATGACCGTTAGATCTCCTTTGTCTATTCTCTATTGTTGATTTATCTCTATCATACATTACATAAAGCACACGTTGAGGTAAACTTCAAAATTTGATACAAATACATTATGTGATAGCCATTCAATTATCCATGCTCTAGCCTTCACCCTTGATCTCCTTCATCACATATCACATAAGCACTAGGTGTAGTAATACACAAAATATGAAATGAAGGATTGATGTGATTCACACAAACTCCACCAATCGATAGTGCTAGGTAAAAGGGGCCAGTCTCCTCAGTGATACAAAGGACATAATTTGTAACTTATGTAACCTACTACCGCCAACAAATGGTCAACATCAAGACATAAAAATAGTTCATAGCAATGATTGCAACATATTAGGGTTTAATGCTTGGTTGTTATTCGATCTTGACATCTCCCAACCTCTTCCTGGAGACGTTGTTTTTGTTGGTGGAGGACAGACCATGGAAGCAGCTTTTGGATTATGAGGGCCTCCCCTTTCAGTGTAGGAGATGCTTTTCGGTGGCTCATTTGGCCTCGGCCTGCCCTCTTGCTCGTCGCAAGGGCGTTGTGACTTGGTGGAAGGATGCTCTACTAGATCACCTCATGGTGGGTTCTTCTTCAGATGGTTCGTCTGAGGAGGTCAACCCTTAGGTTGTTGCTCCTCTCCCTAACCTCTCTATTGTGGATCCGCCTTTGGACCATTCTGCTGACACTGTTGTGCCTATCCTTGCACCTGCAGTCGGTGATGATGCTCTGTCAGACCCTGCTCAGCCTTTGATGGGAAGCTCCATTGTTCCATTAACTAATTCGATCTCTACTGCATCGTTTCCATCTTCCTCGCTGCTTGGCTCTCTTGTGGTGGCGGGGGTGGAGCCGTTCCTCTCACCTTTCTCTTTGCTTCCTATCTCTGAGCCCCCTTGGATGGTGGTTCTCTGGAAGAAAAATTTTGTGACTACTTCTCGGACTCGTGCTCATGGAGCTAGCCTTGACCCCTCTGTTTCTGGGGTTGCTTGATTTCTTTGTCTTCCTACAGCTCTCTCTCTGCTGTCTCTATTTTTCCTAAAGTTCAATTTTGTTTTGAGCTTTGTTGTCCTTTTGCCCCTTGGGCCCTTTGTGAAGGGTACAGCACCCTGAAAATGCTGTTTAATTTTTCAAAAACATATTAGGGTTTAAAAGAAAAACCCTAACTTGACCAGATAAAAAATAAATAAATCAATTTTGATCTCGTCATATATCCTCTAGATCTTGAAATGACACATATGGAAAGCTCTTAGAAAACCCATATCAAATTTGCAAACTAATCTTTTTTTTGACATATGGAAGTAACCTTTGGAAAATTGTGATAACATTTTATGATAACTTTGCAACTTTTGAGAAACTTTGTAGTATTTGAAAAACATGGTCTTCTCTCCAACATTCTTTACTAATACTTCAAGACACTAATCCATTGAGTTCAATGACATCCAATCTTCCACTGCACTTCCCTTTGACATCAATGGCACCTTTGGACATTGATAACAACATTATACCAACAATCTTCCCCTTTGTCTTTGATGGAAAAATGAAATGCTCTATAGTAATTCTAAATGTTATAATTCATCCTCTTGTACCAACTAAATCAAAACTATATCAACCAACTAAAATGGATTGTACCAAACATAAAAAATCCATATGAGTGCATATACATAACAACTCTACCTTAGACATATCTCCTCTACTTGCATAAATTTTACTCAAATTCACTCCTTACTCTCCCTACTCAATTTCATGAGAATTTTCACAACTTCTCCCCCTTTGAAATCAATGGTAAATGGTTTCTCTATGCATTTAATGAAATAAATTAGACAACCCACCTTTGACAGAACATTTAATGAGAAATAAGAGGTTCATCAATCTACAACCATCAAGTCATTAGAAATTTGTAAAACCAAGGCTACTTGACTTGATCTCTCCTTCATATCTAGGGATGAATAGAAGTTCAATGAATCTTCCCCTAGAATCAAGCCTTATCACTAAAATTTAGTGATATGATGTGGGAGCAATTACTCCTAATTTCTACCTCAGATATTTAAATTATTCCTTGGGAAGAAGCTTGGTAAATCTGGCTACCACTTGATCTTTAGTTGGCACATATTCCATGGTGACTTCTTGATCTGCTACCTTCTCTCTTATGAAGTGATACTTGATTGACAAGTGCTTTTTCCTAGAATACATCATTAGATTCTTTGATATATTTATTTCACTTCAATTATCACAAAGAATAGAGATAGGTTCTTTGTACTCAACCTTGATGTCTTTGAGTGTCTTCTTCATCCACAAAACTTGAGTACAACATGATACTGCTACTACATATTCTGCTTCAAATTTAGAGAGTGTGATTGATTCTTGATTTTTTCTCATCCAAGTAAACAAGTTTGTCTCCCAAGAAAAATGTACCACCACTAATGTGTCTCCTATCATTTTCCCTTCCTACCCAATCATCATCTATATATTCAATTCGAGTGAAATCTTTATTCTCGGGACACCATAGTCCATAGTTAATAATACTTTTGATGTATCTAAAGATTATTATTACAACATTGACATAAAACTCCTTAAGAGTAGCCTAAAATATTGTAACTATACACACTACTTGCATAATATCAATTCTTGATGTAGTTAAGTACAACAAGCTACCTATCATTGGCATACATTGTTTGATTTGCATATGGGGACTCATTTGGCTTCCTCAACTTACATCTAGTTATCATGGGGGTACTAGTAGGTCTATTATCTTTCATTCCAGATTTTTTAAGCATTTCCTTACCATACTTAGTTTGAGAGATAAATGTCCCATCATCAGTTTGAACTATTTGTAAACCAAGTAAAAATGATAGTTCTCCTAGTATGGACATCTCAAAGTCATCTTGCATTTGGGAAGAAAATTATTTACACATCCTATCATTTTTACCACCAAATATGATGTCATACACGTATACAACAATAATAATATTGTGATCACTTTCAGATTTGAAGTACAAATTGCTATTTGCACAACCTTTCTTAAATCCTTGTTGTGGGTATTTATCTAGTCTTGAATACCATGCTCTGAGGGCTTGTTTCAGACCATATAGATCTTCCTTTAGTTTGTAAACATAATAATCTTCTTCTAATAGCTGAAATCCTTCTAACTATTCTATATAGACTTCTTCTTTAAGGTTTTCATTGAGAAAATCATATTTTACATCCATTTGATAGAGCTTGAATCCTTTAAAGATTGAAAAAGAAAGAAAAATTTGGATGGCTTCTAATCTTGCAATAGGTGCAAATGTTTCTTCAAAGTCTATTCCTTCAAATTGTGCATATCCTTTACACACCAATGTTTCTTTGCTCCTTATTACAACTCCGTCTTCATTGAGCTTATTTCTAAACACCCATTTAGTACATATCACATTTTTTCTTGGGGTTCTAGGAACTAATTCCCATTTTTTTTCTTCTCAATTTGATTCAGATCTTCTTCTATAACCTTTATCCAAATCTCATCCTTTTTGGCCTTAACATATCTTTTAGGTTCAATTTGAGTTAAGACAGAAAAATTTACTTGTTCCTTGTTCTTTGCAACTCTTCTTCTTGTCAAGACACTACCATCTTTATTGCCAATTATCTGATCTATAGGATGATTCTTTTGAACACATTTCATAGGTTCTTTTTCATTCTCTTTTTTTAGCTCTTCATAAGTAGTATCTTCTTCACATTCTGATTTATTTTCAAAGTTATCTTTGTCAAACTTAACATGTTTCATATCTTCATCAATCTTGACACTGATGCTTTCCACTATCTCGTGAAACCTTTTGTTATAACACTTATAAGCTTTGCTTTGGGTGGAATATCTTAGAAATATTCCTTCATCATCTATCTAGAACTGAATATTTCCAAATTATATTCTTCTCTTTTGATGTAGCATTTTCTACCAATTAATTTGAAATACTTGATAAATGCAGACTTATTGTACCATAAATCATATGGTGTCTTAATCACTTTTTACTCTTATTTCAATTGTTCAAAATATAAAGTATAGTATGAATTGTTTATCTCCAATACACAACTGGTAATTTGGGCTCGTTCAACATTTTTTTTGCCATATCCTTAACCATCCTATTCTTCCTCTCAACTACTCCATTTTATTTTGGAGTTCTTGGTGTAGAATATTGTCTTTTAATTCTATGGCTCTCATAGTATTCAATGAATTCACTTGATATAAATTATCCACCTCTATGTATTCTTAGACATTTTATTTTTCTACCAATCTCCTTCTCAACCATGGCTTTATGACTTATCCTTTAGAAAGGTTAGCCATGTCAATCAGCAACATGAAGTATCTTTCACATTTTATTTATCTTTTCCTTATAGGACCAAACAAATAAATATGAACCAGTTTCAAGGGCTTTGTGTTGTGTGGTCTCACAACATGCCCCAAGACTATAAGACATGGGGACTCAAGTGAAAACTAATTCTTATCGTAGGTCTTGGCTAGTTGAAGAGATCACTAGAAGTTAAAATGTCAAAGGAAATTTTTGGAGTACTTTGTGATTTGAGTGTGTCGGGTACTAAAAGGCCAAAAATGTAAAAATGTTAATGCAAGGTTTTTGGTGAAGTGTTTTGATTTAGCAATGAAGTTCTAGGAAAACATGGAGGTTCTAGTGAAATCCAAGGTCCAAGAAATATTTTCGTAAAAGCTAAAGTATCGGGTATCGGGTAATAGTGTGGTTTTAAAGTTAAATGTTTGTTTTCCCAAGGGTTTGAAGGTCCGGTAGCCTGACTAAAAGAGATATAATTAAGTGAGAATATGATTTTAAAAGTGTGACTTGTTTAAAATCATTCTTTATTAATGATTGTTTTATTTTCATGAGAGTTTTATGAATTTTTATAAAAGGGATTTAATGTGTGGAATTCGTGCTTGCAAGAAGAATAGATTGTGATGCACCATTTGGGTATGGATGGTCAAGAAAATTTAGATCATGAATAGAATCATTTCCAGATTGGGTGATGTGTTTCAAGAGTCTATACGAAAGAGGAGATTGACTTGTCAGAATACTAAGAATCCCGGTATTATGAATGCGGTGAAGGAATGAGACAACCTTTGGTGTGACTTATTCCCAAGAGTATTAAGCCCAAGGTAGAACTAGAATGTAGGAAAATTTTTCCTAGTGATCATTTTGAATATATGGGAAGTTCCTACATCCTATTCAGTTTCAAGTTACTATCTTAGCAATAATAAAGATGAAGATCCCAAAATATATTAACGTGCTAAAGAAGGTTGGAATCTGTTGACTTCTTCAACAATTCTCTTGCCAATTGTCATATTCCACATGCCTTGTTGTGATTCATCCCTTAGATTTCCTCTCATTTATTTATCTTATCTCCCCTATGTCTTGTTCCTATAAAAGGCCAAGAGATGTTTCATTTTAAGTTAAGTTCACAATTTGTGGATGTCAGAAGATCAAAAACTTCTTCAAGTTTTGCTCTTTTTTCATGTTTTCTAAATCATTATAGATTAAAAATGTGTATGCACATAGAAGCTAATCAATATCAAAGGTAATTTGAAAGCTACCGCTTAATATGAAATCCTTTGTAGTTGGTTGATTGTTCAACTAGACAAGACTATATGCTGCATTGTTTAAGGGTGCATACAGAGCCTACCTAGTGTCCAAATAAACCCCCTTTCTTTGAAATATCGCATCATTCTATGCCTAGATGTGAAGCAATATAGTGAAGTATAGAGTGGTTTGCTTTGATTTGGTTAATTCTTGGGGCATGCATGTATAATACCTAAGATCACTTTTACTTTTAATATTTTTTATGCTTTATTTTAGAATAGATGTTTGAATTTTAGAAAATGTTTTAAAAGAAAAGATGGATGAATGGAAGTTTTATTGCAAATATTTTGATTCCATAATATTGTTGAATGCTTAAAGCTAAATTTATTTAAGTGAAATAAAATTTATTTGAAATTCATGAAATATAATTGCAAATTTGTTGATTTAATGAAATTATCTAATGGTTGGACTAAGGACATATTTCACATATCCTTATGATTCCTTTGAGAATCAGAAGTAACTATTTACCCCTCATGATTAATAGAATTATCACAAAAAACCCTCATACGAACCTAGTATGGTCAAGGCCTTACATAAATGAGCCTTGGGATTAACCTGAGTTAGCCTTAAGATTTAGGTTGTCCTGGTTTAGTCTTTCAAGTAAAGATAGGTTCCCGCGGTCTGTCTGTGAGGATTTATCTACACTGTTGTTGTGTAACTAACATCATGATCAATAAGAATTGGTGCTTGAAGGAGGGCTCATATCTTTCTCTCTAGTTTTATCTGGGATCAATATAATCATTCTGGTTTTGGGTTTGAAAGTTTCTTGTAAGATGATAGTCTATGGAAGTTGGTAAGCTCCAAAAAATCCTTAACTAGAGGCTTTATTATTTGAGTTTATACACCTTTGGTAGGGTCACCAAGTGTAGAATTTATGATACAACTGATCATGGTGAACTTGATTGTGAAAATTTTCTAACTAGGGTAATTTTGGCCACACATAATGTGATTTTGTTAATAGAAGAGGTTTTAACTTCTAAAAGAAAGAAATTGTTACTGAGAAGAGATTTGAATCATGAGAAAGTGATTAAACCTGGTGAAATTGGAAATGCTAAAAAATTAACTATTAAATTGAATCAATTTATTAACTGTAATTTTCATGAGGAAAGTCCTAAATTTTTGCAAGGAAAAGGGTAAAGACACAAAAACTTGGAAAAAGAATGCCAAAAGTGAGAAAATGAAAGAAATGAGTCATCAACCTTTTCACATGTGGAAGATGAAGACACCTAGAAAAGAAGGAAAAATGAGCAGGAGACGTGTATTTTGTTAGAAATCAGAAATAGATTAAATAACTCAAGAACTTTATAAGATAAAATCAAAGCTACATAGATTGGAAAAGCATAAATAATGCACACCAAAACTCCAAGAGATTATGTAATTTCAATATGATAAAATTGCATTAAGAGCCTCCAAGTTGAAAAGATACAATGCAAATATGCATGAATGAATGAAAGAGTATTGCATGAATGGATGCAAATACAAGCTAGGTAGTGAGTTTATCTAGAACTTAGGAGAGGTGTTTGGTGGAAAATCCAACCAATATGAATCAACCACAAAAAGTGGAGATGAACCACCAAAATTGGAAAGTAGTTCCACCTTTTAAGGAAGGGAACAACTCATCACTTATCTCCTAGTTATTAAATAGTAAACTCACTTTATTATCCTAAGCAAGCTTAATTAAGTGTAGGAAAAACTTAAGACTAAGGGAAAATAAATTAACCCACTAGGAAAATAAAAACCTATACCAACACCCCCTCTTAGCACAACTTAGGAGGATGTAAAAGATGATGGGTCCCAACAAATGAGGCCATGTCAGGTGCCCATGTACATATAAAATTCCCCCCAAGGAAGAACAAGCTTCCCCACAAATAAAGAGATAAGAAGAAGAGAACCAATGGTGGATGCTTGAAACTTGATGCAAAAGATGGTCCATGATCGTTGAACAACATTCCTCCCCTTAGGAAGAAATACAACCAAAGGTGTATGCACACTATCTCCCAAGTCTTGAAAGGAATATGTAGGAATAAAGTGTAGAATGAATGAAGTCTCTGAAGTTGGCTCAAGTATCCCCATGTCAATGATACATGTTGTCACAATCAAATTAGGCATTCTAGGCCACATTACTGAAGATGAAAAATTAGGATCTCCTAGAGACTGATGTAGAACACAAGTCAAAGACTCAAGTATCTCCTCTGAAGAATTATTCTCCAAATGATGATCCAAAGTATCCACACTCATGTCAAATTGAGATGAATGATCATGTAGAGAATGAACAAGAGGGTCAAAGTGTTCCCTCACAACAACTAAAGAAGAATCATCTTCATATGAATACACTCAATAGTGTCTCCAGAAACAAGTCTGAAATACCTATCAAGAGATCATCCCAAGCTAAATTAGGAAGACAATAGATATCCTGTTGTAAGAAGTCATTGGAAGCTTTTAAATAAGCAACTCTAATCTTTGAAGTAGCAGCAGTACACACAAGGAAAAAAGAGTGGTGTTCAAAGGGAAGATATATGTCCTCAATAGTGTCATCTAGATCCAAGATGAGGGACTCTACAAACAAATAAGAGATGTCTAGTATAAATTGGTCCCAATGGACTGAATCCAAAAGACATAAATGATCATGCTGTAATGAATCATTGGAGGCTCTCAAAGAAGCATCTATGGAATCTGAATCTATAACAAGTGATGTAGATGTAATCTCAACATGAGGATGAGAAGAAAGAGAATTCTTTATGTCATCTGAATGTTCAAGATGTTCATAATACTGAAGCTCCTCTAAAGTATCATCATCATAGGGTATATTATCTACATCATTGAATGGAATGAGGCAATCTGTAACAGGATCATCTGGGAATGGAGAAACATGAGGGTCTCCAAACATCTCCCAAATCTTGGTCTAAATTGTGCGGGGACATTCAATGCCATCAATAGACAACAAAGTGTCATAATCAACATGACAACCACTTATTCCTATTACATGATCAATTCTATTACCCCAAACATTCTTCTTATCAAGTGTGTCTAGTTCAAGCATCAGTCCATAAAGGTAAGGCAAAAAAATTTGCCATCTGAGATGGGTTAAAATGCCTTTTTTCCAAGACTCATAATTAGCTTTATCCAACACTATCACAAAAGGATGAGTAGAAAAAAACATGATACTATCCTCAAATGATTACAAAATAACACCAAAAAAAGAACATTAATACATTCCCACCCTTTCACTAGTATCAAAGATCACCCCCCGCAAATATTATAAAGTTGGCACTTTATATTTTAGTGTATTTACAAAGATTTTTCCAAGATACAATGCTCAATAGGCTCAAAATAGTCAAAATTACAAATTTTGATGCAAAATGAACCTGAGACAAAAATCTGGAAAAATTAGCTTTATGGTTGTGTTGTGCTTTTCAAGACCTTTCCAATGCCTTTTCATTTCCGAAAAATAGAGAAGCACTAGGGTGAAAGTTATGGTATGTTGAAGAAATTGGCACAAGATAACTTCAACCTAAAATATCTGGTACAAGATGGCAAAATATATTTTCAATATCTCTATGGATGGAAAGTGCGCATCTCTAGATTTCCAATGATACCTTATGTGTTGAAATCCAACACCCAAAGCAAAAGATATCAATTTTTTAAAAATTGGCCGAATTTAGCCTATAGGAAACAATTTTTTCTAGCAAAAATAAATTATTTTTGATTTGATTTCTTAGAATTTTTCTCACTATTTGTAGACAATAACAGAAACCCGAAAATATTTTTAAGCTAAGAACAAAACCCAAAAATCATTTTTTGATCCAGCAAGCAGAAGATTAAAAAAAAAAATTTAAACCTTCAGCTAGGAGAAAAATGTCATGTGATGCTTTTTGTACAGCAATTTTCTTTAGATTTGTGCAAGATATGAAAAATCTAAAAGATACCCAGTTGAGACTTTGACCCTAGTTACAAAACCCAAAAAATGTTTCTCTCAAAAATGAGTGGAAGCTAGATTTTTTGAAGCAAAAAGCAAAACAACTCTAATGAAAAACATATTTCTTTAAAACTCCGCTTATAACTATGTCAAATGATCTCCAATTTGGATGAAACAAAAGCCAAACCTAACTTTCTCGAACCTTCTAGATGTGTTGGAACAGTAAAAAATGTTGCCAGTATAACCAGAAAAGTTGCAATCACCTGGATCTCACAAAACTCATATGCAAAATAAAGAGGTAATTAAATCTTTGCAAATCCTTTCTGATTCTCCAGATCGTTGAAGACGCAAGAGAATTGCATATGAAAATTTATAAAAATTTTACAAGAAACACAATCTCTCAATTAGGAATCTAAGAACTTAGATTTCTCAAAACAAAAGCTCTCATACCATGTTAGAAATCTGAAATAGATTGAATAACCCAAGAACTTTATAAGAAAAAATCAAAGGTACATAGACTGGAAAAGCATAAAGAATACACACCAGAACTCTAAGAGATTATGCAATGTCAATATGACAAAATTGCCTTAAGAGCTTCCAAGCTGAAAAGATACAATGCAAATATGCATGAATGAATGCAAGAGTATTGCAAGAATGGATGCAAATACAAGCTAGGTAGTGAGTTTATATAGAACTTAGGAGAGGTGGTAGGTGTAAAATCCAACAAATACGAATCAACCACAAAAAGTGGAGATGCCCACCAAAAGTGGAAAGTAGTTCCACCCTTTAAGGAAGGGAACAACTCATCACTTATCTCCTAGTTATTAAATAATAAACTCACTGTATCATCCTAAGCAAGCTTAATTAAGTGTACGAAAAACCTAAGACTAAGGGAAAATAAATTAACCCACTAGGAAAATAAAAACCTGCACCAACATATTTGTTGCCCATATATGAAATTCTACCATTTTAAAGGGAAGAAATTCTTGATTTCATGCAAAATATAGAGTATCAAGTTTTTACTTTCTCTCTTTTTCACGTTGATGTAAATTGTGTTACTACTTGGTCTAACGAAGTTGCTAAGAGTGAATATAGGGCCAAGGACTTGAAATATTTTGGAGAGAAAGAGGATCAAGAAATGAACACAGTAGTTCATGGAGCCGAACGAAGCAAAGAATAAAATCATGAACCGAGACCGCAAGAAGGTAGAGTATGGAGGAATCAACAAAGGTGTGTGCAATCAACCTTTAATGAGGTTGTTTTCATATATATGAGCCAATTTATTGGTAACAACACCTTTGAATTTATGTTTTTTAAATGCAAAAAAATTAAGATAATTAATTGTTGCAGTAGGAGATTGAAATCTATTCAAGTGAATTTAAAGGCAATCCTACTGTATTTCATACAAAAACTACTATGAAGATAGTGATAGAGATTAAAATAAATTGTTTAGTTAGGGTTATTTATTTTCTTAGGGTAAATTTTGGTTAGTTAGGTTAGTTTTCTTTTGTAGGTTTTTTTTTTTTTTGGTTTGTTCTTGACATTAATGAATTCTTCTTTGTTTAACATACACATGAGAGTGAATTGAAATATTCTAAAAATTGTATTGTGAAATGAAACAAATGAAATCATGCACAATAAATACACATTTAAATTACAAAAAGACAATTTATATATATATGTATATTTCGTATATACATGGAAATACAAAATTTTATCCTTGTAATAGTGCAAGAGATCAAAAGAGGAGTTAAGCTATAGCAATATGGTGGCCATTCAATCAATCTTGGATGCTTCATCCATAAGGGTAGTTATCCCAAGTAAGCGTTGTCCTGATGAGTGTCAAAGTCAAGGGTATGGAGATCAGTCAGAAAAGGCCAAAGAGGAACTAATTCTCCTCATTCCAGGAATAGAAGATTGCCATTAGTAAAGGAAATTCCAATGACTGGGTGTGCAATAGAGAGGGCATAGTCCAAGTTCCCCAAGAAATCAGGCCACACTATCAATTGAGAAGTTGTGTGAACTTCATCAATAGAAAGACCAAGATCTAGGAGTGAGGCTACGAACTATGAAGCTAAGTCCAAATTCAACCGGTAGTATGCTTTGGATTCTACAAAAGTTTCCCCAAGGACCAGGTACAAATTTGGTGTAGTAAAGTCGAGAGTCTAAAAAAAGAAAACCTTATTGAGTCATTGGGTAGTAATGCAATCCAAGAAGCTATTCTAGCAATGAATGTAGGTCAGGAAAATGGGGGTATCCATAGCTTGGAAGCAAGAAAGCACAACTAGAGTGGAAAATAAAAATGATAATTGAGGAAAAAATGTGAAGAATTTGAGAGAGAAGTGCAGAATTTATATAAAATCATGAGAAATTTGTTGTACATAGTTGCCTAGATAAAAGTCTTGAAAAATGCAAGTTGAGGTGGCAACAAGACAATTTTCTCTAGATAAAAATGTTCAATCCAGTTAATTCTCACAAAAATTTTTGGTCATTGCTTCAAAGTTTTCTAGTATGAAGATCACAAATTGAGCAAATTTAAGATTTCAAAATTAATGGTGGTCATTTCATTATATTTTATTGAGTCGTATTAATCATGAAGGTGTCCATGTGTGAAATGCAAGAAGGAAAATAAAGCCAGTAAGGTGACACATGTTAAAATCTATAAGTTGAAAGGAAATAATACATATGTGTTAAGGTGTGCGAACTAAATGTAGAGTATGATGGTCAGAATAAGGAGTAATCATGACAAATCTGATGCATTAATGTTGGTGCAGCACCATCAAATCAAGATTTCTAGCCAAGTATTTTAGTGGTTGCCATAAAAATTAAAATGGAAGGGTGGAAATTGGTAGTTATAAATTTAGATTTAATTTGGAGATTGAATTATGTGCTGCTATGTTTTAACTTATGCATATTTTTAATAGATAGTGAATTGTAATTAGCTGAGATTTGACATAAGGGTGGTAAAATTTAGCTAGAAAGTTGCACCTATAGGGAATAATTAAATGAGTTTTTTGGAATTGGTGAAATGATGAAGGGATTTGCATTTAATGAAAAATAAAAAGGTAACCTTCACTACCATTGTGATTCCCAACCTAACAGTAGGCTTCATTTCCTACAAGTTGAAGCAAATGGGTTTACAATGAAATATCAAAAGAAAAATAAAGCTGAATTAATTAATTAACATATTCCAATTTGTTGAGACACATGATGAGGTGGAAAGAGGAAAAGTTGTAGACATGTGACTAAATTCAAATTTAGTAAGGGGATATTAATTAAATAAAACAAACTATTTGAATTTGTTTATTTAATTAAAATGGAAGAATACGATTTAAGATAAGAAGAATTTGAAAATGTGAACTATATAAATAGAATTAGAATTTATTTATAAGTAGAGGAATTAGAAGGTTTATTAATTAAATAACTTGTATTTAATTGCTTAGATTATCCAGACCGATTTTAGGTGTATACATTTTGCCCCTCTTTGAAGTAATGTGTTTTCACATTGCTTCAAAGAAAAATTTGTTGTTAGTGTTGACAATTTTTTTTTGATGCCCCAGACACTAATTTTTGAGTGATGATGGATATATGCCCCCTTGAGAGATAAATCGATGAATTTTTTAATTTTAGGATTTTAAGGATTTTAAATTTTTTTTATCATTTTTTTATGATGATTTCAACTATTTATCTCCCGAATAAGATAATATTGATCCTACCCCTATTGATTAGTTCATTAATTAAGCACTTGGTTAAAAAAAAAAAAAAACAACCCCACTTAATCCCACTCAAATCTCCTTTAAAAGGTTAAAAAGATGTGGATTAAAGCTCATTTGTGTCATTTTCATTTAGAGAATTAGAGTGAGTGAGCAACTTCTGAGAAAATTTGAGCAAGATGGTGATCCCAATCCAAACACACTGATTTGAGCACGTGTGATGCCACAACTGCCTGACCGCGTATGGACCTCTGGTATGTACCCCAAAATACATTCTCATAAATTTTGAATGTCATTTTTCTCACATTTTTCACGTTTGAATTTGTATTTTTAGTTTTTTAGCATATTAGGTCGCTGATGTAGCGCATCTGGTCACTGTAGTAGTGCATACAATAGTTTAGTACATAGGGTTTTTTTTCTAGGACATAGGTTCATTTCTCTAGCACATAAGACCTTTTAGCGCATTGGTTTCATGAAGTAAGTAGTGAATTGATGGGATGATTCAGCATAGTGTGATATAGCGCATTTAGCGTATTCAATCAAAAGTTTAGCATATATGGTCATTTGGTGCATTGATGCGAAAAAGTAGCGAATTTGGTAGATGTTTTAGCACATTGAGGGTTTTAGCACTCTGAGACCCTATTTTGGCACATAGGTGAAGTTTTGTAGCGCATCCAGCTTTTTAGCACATAGAAGCACTATCCTAGTGCATCCACACTAGATTGATGATTTTTTGATTAAACTCCTTGATTTTGATTATTTTTTATCGTGTCAGCCTTTGATTTGATGTTGTTTGATGATGTTGATAGATTAGATGATGATTGATCTCATGATAGGTGAGATTCAATGATAGGATAAAGATGATTGACCTCATGATAAGTGGGGATCAATGATAGAGTGATGATTGACCTCATGATAAGTGAGGATCAATGATAGATTGATTATTGACCTCATGGTAAATGAGGATCAATGATGGACACTCATGATATGTAATCAAAATCTCATCAGAGTTGATTAGATTGGTAGGCTGACTGATGTTGGTTGATTGATAAGATTGCTGATTTGTGATTTGTTATGATGATAGGAGCCTTCAACAGTCTTGATGTCATGGGAGCATTTCCTGAGGACCTGGGATTGATTCCACATCTGGTGCAGGCTGATCTTGATCTGATTGGACAATGCGGATTGACCTCTTTGTTAGATATGCCCCAACATAGGATTAACAGGGGACTTCTTACTGCTTTGGTAGAGAGGTGGAATAGTGATCATAACACCTTTCATTTGGCTACTAGTGAGATGACAATCACACCAGAGGACGTTTATTGGATTCTGGTGATTCCAATCATTGGTGAGCTAGTTGTCTATGATTCCACTAAGAAGGGAGGGACTGATGCACTACGAAGAGTTTTTGAGGATGACCAAATATGTGGCTATGATATTCCATGGCGGGATATTGTTGATGCATATGTGACATTGTCATGTGTTCTTGCTAGCTTTATGAGAGGATTTCTATGTCCTGGCCATAGGTTGGAGGGACTCTCAGTCAGCTGGGGTAATATTTTGGAGAGCATGATCACATAGAGGACTCGATATGTGTGGAAATCTTGGATTCTTTCACATTTGTATCACGATCTACATTAGGTTGTTTATCTCAGAGCATCCAATTTATTAGTCGGGGTTACACCATTGTAGATATTGGTGTGGGAGCATATAACTTTCACATGACCTATTGCAAATAGATAAAGGTCAGCTGGTCAACCATATGTTCATGGGTACACAAGTCCAGTTGTCCAACATAATCTGGGCAAACTGGAGTACTGGAGGAGAGTGTCGGATGATCTTGATATAGTTACATGGAGACCTTAGACTATGAGCAGTTGTTGAAGGATGACATTGAGATGCCTTATGTGTGCACAGCCAGGTACCTGATCAGGAGGACACCATTCATGATTGAGAGATTCTTTTTGATGAGAGTACTACAACAGTATGGTAGAGTACAAGGTATGTCCTAAGGAGTTTCCCTTTATGGAAGTCGATGAGTGGATATACCACAGTGGGGACCTTCCTTGTCATATGATGCAACATGCTAGGAGTACTAAGGATTATGACCATTGATATGGGAGTACCACATAGATATTGTAGAGGTGGCAGTATTAGAGGAGTATGCTCATTATTTCTTTGCACATCCCTTCCCATGGATATCGAGTCCAGATGAGCCAATGCCTACACTGGATGATGATGCATCAAGGCAGAGGAGGGGTGGAGGAGGTGTGAGGATGAGTAGGGAGAGAGTAGTGATGATGGAGATGAGGGCGATGGAGATGGTGGAGGTGGTGGCAATGGTGGAGATGGATGTGGTAGACCAGTGTTCTTTCTCAGAGTGCCTCATAGGAGGAGATTTCTAGTGGTTGTAGCATAAAAGCATGTGTAGATTTAGTTGCCCTAATAATATTAGTAGGCTCAGATAGTTGCATTATAGTCATAGGTTTAGGCATTACAAGGGAAACTAGCATAGATTCAGGGTCAGATGTAGACATAGGAACATGGGAAAATTATCGCTCTGACAACAAAGAGAGATACATCAAGATAGAGATGTGAATAGACCGAGACCCTAGTAGAGAGACTACAATGAGTAGATGAGGGGACCACCATAGGGGACATGCTTCAAGAGGTCACTCGTGTCACTAGAGAGGTCAAGTATTACAAGGGTTAGTATCATGAGGTTGTCTCTACATAGCAATGAATCAGCTATGCACAGTCCATGAGTGCCAGATTAGGACATAGCCACTCTAGAACCACCAGTAGGGGTGTGACATAGCCACTTCCTAGAGATCCACCAGGTAGGGCCATCTGGGGGGTGCAATAGGAGGGTTAGAGAGATCGACAACATCTGGGGGAAGCACCACATAGCTTTGTGATCACATTTGATGTATTTGAGACATTTGTACGCATTGATTTAGAGACTTGATGATTCATTGCCATTTTTGATGATGTATTTCCTCATATTTGGATATCATTGTACACTTTGATATTTATTTTTGAGATTATATATGAGATGCAATGATGATGATTGATCTATATGGTGCCTATATGTGTTTATTATGAGGAATTTCTTTGATGGATGCATTTGATTTATATTCTATATGCTATGTGATGTTTCAATATCATGATGTTATGAATATGTATGGAAGAAATGATGATATGGTGATGCATAGATTATGATTCTATCTGCTTTATGGATAATGTTGTTTATACTATATGGAATGGATTTTAATATGCAAATGACATGTAATGCACTTTTTTTTGTATTTTTATAATGCAAATATATGATATAATGCATGGATGAATGGATGGTGTATGATAATAATGCTTCTAATGTATGCATGATGTAATAATGATTATACAACTGTATGTGTGAATGATTTTTTTTTTGTTAATGTCAAGTGTACTCAATCCATTTATAAAAGAGATAACCTCATTTTGAAAATTGTAGCAACCTTGAAAAACCTAGAAATATAGATGCAAAAACTAATATGGATGCAATCTATCTAAACATGAAAATCTAAATATGCAACATTGTCATTTTGTCAATTGATTTGTCATTCTTTTATTATCATTGAGTCTTTCAAATGTTGAAAGTGAGTACAAACATCGATGGTATAATTAGACCATGATGACTTGAGTAATACTTCCATGATTTTTGATATTGCAAGTTAAAATCAAGCATCTAAGCATAATTGAACCGAGATGACCTAAGCATATCTTGCATAAACAGAAAAGTTTTAATCATTTTCCTATGCAAATTTGGATTTTCATCAATGATACTTTGTAGAGAGTGACCCATGACAATTTGCACAGTAGTAATGATTATCTCATAGACAACAAACAAAGAAAATCACACTCCTTCCTAGCTCCTCTAGTCCATGACATCCTCGAGTTGCTCCAAAGAAATGATAACAAAAATAAAAGTACAACAGTTAAACATTCATGCTAAAGTGATAAAATCACGATTCAAAAGAACAACATCCATTTAGATTTGTTTTGATTAATTTATTTTGTTGTTGGATGTGGATGGTTGATTCTTTGTAGAGTATGATAGTTGATGTTGAATGTTGAGTCACATTATGATCATTGTGTTTGTTGTGTTTGCTATGTTTGCTGCATTATTTTATTGTTTGCTTGTTTGTTGGTTTTAAGATCAAAGTTTATTGCCCCCAGTGAGTTCAAGATTTTTCCCCCAGACCAGGGTGAGACACGACCATGGTGCCAAGATATGTACCTGAGGTTTCTTTCGATAGATATGCATAATAATGGAAAAATAAAATGGTCGAAACATACTCAAATAGATGGAAAATATAGTCCATCAAAAATAGCGCCTATTGCTAGGTTTTCACTACTGGTTTTTATTGCACTTTTTCAGATTTTCAGATTTTTTTGTTATTACCAAGATGCCTGTTTGCTAGGTTTTCATCAAGGTATTTTTGTTTTTTGTTTTTTCACTTTTTTCATATTCTCTTCTTTTTTTTTTGTATTTTTGATCTTTTTCTGATTTTTTTGATCTTTTTCTTTTTTTTTTGCTATCACCAAGATGCTTGTTTGTCAGGTTTTCATCAAGGTGATCATTTTTTAAGGAAATTTTCTCTTTTTTTGGTATTTTTTCAATAATTTTTACCATGCACTAGATGAATTAGGTGTAGAACTTCTTGAGATGGATACTATTAACTAGTTCCTCAAATAGGTCACCTTCCAGCATAGACAACTAATAGGCTCCAGATCCATAAAATGATACAACAATAAAAGGACCTAACCAATTTGGTTCAAACTTCCCCTTCTTTTCTTGATCCTATTAATTTTGAGGATTCTCTTTTAAAACCAAGTCACCAGCTTGAAATTTTCTTGGTTTTAATTTGTGATTATAACTCCTAGACATCCTTTTTTGATAGGATTTCAAATGATCTACAACATGCTGACAACGTTCATCCAACAATTCCAACTCTTATAACCTAGACACTCTATAACCTTCCTCTGAAATGATCCCCTTCAATGACACAGAGTAATGGTAGCTCAACCTCGGTAGGTAAATTAGCTTTTGATCCATGTACAAGGGCACATGGTGTGGCTCTTATAGGTGTGTGAATGTTGGTTTGGTATGCCCACAAAGTAGGATTTAGCTGAATGTGCCAATTATGTCTAGCATCATTGAGTCTTGGAGGTTCAACAAGTGAATCTATGGTCTTCTATTCATTATGCAATGAGGAAGTTGCAAAATATGCCAAAATAGGATGTAATGCAATAAATTGTCCATTAATGTCAAAAGATGACAATGAGGTCTAGGTGGTAGAATAGTTTGATTTTCATGTTTTCCTTATGAATAAGGTCTCAATGACCATTTGATATTTATTGGAAGGCCTTGGGGGTCTTAGTAGGTCAATTAAGAGGAGTTTACAAAACAAAGTTGTAAAGGGGTGGTAATTATGAACAAAATTGGCAAATTACCATTTTAGAGTCAAACAAATGGGTGGTTATGGTAGTTGATTGGTTCAAGGGGGTAGTTTAAAGTTTATACAATGATATATTGATGTTATGCCTCGAGTTTGAGGTTGATGTCCAATTCTAAGAAGAAGAAATCTCTTTGCAAATGTTGATCTCTGTGTTCTTCATCACTTTTCTGAATTTTCTCTCTTGGCACAAGCCCGTACAGGGTTGATATGTCTTAAGGCTGTGGATAATTGTTTATGAATGTGTTTACTCTTCCTTACATTTTTTTTGGAGGTCTAAGATCATCGTTTGTGTGTGGGGTTATCAAATCTCAAAGACTACTCTATTTTCCTGAGCAAGGCTTTGAGTGCCTTCAAAGTATGAAATCGTCCATCCACCCACTGTAACTCCTCTATGAATCAGTGGATGGAATTTATTATGTGTTTTTAATGTGTTCATAGGGATGGAAATTCAGGAATTGAGTTCTTGGAGTGAATGGTAGGCTTGAGGGAGTTTTTTGTATGGTTTCGCAAGAAGTTTGGGGTGGTAGACCTATGAGAGGTAAGTGCAACATTTCCTCAAGGCATCTAGTGGATTTTGAAGCTTGGGGGGACCAATTTGAACATGTTTGAGTAGTTTGTGTGGTTTAGAAGGGTTGGGAGTATGTATTTTCAATAGGGGTGTCCTAAAACCGTATATTTCTAGGCTTTAGAGAGGGTTTTAGAGTTGGAGGTTAGGATGAGCCCTTAGGGACTTAGAACCTAGAAAATCTTGAGTTTATAAAACATTCCTAAGACTATTTTAGGTTACCTTGATTTGGGGGTGAGTTTAAGAGGGGGTCCCTTTTCAAATTTGGCCTAATTAGGGGCCTAAAGTGTGGAAAAGGTCATCTTTGGGGAAGGTGTTTTGAAGGAGTCACATGAAAATTTTACATATGATATGTAACTCAAAAATGGGTGTCTGAATCATGTATTAGTTTGGGAAGTTCTTTGGGAATTTTGGGTGAAAGATCCTTTAAACCGGGCTTGGAGGGCTTCTAGGTCAGTCCTAGTCAAGAGTGGGGTTTTTAAGAGATCTTTGGATTTTACTTTAGAAATTGAATGAAGCACAATTGATTGCATTTGTGAATGGTTTGATTCTCCCCTCTCTGCATCAACAAAGTTCTTGGATGTCATGGTTGTTGAAAGGTCAACCATTGTTAGTGACAATTGACTGAGGAATGCCATACTGATAGATAATGTAATTTAGGATGAAGGAAGAAAATTGTTTTCCACTGATTATGGTTAAGGGAACTACTTCAATCCACTTCATAAAATACTCTATTGTTGTGATGATGAATTTGTGTCCATTGGATGATGATGGATGAATTTTACCTACAAGATATAGTACCCATTGACAAAAAGGCCATGTTGATGCAAATGGTTGTAGTTCCTATGCTAGTGCATGTATCATATTACCATGGATTTGACATTTTTGGCATTTCTTGACAGATTGAAAAGACTCCTTTTCCATATTTAGCCAGTAATACCCCAAACATAGGAGTTTCTTAGTGAGAGTTAGACCACTTGAATGAGTTCCATAGATACCTTCATGAACTTCATGTAAGGCCATTTCAGATTCATTACATTCAAGATAATGAAGGAGAGTTCCATCAAGACCTCTTCGATAAAGTATATCCACTATCAAGGTGTGTCAGGCAACTTGGTGGATTAAGTTACATTTCTGGTTTTGGGATAGATCAGGTGGAAGGGTATTATCTCTCAAATAGGTATAGATCTTCCCATAAATTAAGGACTCAATATCAACTAGATGAAATATTACTTGTGATTTGAGATTATCATAGGTAGGGTTAAGCACTTATTCCACCATGAACTCATAACAGCTTCATTTTTCAGGTATCTATAGAAGAGAAGTTATTGTTGCCATGGCATCAATAGCTTTCTTATCTACTCAATGAATCTATTTTGATCTCAAAAAAGTACTTTTTGAAATCATCTACCATTCTCTTATACAACATCAACTTGTCATCTTTTGTCTGATAATCATCATTCACTTGATTAATGACCAATTGTGAATATCAATAGACTTGCAACTATGTGATCTTTCATTTGACTGCTACTTTGATGCCGATGATTAGTGCTTCATACTCATCCATGTTATTTGTGCAAGGAAACATGAGGCTGCAAGATTTTGGAATGTTATGTCCTTGAGGAATAATAAACAGGATTCTAGCACCTGACCCGTGTTACGTGTAAGACCCATCAAAATATAACATCCACTATTGTGATGATATGGTAAGTACATTTGCATTAGGAAACTCAATATGCATTGGATTATCATATTGTAGTGGTGCTTTCACTAACTGACCGGATATCACCCGACCTTTGATGGCTCTTCGATCTACATATTGGATACCAAATTCGCTCAAAATCATTACCCACTTGGCTATTCTTCCTATTAGGGCAGCTTTGCTGAGTAAATACTTCAATGTCTCAATATTAGCTATGAGTTTAACAATATGAGTTAACATGTAATGTTGTAGCTGTTGAGTAGAAAATACTACCACCAGACAAGCTTTTTCGATGAAGGTGTAGTTGATTTCATATTCGTTCAAAGTTTTGTTGATATAGTAAATAGCCCTTTCTTTTCCTGTAGAATCTTCCTGTGCTAATAGAGCACCCAAAGATACTTCAGTTGTTTCTATGTAGAGTAATAATGGTTTTCCTTCTGTAGGTGGCACCAGTATGGGTGGAGACATCAGATAATATTTCAGTTGATTGAAATATGCTTCACATTTTTATGTAGCAAATGATAAAAAGGATGAGTTTTATCCACTAGTTGTGTAATGAACCTCCTGATAGATTGGAAACGTCCCTATAGAGATCTCAGCTAGTTGATGTTCTTTGATGGTGTAATTTCCATGATAGCTTTGATTTTGGTGGGATCCACTTTGATGCCTTTTTTTGAGACTATGTACCCCAATAGTTTTGCTAATGTCACACCAAACACACACTTCTTTGGGTTTAATCTTACCTTGAATTTTTCTAGTCGATTGAAGATTTTATCTAGGATTTCTAGGTGTCCCTCTCTGGTGAATGATTTTGCTAACAATTCATCCACATAATCCTCCATGAAGGTGTGCATCATGTCATGGAAGATGGTTGTCATCGCTCAATGATACGTGGGTCCTACATTTTTCAACCCAAAAGGCATGACATTCTAGAAAAACATACCCCATGGATAGGTGAAAGCTATCTTATCTTGGTCTCCTAATGCTATTTTTATCTGATTGTATCCTGAAAATTCATCCATGAGTGATAACATGGCATGTCATGTTGTCAAGTCTACAATGATGTCAATGTTGGGCAAAGGAAAATCATCCTTTGTGCATGCTTTGTTAAGATCTCTAAAATCAGTACATATTCTGATGCTTCCATCTGGTTTAGAAACTGGCACAATATTAGAAATACAATTAGCATAATCAATCAGACGAATGAAGCCTGCATCTAAATTTTTTTCAGTTCTACTTTCACCAACAAGGCAATGTGAGTATGCATTTTGCACAATTTCTATTTGATGGGCTTCACCCCAAGTGGTAGGGATAAGTGATGTATTATCAAATTTGGATCTATGCCTAGCATATTAGTGTAGGACCACACAAAGTTGACTTATCTTTCTTCAAAGATTTTTTTGAAATTGGGCTTTTCCTGTTCTATCATGGATGCTTCCAGATGTAGAATCTTTGCTTTTTCTGTTGTGCCAATGTTGATAGATTGTGTGGGTTCAACCAATAATGATGACTTCTCATGATAGTGTTCAAGAAGAGTGTCAAATATCCCATCTTTCGTGCTTTAGAGAGGTTTTCACTGTTAGATATGATCTTTAGTTTTACTTTTTCCTGATCTAATACTGTCATTGAAAGGTTTTCACCATTAGATCGATTTTTCATATTTTTGATTTTACAACTGAGAGATTTGGCACCCTCCTGGCTCAAAGCTCCATTATGAGATTCATGGGTGAAACTCATTTCTAGGTTGTCAGAACAAAGGAAGTTAACAATGGCATCATCATTTAAAAAAATAGGGATGTCGAGAGGCTCGGTTTTCTCCAGTCAATGAGTTCAGGATGTACTAATGGTAAAGAGTCATTGGATTGGTTTGAGTCAAAGGTAGTAAGTGTTAGGATGGCAACATCGTCAAAGGTTTTGATAGCAATTTCAAGGTCTATGATGTTACTCTCCTCCAAGTAGTCTATATCACTCGATGTTTGTTCATCCTCACTTGAGCCATCGATATATTATGATCCAAATTCAAGAGGTCTAGACCTTGAGCTTTGTCCCTCTATCCATATGGGGGTATACCTCTATATTACATCAACTTATTTTTCATGACAAGATTCCTTAGACAGGGAGTCCCATTTATACTCATTAGAATTAGTTTCATAACTAGCTTGTAACTGTAGGATTCACTCACATATATTTTCTTTTGTGTCTTCCTTTATTTCTTCTTTGTAGCCTAGTCCTATTTTGTCTTTTGGATGAATTGTGATAGGCTAGATCGGTTCTATATTACCCTCTTTTCTTTTTCCTATAGGACCTTGTCCTTCATACCCCATCTTCTCCAAGATTGTGAATCCCTTACCATATTGTTCAATTTGTATGCTGGTAGTTGCTGATGTGGATGCTTCTTCATCTTTGTAGAGCCAATTAGAATGCTTTTATCTTTGAATTCATCAACTAAAGTGCCTGCTCTTGCAAATATTCCATCAAAGACCATGGTAGGTTGTCATTATTGTTGCCTTGATGTCAATGGTTGTCCATATTTTCTTGGTGAAGATAAAAACTATGAAAGACATGCAAGGATTTCTCAATTGAATATTCAGCCATGCCTTTGTCTTTTAACTGGATCTTCTTCTCAAACTATTTTGATAAGGAATTCAATTGGCTTTCCTGATTTGATGGAGTAGAATCACCAAAACCTTTATCCTTTGACTGAGTCTTTTCCTCAAGCTTTTTCTATAAATAATTTAATTTACTTTTGTTGCTTGATGGAGTAGAATCACTAATACATTTATCTTTTGACTGACCCTTTTTCTCAACCCACTTTGCACAGAATTTAGTTGTCTTAAACTATTTGATGAAATAGGACTGTGAGCTTCTCTGTTATGTGGCACAAAAGAATCTTCGACTATTTTAAGCATGTTGCAATATTGAGGATTGTTGGAATCAACTAAAATCGTGATTTCTTGTCCATTGAAAGAAAATTTCAAGCATTGATGATACGTTGATGACACTATTTCCATCTCATGATTCCAAGGACATCCCAAGAGTATATTATATCTCAACTCCTTTTCTATCACTTGGAAAACTATATCTTTCACAATTGGCCCTACTTGAGTTTGTAACATAATTAGTTCCTATGAAGATTTTTCCTCATCATCATGGGCTTTTATAGTGATTTTTATTCTAGCATCAATGCCATTTTTTGAATATCCAAGTGAATGGATAAGTTTCAAAGTGTAGATATTTAGACCCACTCCATCTATTACAACATGTTTGACCTGGTGTTTGTTAATTAGAACCTCAATGTGGAGGGCAACATTGTGTGGATGGGTAAGTGATACATCATCATGTTCAAAAAATGATAGGCAATGAGGTGTGGTCAAGTGTCCCACAATAGCCTGGAACTAAAAAACTTCCAGATTATTTGGTACTGTGGTAGCTACTAGAGCTTGTTCCGAAATCTCCTTGTGAGTTGGAGAAATTTTGAGAAGTTCCAATATTGATATTTGAGCTGGGATTTTCTGCAATTGATCAACTATGTTGTATTGATTTGAAGGGGCAATAGGTGTTTTAGATGTAGCTCCTTTCAATATTACTTTTGCCTACCCTCTTGTGGTTGCATTGACTAATTTATGGTCTTGTTTTTCTTTGATTTTAATGACATTAATCGGATTATCAGTTGCAGCAACGCTTGTGATCAGATTTAACGGTATGATGTCATTGTTTTGATTTGATTTGAGGTTGATATTGATGTCATTAAGCTGATTTTCAGTTGTAACAATGTCATGAGTTTGATTATCGGCTGCAACAATGTCATTAGTTTGATTACTAACAGCAGCAACATTTTGTCTATCATTAATTTCAATGTCATTGTTCTCATCTTCAACTGCAGAAATATGAAGGATAGTGGTGTCATAAACATAGTTCACATTTTTCCTTTGTTGTTTGCAGAAGAAGATTCTCCCTTTTCATAATTTGGCAAATGATTCTTGAGTACTCCATGATCATTGTTCGTTTGAGGTCCTTCCATAAATATTATATTGTTATCAATCAAATCTTGTACCAAATGTTTCAACTGCATGTAGTCATTTGTTTCGATGAAAAAACAGAGTAGTATGCATGATTGCACCAAGATGGTTTAACTCTTGGTTCCCAATCTCTTGCTTTTGTTAATGTTATAAGTCTATGTGTGAGAAGCTCTCTTAATGCTAATTTGAGTGACTATCCCAAAGGTGTGAATCTTCTTCAATTTGATGGTTTTTGATATGGTAGTGGTTTAGATTAAGCATTGTTTTGATTGGCATTTTGATAGGTGTTTTGGTTGTTGTTTTGATTGGTCTTGGTAGTAGCTTTTGTCTTGTTAAATACTTGTTTTGTATTTTGTGTTTCAGCTGTAGCATCATTATTACCAGCTTTTTTATTTCTTTGCCAGAATTTTGGTTTATCATTGTTGTTGTAATGATTGGAAGAGTTTGCATTATTTGATACTTCATTGTAGATTTTTAAAACTCCTCTCTTGACCAAGGCTTCTTCAATTTTAATTCCACTTTCAATCATTTTATCAAAGGTGGGTGGGCATTGCAATTCAAGTCTATAGCTCATCTCATCATTTAGATTTTCAATGAAGATTTCCATCTTTTCTTGTTTAGGTATGGGATGAGCATATCTTGCAAATAATTTTCTCTATATTTGTAAAACTATGAGAAATGATTCACCCTTTTTTTGTTTTGTATTGCAAAGGTCTTTCATGGTAATTTCATGTTGGATATTGTAAGAGTATTGAGTGATGAATTTGTTAACCAATTTTTCAAAGGATCTTATACCTGGTGGAAGTTGTGAAAACCATTGCATGCATTAGCCACCCAAGCTTCATGGGAACAATCTCATCAAGTAAGTCTCTTCATGTGAAAACTCTAAGCTCATTGTTCTAAATTCCCTCACATGATCTATAGGATCAGTTTTACCATTATATTTATCATACTTTGGGAATTCATAATGCTTAGGAAAGGGTATCATGTTCACAACTTGATCAAAAGGATATGGGAAAATGTCTTGTATCAAGTATCTTTTTTTAGTTCCTCTTTGCATGTCTTGAATCTATTGTTGGATATTTTTCATTTGATTAGTCAAAGTAGCCACTGGATCTGTGTTTGATGGATTGGTTTCAATCCTTTTGGGTGCTCCTTTCAGTTGAGTAACATCAAATTCATTTGGTAATTTGACACCTTGTTTAGCAAGCATTAACAATTATTTTTCTCCATCTTTTTCCAAAACTTTCTCCATGAATTTGTGGAAGTTAGGATCTTGTTGTGTAGTTTGGATGTCTTCTTTAGTTATTTCATCACCTTCAGGTTGGTGGAATCTATGAAATGGATTTTCTTCACCTTCAGCCATGGTGTTTTGAATTTCAATTTCCTTTTCCTTGAGTTTTTACTTTTGTGATCTTGTTAAAACGAGCATACAAGTGTTAAAATTTTCAATAAACTTGGATCTTTATTTGGAAGCGTGCCAATGATAATAACTAAGTCAAATAGAATGATAAATTCTATTGATGAGACTAAGTTAAGTCTGATTATACATCTTTGTTTTGTGATGGAGGATGATAAATGTTGATGATGAAACTTAGCTTAACAATTATATGTGTTTGATGATTTAAACACTTTAAGATGGTAGATATTAGTTTATGTTAGAAACCAAGATCAGACATGCAAACCTAAACACCTTCCACAAAAGAGAAAAACAATGAAAAAGTAGAGCTTTGCATGAAGATGTGCAAATTGATATATTCAGGAATTAAATGATTACAATGAGATGATTTTCTTTATAAAAGAAAAGTATGCAACCCTAATGTTGACCTAAAAACAACTCAACTAAATAAAGCTTACTTATTAATTAAGTAAACTAATTATTACCTAAGCAAAGTTATGCAATTGTAATTAAATATTAATTACACTAACACCCCCCATAGGTGAAACTTAGGGAGACTAAATAAGCATGTACCTAGAACTAAGATGAATGCAAGAAAGGATGAATGGGTCCAGGTAACAAGGCCTAATTAGGTACCCATGTACAAATGCAATAATGAGGTAGAGAAGGAAAATCTAGTGGGACAACCCCCCTACAATGAGATAACTGCTACAAAGAAGCATTGAAAGAACACTATAGAGTAACACTAGAATCGCAATTTGACAAGCAAGGAAAGATACTTCTATCTACAAGAAACCATATCAGAATCATAATAGTACAACATCAGACCCGATGCCATGTAACACTCGAAAACTCCAAACTGGAACAACCCTAGAATCCATGAAGCAACAGTAGATGATATGAATGATGACAAAATCTAGAAGCCATGAATCTCGATATCGATGCCAAACTAAGACTAAAAAATTTCCTTGGGAACAAGTACCATAAAGACTTAGGAACATTAACCACAAATTTAGTGTCCCTCAAACTAAGATAGATCCGATGTGAATCTGATGTGTCAAGCTAAAACAAAATATGGCCAAAAGAAACTAAGAAACCAGATTACAACCCATGCGAGTTGTCATCAAAAAAATATGAAGATCAAAGTGCATGCACACTCTAATCAGATTATTATGAAAGAAACCCCCCTGATGGAACTTTATATTAGTTCATTTATTACAATACCCAATGATTGTAAAAGGAAAGAATATCTAAACATGCATAAACAAAAAAAAAAAATAGACCTCAGATCTGTGCAGAGGACTAAACCAGCTTTCCAATGCCGCAAGAATGGTGAATAAAGGATCACCGAGTCAAAAGATATGCCCTTTGGAGTGAAAGCAACAACATCTGAGTTCAAAGACCTGCAAAATAAATCTGGAGCATAATCAAGAAAAATAACCTAAACCAACAGAACGGGCTTTGATACCATGTTAGAAACCAAGATCACCTGCATGCAATCACCTATCACATGCAAAAGACATGTAGAACCAAAGAAGATGTTTTATAAACCTCAAAGTCCCTAGTGTGCACACTTAATAATTAATCAATTATTAATGTGCCTAAGTTTAGCTTAAGCAACTAAAGGAATAAGTGACTTAATTAATTAACCAGTATGATATAATTAATTAAGTATAATAACTTATTACTCTAACACCCCCCCTTAAGATGAACTTAGGAAGAAGCTAAAACACTAGACGAAGATGCATGAAAGAAAATATGCTACCCTAATGTTCACCTAAAAATAACTCAACTAAATAAAGCTTACTTATTAATTAAGTAAACTAATTATTACCTAAGCAAAACCTAAGTAAAGTTATGCAAGTGTAATTAAATATTAATTATAGTAACAGTTTAATTAAGAGAATTTCACTTGTAAAGACCAATTTCGTAAAGTTTATGACACTATTGTGACTGAGGAATGGTTCTATTTTGAAAAGGATCTTGAAATGTGAGTTTAGTTTTTAGATAGATAGTGAATTTTTCTCTTTGGTTTTGAATTAAATGGATGCGCTAAAACAAGGTTCAAACATGATAAAAGATGGAATGGATGCACTAAAATATGGCTTGGATGTGCTAGAAAATGGACTCAATGTGCTAGACAATGGATCAAATGTGCCAGAACATGGACTGAATGCGCTTAAAGATGGGTTATATGTGCCAAAAAATGACTCAGATGTGCCAAAAAATGGGCTATATGCACTAAAGCAAGCTAGTGATGTGCTAGACTACCCCTAAATGTGATTTCAACTGAATTATCTAGATTGGAGTATCAGGTTAATGCGCTAAATGGATGAGTAAATGCACTAGAAAGTGGAACAAATATGCTAGAAAAAGCCTAGATGCACCAAAACATGGACTAGATGTATTGGAAAATGACTTAGATGTGCTAGAGAATGGATCAAATGTGCTAAAATAGGGAATGCATGCGCTAAACTAGAAGTGTTTCACTGTTTTGACAGTTTGTCTGATTATTTTGTTTTTAATCAGTGAAATGAATGTTTCTAGGGAGTAATTTTTTGATAAATGATTGTTTTTTTTGTTTTCTTGTCTATGAATTTTATGAATTAAGTGTTCTTAAATGGATGATTTCTTGGATTATGACTTCAAACACAACAAAAAGTTGTAAAATAGTTGTTTCCAGCCTAGGAACTAAAACATTAAGTGTGTGTTCAAGAATCCGGTCTAATTCCTTTGATTTCCACAGGTATAGCACAAGAGAAAATAGATCAAACACTTTTCTAATGTCAAGGGTCACTCATAATATCACAACCCACATCTTAAAACTATGTCAGCTCACATAGTCATGCCACACCCTAGCGGGCGCCCATATTTTTTCCTTTCCCAGGTCTTAACTAAAGTCCACTCCTCCACTTCTGGCTAGTAATCCTTGATAGTTATATGGTAAGTGTCTTTGGGGTAGATTCTTCCCTCCCCTTGCACCATGATATTAAGAATGTTCGAAGACTGACTTGGTTGGCTTCTACACTTAAGGTTCATAGTAAGGGTTTCCATTCGGTGCGGAAAATGATAAACTCCCTGAGGAGACCTCCCAACCTTTAGAACAAAGGCTTTGGTGATGGTTATCTTGCACACTACCTTTGAATTGTGGGTTTCCCCAAATTAAATTTTGATTATAGTGGGTCAGAAAAATTGGCTTTAGTTATTCCCACTTAGGTCATTCCCATAGGGTGAGTACTTTTTCCCACCATGAAAAGCCTTCTAAAGGTGTTAACAAAGCATAAAAGAGTGAGTCTGGCATTCTGGTCACCCAGTAAAGGGGAGAGCATATGCCTATCACTTTACAAGCATAGTAGACAAGGGGTTTATTAACCTTCTAATTAACTAAGTGCCTAATTTAATCAAAAGAAGCTAATAAAATAACTCCAACCCCTGCAAACACCATCAATAGTTTTAGATATTTGTCTTTGATGAGTGTATTAAGCACCTGTAACACAAAACATATTGAACAATTCTCAAAATTTTGAATTTTTTCAAAATAATATAGATGCACTAAAATATTAACCATATGTGCTAAAAGATCACACATATGCACTAAATGAATTGCTATATGCACTAGAGAAACTATTGAATGTGCTAAAAGAAATTCCAAATACGCTAAAAGAACCCCTAAATGTGCTAGAATATAAGCCAGATGCACTAAAAGATGGGTTGGATGCACCATAATAGGGATCGGATGCACCCAAAGATTTTTTGTATGCGTTGAAAGAACTCACAGACGTGCTACATAGAAGTTCACATCTAACTTGTTCAAAAAAAGTTTCCATAAATTGTTAAAAATGAGGCTAGGCCCCATGGTGGGTGCCAATTTATGTGTGTGAAAAATATGTGGATAAGTAAATAATAACACACAATCAATGAAATATTATATTAGAGAATTTAGATAAAAATTTAATCGAATTGAAACAAATAAACTCTCTAAAGTCATCCCATTCTTCTCTATCCTAAAGGATTCATTAAATCATAATGTCTCTCAGATTGTGTATGCACTATGACTATTAGAATGACAACCTAAAGAAAGAGATGTTGGAATTGCAATAAATATATTCCTACATGATGATGGATAAACTACATGATGTGATACTATGATAATGGTGTTGTTGTATGAAGATGCTATGCTAGTGATGTAATGAAACTCTAGAAATCAAGATGCAGCTAATAGTGAAGCCATGATTCTAAACTAATATGTTTCTAATTGCTAATTGCTAAATGCTCAAATGCTTAAATTCTCTAATGGAATTTCTACAGATTATACTTGCTCAAAGTTGGGATGCATTTGCTATAGAATGCGGTTGTATTTACAAATTTTCCAAAGCATAAAATGATGTGGAAGCAACCAATGGTGTGAATCTGATCTAGAGGAATCAATGGTGAAGGATGAAGAGGTTGGAGAGAATCATGGAGAGTGTTTCCTAAGAATAAATGGAGGAAGAGAGCCAAGTATCTCAATTTTGTTTCAGAATTTGTTGAAGATAAAGCTGAATTAATTATTCGACATATTCCAATTTGTTGAGACACATGATGAGGTGGAAAGAGGAAAAGTTGTAGACATGTGACTAAATTCAAATTTGGAATTATTCAAATTTAGTAAGTACATATTAATTAAATTAAAAAAACTATTTGAATTTGTTTGTTTAATAAAAATGGAAGAATACGATTTAAGATAAGAAGAATTAGAAAATGTGAAATATATAAATAAATTTAGAGTTTATTTATAAGTAGAGGGATTAGAAGGTTTATTAATTAAATAACTTGTATTTAATTAATTGGATTATCCAAACCGATTTTAGGTGTATGCAATTATAAATATAATAGTACCCATATAAATATGAAGAGTACATGGTCATAGTGTTTCCTTAAGTAGGATGAGGGGATCTTCTTTGCTTTGGATTATATAGATCTCTTACCCTTGTGAATCCATCTACATCAATTCTCCTTAAGTTTTTCTTCTTCTTCAAGTGATTAGGAACCGATTGAATTTTCTTGTTCTAGTATGCTTCTTTTCTTCAACTTTCTTTATCTTGGTAGTATTATTTTCCTCTACATAGGTGTTCTCCTTGTATTCTTTCTCACCATTTGTACCAAAATTTTCTTGTTCTCTAAATCTTGTTGGAATAAAGGAACACTGAGAGGGGGGTTGAATCAGTGTTCTACAAAATTTAACTATATTGATTTGATCCTTAAATAACTTATAACATACATCCAAAAGAAATATGCATGAACATAAAACAAACAACCACAACACTGCAAGACAAGGAATTTTATGTGGAAATCCTATTAGGGGAAAAACCATGGTGAAAGGCCAATCCACAATATGAGTATACTCAGAAATAAGTGTTTACAAAATGGGAATGCACTTGCATTCAGGCATACTTCCTAGATCTCACTGCTCAAAGATGAAGACTCACTATCTTAAAAAATATTTAGATTAAATCCATCTAAGAGATTTGAATTAAGAGAATAGCATCTTCTAATTCTTGATTACAGTTTTGTTTAAGCACATTCGTCGATTTCTTGACCTTCTATCGGATTTTGATCTTCTACTCTGCTCTTCTTCAATTAACATTAAAAATCCTTTTATGCAGAAGTAAAATTGTGCATAATCACTCCGTAATCCTTCTAATATTCACAATTCACATCAACACACTTTGCATCTATATCCAAATGATATAATTGATCACTTATATATATATCCACGACTAAAGATTTAATCTCTATAAGTCAGCTTCAATAGAACATAAAATATTTCTAAACTGTTAGCTCAATCCATAATTAATATTTAATGTGCACCAACCAAAGTTGGCTACAACATAGTGATGACAAAAATCAACATGTTTGAACATAAAAACACTTAAACAATTACTCCTCAAATTTCCTAACGGCTACATCCACCAAGTTAGAATTCATGCACTGTTAAACAAATAATTAATCAACCAAATCTTCTAACTTGCACATGGATCGATATGAGGCTCTAATATTCAAGAATAACAATGATCATATACCAAAAAACCTTCCCTAAGATCCACAACTAAAAATAATAACAAAAAAAATTCATATGAATCGATGAACACAATTCTTTCGAATGCTTTATAAGTTTGCTTGGCAGTTAATCATAAAACTTCGATCTGACTTTTGGTTTGGTCAAATGATGACATGTGGATAAAATCACTGACTAGGGTTGCCATCAATGACAACACGAAATGACATTTGCAGTGTCTCTTGCCAACAATATCCCCCTTTGACATTGATGGCAACACTTAGTGAAAAATGACTGTGTCAGATCAGTACCAACATGAATCACACTACCAACCTTCAAAATTTAAAAACACAACTCCCCTTGAGATGATTAAGGATTTTTTCACTGTGCCATTCTCCCCCTTTGACATCAATGGAAAACACAAGAATCCACATACTGAAAATCAAACAAAAACTGCTATGAACAAACTGCATATGTATAAACAGGCTTCTACAACTTACATAAACTTGAATAGATCTACAAAATTGTTCTTCAACAAGCTCAAACTCATGTCCCAACCCTTATTGAGACTCTCCAATATGGTAATGTGCCCACAAAACATGTAAGATTTCATCTCTACAGATTCAAGGTTTGTCAGATCACTGACCACCATAAAATCTTGTGCTTCCTTCAATGCACTCAACATTGTTTCCATCTTACGACCAATGAGTCCTCTAAGCTCACAAACCATTTTACCTTCTTCATGCTTCAAACTTTTGATCTTGTCAAGTATGGATATGACTTGACCTTCTTACTTTCCAATAGAGATGGTTAGAGGATTGAATGCTTGAGTGATATGTGCTAACTGTTTCTCACATTCTTTCATTTTCATTTCAAAGTCCTCAGTGAACTTAGATAAAGATAGACATGAATTATAAATGTTACCACCTCCAGAAAAATCACTTTGAATATTATTTACACAAGTAGCTAATAGATATTTATCATTTTCTATCATCCCTTTCAACCTACTGAACCTTTTAGCATCAAATTCCTTCTGTACCTTTTTCTCAATTTACTTCTCAAGGGACTCAAAATGAGTACTTACAAAATTAATAAGCTTCAAAGGGAGAACCTAATGGATCCTTAACATGAGAAGGCATGATCTTCTCCAAAATATTGGATGCAAGATTCAACAACTCATTGTCTTCAATATGTGATTTTAGAATTTCTTCCCTTGCCTTGTTCAAAGCAAATGAAGCTACCTTTAGCATCTGAATAGGGGATAAAGTGTCCAAGTTGATAGGACATTTTACTAGCTCACAATCAAACTCTTCTTATTGTTCTTCAAAAAATCCTTTACTGCCTTAGTAGTGTCTCTTACTTTCACAAGAATCACCTTCACTTCACCCTTCTTCTCTTCAGTTAATGATTCTTGCTTGGCTTCAGGAATCTCTTTTTCTTCAACTAACACAACTTTAGGAGCTTTAGTCTCCATAAGAATTTTAGCATCATGCATATCAAGAGGATTTAGTGTCCTCAAATGCATCTTCTTTTCCTTCTTCTGCTACCAGACTAGATGAAACATTTCCATCATGCACTTCTTCAGAAACAACATTGATTATGTTTCTTAACAAAACTTCCTTTAGAATTTTTTCAGTTTCTTTTTCAACTTCTTTAGTCCGACCAATCATAAGCTTGTTTACTCTTGTTTTTCTCTTGAAATACTTTTTAGCACCATTCAAAATTGACTTCATTTCCTCAATAGACATCACCAGACATAAACTTGCAAGTATGCACTCTCTCAACTATTCATCTTCAGTTTCGACATTCACTCTCTTCATTTCTAAAACTTCATATAGACTTTTGGGTAATGGAGAAATTATTTTTATAAGAGCCTTATTGAAATTATTCAAGTACTTTATTGAAGCTTCCTCAAGAATTCTTTGACTGAAACTATCAAATGTTTCATACCATTCACAAAGAGGCTTAATATTTCCATCCTTAATCAATGCATTCTCCACTTCTTCTATAGACATTCCCATTTTGTCTTTTTTCATCTTTTTCTTTCCTTTCTCTTCATCTGAGGGATTGTCCTTAGAGACTATTGTTTCCTTTGTGCTCTTTTGCTTGATTTCTCTTATCTCTACATCAAATTCAGTCTCTTCATCTTTAGAAACAACAACATAAACTCTTATACTCCTTTCCTTCTTCCTTTTTCCTTCTCACCCAGATGACTTGGCCTGAGCTTTCACAAGGCCTTACTTCTTTGTAGGAACATATGGGAGAGTAGAGCTTCTTATAGATCTAGGTTTGGCAGAGGATACTGTCAGACTAGTAGATTCAATTCTAGCTGGCTCTCTTGCTTCAACTTTTTCTTTCTTTCTTCTAGCTTCTCTCATAGCTTCTATAGATATACCCATGCTCTCTGAAAAGGCTTCCACTTCTTTTCTTACTCTCCTGACTATCAAAGGTTTGCTTAGTTGATTGTGCACTTGTATATCCTTCTCTGAAAAAGTACTAAACCTTTCATCTGTCGGATCCTGAAGTTTGCTCAACAAATGTTCAGCATACATTTCCAAAACATGTTCCTCAACCTCATAGCCCATAGGATTTATCCACACCATTCCAAGATCTATACCTTCCATCAGGAATTGATCAATGTCAACCATAAAACATATAGTGTCTTTGTAGTTCTCCACAATAGACTTAGGAATTCTTTCTCTTGCTTGCATCTCATTTTGAAATTTCTTGAAATAACCCCAGATAGTAGTATTACTTGTCTTGCTATCACCAAATCTGTGCAAGAGATCTCTAATTTGAGTATCTATAGGTTTATTACCTTGCCATTGTAATTTTCCAAATCCTAAAACTTAATTCATAAAGTAATAGAACAAACACAACAGTGGATTACCATATTTGAAGTAATTCTTCTTATCTTTCTTGATTTTACCAAGATTCTCCATCAACTAGCTTCTAAGTAACTCACATAGATCATACTTTGCATTCTCCTTCACCATATGATATGCTGCATAGATAGATGTGTCGGATACATAATTATCTCAATTGAAATGATAAATTTTGTAACCAATGACCATAGATGTAAATCCAATGTTCACTTGAACAATATCATCAATTTTCATAGCTCTTTTATCATACACTAAACTAGTTGCATCAGTAACTGTCTGATTCTTCACGGACTTCAAGATCGGCAACCCACTAGAGGAATTTAAACCAGTAACAGTGCTTATGACTTCTTTTGTAATCTTAAAGGGTTGATTCAACCACATAAATTCAGCATGAACTCGGCTCAAAATATACCAGACCCACTCGCTTTCTTCAAACATGGAAAATTTTACAATCTATGTGAATTTCTTTTCATCTAGGGTTTTGAATTTAGGTTTAACAAATAAATCCTCTCCTCTAATTTGATTATTGTATAAATTCAATAACTGCGAGGTCCCTAACTCCTTAATGTTTTCATAAATGTATGCCCTAATGTCTTCAATATGCAGGACATCGTACAGAATGGATGAAAATGCACCTAAGGGCTCTGTCTCAATAGATTTGAAAGGATGCCGCTTGAATTTCGGATGGGGTCTATCCTTGATATCAACTACCAATAGAGTATCCATTTTCACAAATTCACAAGTTCACCAGTTTGAGGTTTGATTGCCGAATCGCCTTGACACTTGAATCTTCACCAAATTTTTCCAAAGTTCACTTTAGAGATCTCCAAACTTCTTCTTCTCAAAGTGAAAAGTGACAAATGAATAATACAAATGACCTTTTAATATTTGTACACCTAACCTTTTGTTGCAATAAATGATTTTTCCCTAACTCATACGAATAGCTTATTTCCATGCTTTGTGAAAGATAACTCTTTTATGGACCTGTAATTCTACATAAATATTTTCTCCAACTATTTCAGCAACTTTTGTAGATCATCAATGAAATAAATGCACTCATCCATATCCTAGTACCAACTATAGATAAGGGGTTTGAAGGATTTCCTTGATAACTCCCCCTAGGCCAGAGACCATGAAATAATTCCTAGATGAATTACCAGAACCAGATTCTGGTGCTGGCTCATTTTCTACAATAGAGGGACTCTTCTTCACCCATGTCTTCTTCATTTGATTCCTAATCTCACTTGTAGTGACTTTCCCTTTTCCCTTTTCATTCTTCTACAAAATCTAGCAATGTGACCGAATTTGTTGCAATTGTAGCACACCACATTTCTTTGTCCAAAATAATTGTTCCATTTATTTTCTCTTGATCTGCAATGGTTAGCAATATGGCCAAATCTATTGCATGTATAACATCTAATGTCTCTATAAAAGTTTTTCATCGTATTTTTGCAATTGAAATACTGACTAGAAAATGATGGAACACTTGAGTTCATTCTACTTCTACATTAAGTAGCCATGTGACCAAATTTATTGCAGCTAAAATAGTAAACATTGAAACTTTGAGCATTAGGTTGTCTTACTAGATACCTTCCAAATTTGTTCATCTGATTTCCTTGCCTAAATCTCCTTTGTCCATATTTGGAACTTTCTCCTTCCTCATATCCAAGATCTCTCTTATCACCTTCAGTCCTCTGAATTTTAATTAGTTCATCAAGCTTAGCTGAGCTAATATTGAACTTCTCCTTGAATTCATTTACAGTATCAAGTTCATCTCTAAGATCAAAAATCTATTGTTCAAGCTCTTCTTCATTATTCCTGGATTGTTCCAATTCAAGCTCCAACTGATTGAATCCATCAGTAATTCGGCTACATTCTTCAGATTTCTCTTTCAAGGACTGAGCAATCTTCTCTTCATTCTTATTTCTATCTTCAATCTCCTTGGTCATCCTCATCATAATAGATTCCATCTCATGCTTTAGGACTGTATTATCTCTGGTAAGTTTTTCACATTCTTATGTCTTTTCCTTCAGAGCTTGACTCAGTTTTTCATCTTCCATGCTTTTACTGCTATTCTACTTAATTTGATCACAAATTTCCCTTCTCTTCTCCCTGGACTTATTGATTTGATCTTTCAATGACTTAATGAATTTCTCAGCATCCATGAGGTTTGCTTGCAATTTATGAACTTCAAATTTTGACTAACCAGGATCATCTAGGGCCACCAAAAGTTATTGATGAAGACTGCTTGAATCCATTGAATTAGTTTCCCAGATCTTCCCTAAGCTATTAAAATTCTTCTAAGGAACAAGGCTCTAATACCAATTGTTGGAATCAAGGAACACTAAGAGGGGGGGTGAATCAGTGTTCTGCAAAATTTACCTTTATTGATCTAATCCTTAAAGCACTTATAACATGCATCCAAAAGAAATATGCATGAACATAAAGCAAACAACCACAACATCATAACACAAGGATTTTTACATGGAAACCCTGCTAGTGGAAAAACCACGGTGGAAGGCAAATCCACAACATGAGTATACTCATAAATAAGTGTTTACAAAATGGGAATGCACTTGCATTCAGGCACACTGCCTAGAGCTCACTGCTCAGAGATGAAGACTCATTATCTTACAAAATATTTAGATTAAATACATCTGAAGGATTTGAATTGAGAGAATAGAAATTTCTAATGCCTATTACAGTTTTGGTTAAGCACATTAGTCGATTTCTTTACCTTATGTTTGATTTTTCTCTTTTGCTCTGCTTTTCTTCAATTCGCATCACAAATCCTTTTATGCACAAGTGAAAATATGCATGATCACTCTGTAATCCTTCTGATATTGAAAATTAAAATCAACACACTTCGCATCTATATCCAAATGATATAATAGATCACTTATATATATCTGTGACTAAAGATTTAATCACTATAAGTCAGCTTCAATAGAACATAAAATATTTCCAAATCGTCAGCTCAATCCATAATTAATTTTTAATGTGCACCAACCAAATTTGGCTACAACATAGTGATGACCAAAATCAACATGTTTGAACATAAAAACACTTAAACAATTACTCCTCAAATATTCGCAATGTCTACATCCACCAAGTCGGCCTTCATGCACTGTTAAACAAAGAATTAATCAATCTAATCTTCTAACTTGCACATGGATCGATATGAGGTTCTAATATTCAAGAGTAATAGAGATCATATACCAAACAACCTTCCCTGAGATCCACAACTAAAAATAATAACAAAAAATTCACATATGAATCGATCAACACAATTTTTTTGGATGCTTTGTACTTGCTTGATAGTTAATCACAAAACTTTGATCTAACTTTCGGTAAGATTAGATGATGATGTGTGGATCAAATCATTGACTAGGGTTGTCATCAATGACAACACCAAATGACATTTTCAGTGTCTCTTGCCAATAAATATCTCATACGGTTTTGCAGATGCACTGGTAAAAGTACTTTTCTTAGGGAAACTATTTCTACCTCTATCTACATACATTTATCAACCTTAGACTATAGTTTATATTGGCTACATTTTCAATTATTTTGGCCTACTCCACTTCTATCTTCAAGCCTACAACCATCTGATTGGATTATTCAAGATTTTTATTTAGCTTTTTAGTCTCCTTATGTGCAATTTTTTTTATTCTTATTCTTCTTTTTTCAGAATAACAATCTCCTCTCTGACATTATTAATCTCTTCTAAAGCACAGATTAGTTCACTTTCAATGTAGACTTCTCCTTCCTCTTCAGATTCTTCACCATGATTTTCAACCTTTCCATATTTTTATTCTTCACAGTCCTTTTCCATGAAATAAATTATTTTTCTTCTATTACCAAAACACAATATTGTTCATCATCTAAACTATCACTAGTATCAGATGAATCAATTTCCTCTTGTATGTACAAACTCTTCTTCTTTTGAATATTTTTTCTTCTTAGGAAAGTAGGTTTTCTTCCTTTTACTAGCTACCTCTTGTTCAAATTTATCCTTCTTATTGTAAGGGCATTTGGTAGCGAAATGCCCTACTTTTCCATAGTCAAAGCACTTGAAGGGTATGTTACCTCTATATTTTCTAGATTCTTTCCTTAGTCTTCTGATGAAGTTTGCTTCTTCCTCATCAGTCTCTTCATGTTTTGATGTAGAGGATTTTTCCTTGTCTTTTTTGGATGTCTCAACCTTTCCTTGTTGGAAGCCTTGAATGTAGCTTCTCTTTTTGATGACTACATTTCCCATTCTCATTTCATATGTGGTGAATATTTCATGCAATTCATCAAGAGTGAGTTAGTATATTTATTTTGCTTCCTCTATTGCAGATATTTTTGGGTCATACCTAGATGGCATGGATCATAAAACCTTTTGAACAATGATTGAACCTTTTACATCTTCAAAAAATTTGATTGATTTAATAATTTCAACAACTCTAAGAAGATAATCTACAATCTTTTCTTCTTCCCTCATTATGACACTTTCAAACTTAGCTTTGTGATTCTATAGCTTTGTTAGTTTTAGCTTATCAACTCCTTTGTATATGCTCTTTAATTTATTCTAGACATCATTTGCAATACTACGATGCATCACTTTGACAAACACTAAGTTAGACAATCCATAAAGAATAGCATGCATTTCCTTTGCATTGTTCTCATAGTATTTATTTCTTGCAATATCGGTAGGATTAGCTGTAAGAGGTGTATATCCATTCTTAATAGACATCCATACATCAAAAACTAATGATGCTAAATAATTCACCATCCTAATGCACTAGAATGCATAATTTGATCCATCAAACAGAGTTTCCTTGTTTGTATATGAACCCTCTTGACTAGCCATTGTGTTCACTTTTCCAAGATCTACTCGTGCTAATTAAGCTTCTCCTATTGAACTAGGGATTTGATACCAATTTTTGGAGCACAAAAATCTATTGAGAGGGGGGGTGAATCAGTAGGTCAATTCAAATTTAGCCCTTAACACCTTAAGAAGATTAATTCCTTTTAGCCCTTTTAGTGCAGATTAAAACTGTGTAAGAGGGAAATGGATCAATAGAATACAACAATGAAATTAAATGAATGAAATAAAATCAAAATAAAAACCCAACCTAATCATGAAATGTAATTGCACATTTATGAATTCAACAAACAAGATTAGCATAAATGAGAATCAAATGAATTCAAAACTAAAATTTTACCATCCCATGAAAAAGTGTATTTGTATTGAAAATGGATGCGGGATTGCTTGCTCAATACAAAGCCTCTATGATTGCAAAATCTTGATAAATTATAAAAATGGTGATATAGAATGCAAGAGTTTATTTTTCTCAATGTGCTTCACTAGTTAATTTGAGATGACCTCTCCACAAATTCTCTAGATTATTAGCTTTTTTTATAAGAAGGATGAAGGTTTTTTTATAGATTTATGATTTTCAGATGAATGATCAAGATGCAACAATGAAAGGTCGTGATAAATGGTTGAGAAAAATTGAGAGGAAATAGATTGATTAGTGAACTCATCTAATTGATCCACTTAGGGGATTTAATTGAATAATGAGATTGAAGAAATTTGATTGAGTGTTTAGTGGGATTAGAGAAATTAGTGGTATAGGGAAATAGATTGAGAAATACGTGACGGGTATGTGTAGGATCATCATGGAAAAAATAGGCCCTTATGTGGCAAAAAAATTCAGAAAAATTAGAGTTAGGCAATTTGACATAAAAATTTGAATAAGTTGTCTATATTATTTCAAAAATATGTAAGAATATAATTTATAGAAAATTGAATTTAGTTTCTAAATTACTAGGTTTATTTACAAAAAAATAAAATATATTTGGTGAAAATTTGAAATTTCAATACTGTAGTACTTAAATTTCAGGGAAAAATAAGAAGTAGGTGTCTATCTGACCACCCTAACCACATTAAAATGATAATATTTTAGATATAAGTAGAGGACTCATGTCTCGATGTGATGCATATTTTTTTGTAATTTTTTTCTAAGTAAATAATTAATTATAATTCTTTTATGACAACTTTTAAAAAATATAAAGACTCGTATGTTTGACCACCTTAACTTGGTCAAAACTTCATGAAATTCATTTTTTAATTTTTTAATCTTATAGTATGCAAAGCATAGAATGCGACGCATGTTTTGGATTCAAAAAATATGATACCATTTGAAAGCTATAGATGTTTTTCAATCAGCCTAAAAATCAGGACTTTAGTCGTAATTCAATAGAAAATGAATACTAATTATTTATTAAATTCAAATTAAATCATAACTTATATTTGTGGAAAGGTGAGAATATCCTTTAAAAACCCTTTTCATTTCATCAATTTTGGGTAAAAAAAAGTCGCTAGCCACATACCCATCATATTGCAACTTTTTGGCCCATCATGATCCTGCACATACCCTGAGCATGATTTATTCAATCATGATATGTGAGGATGTTTTAATTAATTTAATAATTAATTAATGTTTGAGAGGAATGTGCAAGTTGTATTTGACTTTAATAAATAAAAGGTATATTTATTTATTGAACATGTTGAGTGATTTTGGGGAAATTAAATAATTGATTTAATTATTCAAATTTCGAGAAGGGAAAGTGGCTTAGTTAAAAAATTAAAGATAAGTATTTCATTGATAAGGAGGAATAAGGTTAAATTAGATGATGATATAGTGAACTAATTAAATAATTCAAGATTATTTAATTCATAGAAGAAAATAGGGTTAATGATGCAAATGATGTTAAAAATGGGATTAGTGATGTTAATGAAGCAATATGCAATTTAGTGATAATGAAAGTGATGTCGATAATGGAAAAATGTAGTTTAGGATGTGTGTTATGTGTTAAGCCATTTTTACATGTCTATTTTTTCCCTTGTTTGACACAATGTATTAGTTACACTATTTCAATGAACTGGATGTTCAGATCAATGTTTGAAAATTTTAATATGACCCAGAGTGCCCCAATGATTAGCAAAAGAATAATAAGGCACTAGGCTGGCCCCTCAAGAGGTCGGCCAAAAAAATTACTTTTTCAGGTTGGGTGCTTGACTAGGTTCCCAAGTAGTTTAGATGTGTAGAAGACAAAAAATTGAAGCCTAGGACTCATGTTTAGGGTTTTGAATGGTCATAGGTGCTCTCAAAATTGACCTAGAAATGGTTATTTGGTGAAAATTAGGGTGAAATTACCCCTCATTTCTACACCTTGATTTCTGAGATTTTTTCCTTTAGAGAGTTTTTAGTGATTTCTTGTTGCAAACGTGGATTCTCTATGGCTTGTATTTTCAGTACCCCACATTAAGAAGAGGTAGTCTATCAGTTCAAGAGGTCAAATGGTGTGGGAATTCCATTTTCACTTTCATCATTTTATGCTTTTGTAATTATTGTTAGAAGTACATTTTGAACGATTGTAGTTATCTAGGAAAAAGGTTGCTATCATCGTGATACATTTGCTATCATCCTAGGTTAGCCACTTTCATAAAAATTAGTTGCTATCATAGAATGTGACCATTATTATAAATAGTAGTTGTTATTTTCTGGTTGCTATCGTTGAAAAAAACCATACAATAAAATGGGTTAGCAAACTAACAACTATTTTTAAAGTAGTTTCTATTGTAGGGTAATAGGTTCACTATCATTGAAAGTAATCACTATCATCCTAAAACAAGGCCACAATTGTAAAATAGGGTCACTATCATCCTATAAATGGTCGCTATTGTTAAAAATGAATAATTTAGAGCTAATTTTTTTATAATTTTAAATTCTTGATGTGATTTTTGAGAAAAAAATTGATGTTGTGGGTTGAATTTTTGTAGGGGGTTCTCGAACCACTTTATTCCAGAGAGCAACGATTGTGATAGATACTTGATTTAATTGCCATCTTCCAAAAGCTGGAGAGGGACTTTCTCAATGCAGTTGGTCAACATTATATTTACTACATGATAAAGATCAAATAACATTATACCATGATGATTTCCTTGTTCAAGAGATATCATTTCAAAACCTCATCATTTCATTTGTCGACTAGAAAGTGTACGATCACTCTAGAGGATGTATGGAGGATCTTACAGATCTTGATTCATGATGAGTTGGTTACATATGATGTCTACCTAGGTACCCAAGCCATGCAGAGGCTTCTGGGTGTACAATAGTTGTAGGTTGTACCCATTGAGATTGATTTGACTCCATGCTTCAACAGTGTTGATTTGATGTTTATGGTATTGGTTGGGTTGATCATTGGGCCTTTGATGCCTAATCAAAAAGCTAGGGGATTTCATGTTGGATATGGAATTTGTATAGAGAAGATGGTGGATCATGGGACAATTTATGCTTGGTTCCCATTTGTTTTGGCCCACCTATATAGAGATATGCATGAGGTCATATATCAGAGTGACAATCCTATTTCGGTAGGGATGACCCTTCTTCGTGTTTGTCCATGGGAGCATATTATCATAACTCATCTAGATTGTATGACTCAATGAGATGAGGGTGATCATTTTGTATATAGATATTCTAATTATGTGTACTACACCTTGCCCGATAGACTATCTCATTGGCGAGTAGTTTATGATGATATCATTGAGTTTATTTGGATACCATTTATGGCATGTGAGGTGTGGGCCAATGACCATGACCAGCTGACATACTACAAGAAAAATCGATGGATGATAGGCTGAGTGGACATTATTTTCAAGAGGTATCTACTAGATAGAGTTATGAGGTAGTTTGGAAAGAGGTAGACTTTCCCTTCAAATGTGTATCATGCCCATTTAGGATGCATGACCTAAGAGGTCAATGCATGGGGGTCGAGGGTTGATTCATGGGTAGCAGTAGTAGATTTTAGAGCATTGGCACCTATTGGATAGGGATGGGAAGTTGGTCCACTCAATGCAAGTGTTGCTAGAGATTATGCACATTGGTGGGCCCACCATTTCCCTTTGAGATTTATCTCTCCTACTAGCATTGGGCCAATAATTGGACAGGTCTTAAGGATTGTCGGGGTTGTAGGGAGGGGGGAAAGATAGAGTCTACAAATTACTGTTGATAAGTTACAAGGTGTGTAGGATGGGTAGGAGCATTAGGATCAGCAACAACATTAGGATCAATAGGATTAGAAGCAACATTAGGCACCATAAGGACCTCCCCCACAAAGAGATCTAGCTGCATGGGTGGCCCAGTTGATGGATGAGATATATTAGGCTACATAGGATTGTGATACTAGAGCTAGTGAGAGAGATGTAGAGGAAGCTCAATAATAGGTTTTAGAGGTACAACTAGCTACTATTACAACTGAGTGAGATCATCTCTAGGCTGAGCAAGATTCCCTTAAATAGGAGAGATTCAAAGAGGCAGCAACATCAAAGGGAGAGGGATAATCTCATCATAGGGAGGACATACTATTAGACCCTATATGAGGATTTTTACCAAGAGAACAAAGACATCCTCATTTTGGAGAGCCAAGTAGTACCACAAGTGTAGAGTCAGGAGGCCAATCTATTAGACAACCGTAGCCATCCCCTATTCACAACCACCAACAACATAGATTCCCACCTCAAGATGGCTAACAAGGCTGATGTTGATCTTTATGTTTATGTTATTCTATCATAGATTAGATGTAGATATTTATTTTTGTATATACATTCATTGACCCATTTGAGGCCTCATATGTATATTTTGTATATTTTGATATCACACATGATGTTTGATGATGTACATGACATTATAATTTTTGATGATATATGAGATATACCTTTTTTTATGTGGCGTATATGTGTTCTAAGATGTTTATTGATGTTTATGAATGCTTATATGTATGGATGATTTATGATTATATGTTCATGATTTTTTAATTTTTTGATGCATTTATATGATATGGATGGATTATGTTATGGTGTATGATGTTTTATATGATGAACATGATATGCAATTATGTTTTTGTGGATGCAAGATGCATGTGGTACTAATTAATTTATGATGCAAGATGCAGATGTTAGTCAGAGGATATGTTAGTATGATCAGAGATAGATAGAAGTGTTAGATGATTGATCTAATTTTTTGAAAATATATGGATCATGATTATGATGATATGTATTGATGAGATAATGTGATGATGTGATGATGTGATGATATGATTGATTTTACTTTTTGATAATATGTGATTGTATACATTGATGAGTTTTCTTTTACTTTCATGGAAGACTAAGTATTTTTTTAGCAATCCTTGTTGATGTAGCAAATGGACATGATGCACCAAGGTATTAATGAAAAAGGTGGCTTTATATCTATTGCATGGACTTTGACTGCACAAAAGAGGAGTATTTTTTCTCATACCAAATATACGAAAACCCTCTTAGAGTGTATGGGTGAGAATTTTCAAAATATTTCAAATTAATTACATAGAAAGGTATGAAGTACCTTATATGTAACTACTACACGAACTATCCCAAAACTTCCACACACAGAACAAAGCAAGTATTTTCCATGGTAGTGTTGCAAAAAATATCCTTTAAATAGAATAGATAGAAAATAAATGATCAATTCCCCATTCCTTCCTCTCTAAATCCTTATGGACATCCTTCAGAGATCTTGGGAATCTGAAAATAAGATAAATAAAAAAGCTAAGATCATAAAAAGATAAACAATGTTGTTGTATCACTTGTCATAGATGTTTTGATGTTTCAAGATGTTTACTCATCGATGGTGGCTATTAAAGGAAAATTTTATCTATTAAGACATATGTCAGGATGTTTATGATGATTCTCAAAAGGTAGGGTAGCTCATACATAAGAATTATTTTAGTTTGATTATGATCTAGTCATTTTGTTTCTTTTCTTGGAGGTTTTGGATTTCACTATTTTGCTATATTTGTTGATTAAGTTGTCAAAGGTTAAAGGAAGTGATTGTTTATTATGAATGGAAATTTTATTACTTATAGGTGATAATGGAGATAAGACTTTTGAGATTTTCTAAAGTTTTGTGTTCTTTTGAGGTTATTTGATGTTTTTTTTGTTGTTTTTGAGAGATTTAGAAACAAACAGGGGGACCTAAATGGTCTGACCTAGTTCCTCAAGGGATCATTGATGATGGAATTTACTATGTGATGAATGTAGAGACATCATAGTTTGAATGTATTTATTAACACTACTTTTGGAGTTTAATTACTCTTTATGAATGATTTTTCAGATTATTGATAAGATATTTGAATGATTTTGAATTTTTGACTAAGTTTAAAGACCAAGAGGGATACCTAAAGGGGATGACCTAGTTCCTCAAGGTCTCATTGATGATGGAATTTCCTACGTGATGAATGAAGAGACACTATAGTTTGATTGTATTGACTCAATACGACATGTCTGAAGATAACCTACAATGTTTTCAGAATTTTTATGTTTTTACGACTTTTTTTGGATTTTAACAATTTTTGAGATATTTAAATAAAAATCATACATTTTCTATGTGTGATGGGATGAAAAAGGATCCAATCCAATACTAGGTTTAGGAATTTCCCCGAGTTCAGAATATGATTACATTTATTAGGGATATGTGGATAAAATGAATGGTTGGTAGAGATTGTGCAACAAGGTTCAACACTTGATTTGTTATTGAGTCATGGTTGAGTGCACGCTCTATTATGGTGATGGATGGAATGAATATGATAGTAGATAGATATCGTCAATAGATGAGGATGCATGTATTATTGAAACATAGCACCTATTTACTAGGTTTCCACTATGGTATCACTATTAGAAGAACTACAAGGTGGTTTTCACTTAAAGTATGTTTCATTTCTCTTTACTATTTTCTTGATTTTTTATTTTTTTTTCTTTCCTGGGATATTCTAATATGCTTAGGTGTATAACTTGAGATGACTATTGTTAAGATTTTGGTTAAAGGTTCTCCTTTCGACATAGCTAATTGATATGTTGTAGAGCTATAGCTTGTTGTAATGATATAGTTACCTAGCCAGTCTGGTTCAAACTTACCTTTCCCATCTTGATTCAGTTGGATCTTTTGATTTTCTTTTAGAACCAAGTCACCAACCTAAAATTTCATGTTTTTGATTTTCTTATTGTAGATTTTCTTGAGATGATTTTGATAGGCTTGTAGATGGTTCAGTGCACTCAAGTGTCTTTCATCTATGATTTCAAGCTCATTGATTCTAGATACTCGATGCTCTTCATTTCTTACAATATCCTTTAACAACACTCTCGGGGATAGGATTTCAACCTCTACATGTAGTATTACTTTAGATCCATAGACCAAGGAAAAAGGATTCACACTTTTAGGTGTGTGGATGCTGGTTCTATAAGCCCATTCGGTTAGGTTTAGCTGTAGGTGCCAGTCACGACTGACATCATTAACAATTTTACTTAATATTTTCAAGATGGTCTTATTGGATGCTTCATCTTGGTTGTTTCCTTGAGGATAATATGGGGTTGAAAAGCAGTGTTGGATAGAGAATATTGAGTAGATCTTGTGCAAATCTTGGTTCTTAAATGTAGTTCCATTATCTATTATGATAGTTTTTGGGATACCATATTGATAGGCTAAATAGTCAAGAATAAACTTAGCTGTTTGTTTCCCTATGATATAGGTTAAAAGAATAGCCTCTATCCACTTTGTAAAGTACTTTATAACAGTGATGATGAATTTGTGCCCATTGGATGAGGTTAGTGATATATTTTTCATTAGGTCTAGTCCCCACTAAGAGAAGGGTTGTGGAGTAGTGATAGGACATAACTCTTGTGTAGGTGCATTCACAAGATCTCCATGTTGTTGGAATTGAAAAAAAATATTGGAAAAATGAACTAATTCATGCTCCATTGATGGCCAATAGTACTCTATTCGAAGTATCTTCTAGACTAGGTTAGGTCCACTAGAGTGAGATCCAAAAACACCTTCATGTACCTCTTGCAAGGTAGTTTGTGCTTCTTCTTCATTAAGACATTGGAGTAATGTACCATTGAGTCTTCAATAGTATAAGGTATCTCCTAGGATAGTAAATCAAGAAGTTTGGTGGATGTAGGTTTTCTTTTGATTGGATGTTAGGTGGGGTGGTATGATTCTTTGTAGGATATGGGAAAATGTGTCCTCATACTAAGGCAAGTCAATACCAACAACATCACACAATAGTTTGGATCTTAGGTATGTCAAGGAGTGAACTGATAGTAGCCATAGCATGAGCTGCTTTATTGTTAACCCTTGGTATTTTTCAAAGATGATGACCAAAAAGTAGTGTTTAAAGCTTCCCGCCATCCTTTTGTTATGGTATAATCTTGCCATATTTAGTTTGGTATTCATTGTTGACCTAGCTTATGACCAACTAGGAGTCACCATAGACTTGTAGTTCCTCAATTTTCCATTCCATGACCATTTTTCAGCCTAGTGATTAGTGCTTCATATGTGACCATATTGTTTGTAAATGGGAAAGAAATCCTATATTATTTTGGTATACTTTCTCCTTGTGGTGTGAGAAATAGGATACCATCCCTTGAGCCGTGTTGAGTTTGGGATTTATTGAAGTACATGGTCCAACAAGTTGACTAAGTTACTAGTAGGATTCTTTCATTTGGAAATTTTTCTATGAGTGGTTGATGATATTTAATTGGTGCTTCAGCTAACTAATTTTCTATCACCTATCCCTTGATGGATTTTTTCTTGATATATTCTATGTCAAATTTTCTAAGTTATCATATCCACTTAGTGATTATTCCTATAAGAGTATCCTTTTCCAAGAGATATTTGAAGGGGTCTATCTTAAGTATCAACTTGATTTGTCTATTTAACATGTAATTCCTAAGCTTTTGCATTGCAAAGAAACCTCATAGACATCCTTGTTCAATGGATGTATAATTTAACTCATAGCCAACCAGCGTACGAATAATGTAGTAAATTGTTCATTCTTTATTCTGTTCATCAAGTTGTGCTAATAGATCTCCCAAAGTTGTTATTTTTGTGGACACATATAGAATCATTTCTTTATACTGAATTGGAGGCATCAATACTGATGGAGTGAGAAGATAGTCCTTTACATGTTGAAAAGATTGATCACACCTTTTGTCCCATTTAAATGCTACACCTTTATGGGGCAAGTGTGTGAATGGATGAAATTTATGTAGTATTTATGTAATGAACCTTCTAATAGATTGAAGCTTGCCTTGCAGACTATGTAGTTTTCTTAATGTTCTTGGGGGAGGCATTTCTAGGACAACCTTGAATTTAGCGGGATCCACCTTGATATCTCTTCTAGAAACAATGTAGCCCAACAGTTTCCCATATGTTACATCGAACACACATTTATTTGTACTTAGGTGCAAGTTATATTCCTCTAGTTTGTCAAATATCCTAGCTATGTTAGCTAGGTGTTCATGTATTATGACTAATTTAGCCAATAGACTATCAACATAATCCTCCATGGTGATGTACAATATGTCATGGAAAATGGTATTCATCACTCTTTGATATGTGGCTCCTGCATTTTTTAAGCCAAATGGTATGATGTTCTAGCAAAAATTTCCCCAAGCATAGGTAAAAGCTATTTTGTGTTTATCTTCAAATGCTATCTTTATCTGATTATACCTAAAAAAGCCATCTATTAGTGAAAGGATTTCATGACCAACAATTAGATCCCCTATTATGTTAATAATGGGAAGGGATAATTCATCCTTAGGGAATTCCTTTTTAATATCTCTAAAGTTTGTATAGATCCATATGCCCCCAATGGGTTTCGATACTCGTACAAGGTTTGATACCCACTCAAGATAGTCTATAGGTTTGATGAATCCCACATCCAAATTTTTTTGAAGCGCCACCTTAACTAATAGTGCTATTTGTGGGTGCATCTTGTGAAGCTTTTTCTTAACCGATTTTGATGCAAGGAATACCATTAGATGGTGTACAACTAATGTTGGATCCAGCCAAGGATTATATGCATATGTCAAGGTGAAGTTGGCCTTACATTCCTTGATGAATGTTGTGAAGATGACTTCTTCCTCACGATCTAAGGAAGTGGCAAGATATGTTACTTTAGGTGCCTTTGTTATTCCTAAAATGAAGAAAATTAGGTGGGATCTCTCTTTTCGCTTCTAGGGTTTTGGACCTAAAAGGAGAGACTATTTTCAACCTTTCACTCAAAAACAACCCTTGAGATTCCAATGTAAAGGAGATTGAAATCTGAAAAAGGGTGTGTTCTAGGGCATTAAATGATGTAAATGAGGGGTTCACCACCAAGTTTGGACTTGGAAAGATAATGAAATGAATGATGAAATTTAAAACCCTAGTTTGATGCAATGCTTCAAAGAGTGGCCTTGAAATGTAAGAAAATAGCAATAGAAAACTATCAAATTGGAAATGTGCACTTGGGAAATTGGAAAAGGAAGAATGGAGGTCTGAAATCCTAAAAATTTATTGTTGAATCCAACTAGGACAAAAGGGTACTCAAATATACAAAAACCTTTGAAAAAATGGTACAATCAGACTCATTAACCAATAGTGGCGAATAAATCCACTTTCATCTTTTTAGAAATTCAAAGTTGGATTATGTAGCTCTGAGTCTGCTCCATTATTCCCAATTCAGTTATGGGTCTAAAACTGCTAAATTCAACCTGCAGGTCTTCTCCAAGCTCTTCCAAGGTTTTCTCACAATCTTGACGACTTTGACTTGCTTTGACAACTTGATTGCAACTTTTCCAATCTTTCTCTTTGATAAATCTACAACCTAGACCTAAAAACCACATGCAAAGAGAGGGAAAAATGGTTGTGGGTTAGAAAATAGGGGTTTTCCTTGGTCAAACCTCTTGTTGGTAATTAAACATTGAAATGGAAAGAAAATGTAAAGGAGAATGATGAATGAATAAAAGGTGATGGTGTAACTCACCAAACCATTACAATGAAATATTGTAACTATGCTTGAAATGACCACAATGGATGTGGTTCTTGATTCTTGCTTGAAGGAGATAGATATTGAATACAAAGCTTTCTTGGATCATGAAATCTACACCACAATTGTGAGCACAATTAAAAATATGAAGAATGTGATCTTTGACATGATGATTGATGCTCGAAGAATGCTCTTGAAAGCTTGATAATATACCCTTGAAATCCTTGAATTATCACGCTCAAATGCTCAATTTTCTATTAGGATAAGGAATTGAATGCTTAGGGTGTTACGATGAAAATGAGAGAAAAAACCTTGTATTTATACCCAATTATGCAAGAATTCCTGAAATTACAACAATACAAGCCAACATTGGATCTTGAAGAAAAAAATCCTGCCAAAGATTTAAATTAAATTTGATTTTTGAGTTAAGGGGCACTCATTCACCACCTTGAGTGAATGGGTCCGACCTAAGGGGACTCATTTTCCCAGAATGGAACATGAGTCCCACCTTAGGAATTTGAGGTGGGTTTTGGGGGATTTGATGTTTTAAATGCCATTTCTTGGGATTATCCTCAAAAATACACCAAAATAAGGCTTATGGATGTAAAAAGGGGCCAATTAAAGCATAAGAGAGACCAATTATTAATGAAAAGCCTAGAGGAATGTGAAAGTGTGTTATAATACTTTACAACACACCAAATAATACAAGGCTAAGAGAAATTATCATTGAAAGAATGTTAATTATGCTTACAAATCTTAGAAAAGTGTGACAGTGTGTTACAACACTTTACAACACCTTTACAAGACATCATTTAAGTACACTAGTTCAGAAGGGCCCAAGACCTAATGTGAATGTGTTATCCACATTACAACAATAAATCAAGGCCAAATTGAGCCAAAATCCACACAAAGGAGCTAAACAAGTGCGAAAAAGGCTAAGGACCCTTATTTTGATGTTATAGCTCCAACATTAATAGGTTTAGAACCTTTAACCAAAGTCGTTGAATATTCCTAATCCTTTGTAATGGGGAGATTGAATCCTCCATCTTCGAGTGCCTCAATGAGGTTTTCACCATTAGATATGTCCTTTTTTTTAACCTTTTTTGTGTTTCGATAGAGCTACATTGTGGTTTTCCCTAGGGGATCTCATTTTGATTTTAAAAATTTTTCATTTCAATTTTATGACTGGAGCACTGAATCTCCTATTGGAAAAACAAGGATAGACAACTTGAGAGCGGGGGGGGGTGACCATTTTCCTTGATAGAAATGAATACCCATCCATCTTCATTACCATTTTCTTTATTAGATTCATCATCAGTAACACCTTCTTCAGCATAATAACATTTCTTTTTAAATATAAACTTCTCAGGTTTGTACTTGGAAACTCTTTCAGGAAACCTTGATGTAAAATGACCTATCTTACTACAAGAGAAACATTTAATAGGCTGCTTTCCTTTATACTTACCTTGTCCTTTCAGTTCTCTTTTCACAATCAATTCTTCCAACGCTTCTAATTATCTTTCTTCATCTTCAATATGTTTCATCTCATCTTTATACTTGAATGTCTTTCTGTAAATTTATCTTGGATCATATCTTTGTTGGCTTCTTCTAGATACAGTAGCTTTGAATGCAGATTCTATCTTAGGATTAGATTCATCGAATTCACTCAACTCAAACGTAGCAAGTTTTCCAATCAACATATCTCTTGTCACATTTGTTACTGTCCCGAGCTCTTCAATAGCATCAACTTTTGTTTTATAAGAAGTAGGCAATGCTCTGGGTATTTTAGCCACAATCTCATCTTATTCCAAGGTTCCACCGACACATCTAATACCCAACACTAGTTCATTTACTTTTTGCATGAAAACAAGAATGTTTTCATCTTCACTCATTTTCATGTTTTCCCATTTTCCTTTCAGACTTTGTAATTTAGCAACTTCCACTTGTGCATTTCCTTCATACAATGTCTTCAGCTTCTTCTAGATCTCATTTGTTGTTTTTAGACCCATCACATTTCTCATATCTAAATTTGTCAGAGCACTCAGTAATGCTTCTATAGCCCTGATATCATTTTCAGCTTCTTTGATCTCATTAGGAGTAGAGGGACCATTCTAAGGAATATTATATTTGTTCTTTGTTATCTTCCAGAAGGGTTCACCAATGCACTTTAAATGACACTCCATTTTGACCTTCCATATAGAGTAATTTGTACCATTGAATCTAGGACTATCCTTCTTGTAAGATGACATCTCGAATCACCTCAAGCTATTAAACTTCTTCAGAGGAACCTGTTCTGATACCAATTATTGGTAAAACAATGATAGATAATTGAGGGGTGGGAGAATCAATTGTTATAGAATTTAAGACTTATTTAACCTTAACAACCTTTAATCTCAATCTAATATTTAGCAGTGAAATCATGAATCAACAATAAATCAGAAGCACACATAACACCAAGATTTTTGTGTGGAAACCATGTTATGGGAAAAACCACGGTGGAGATTTATCCACAATTAATACCCTGTTAAAATTATAAGAAAGAATGAATAAGGAATGCACATACATTCAGGCACACTTCCTAGAGCTCACTTCTCAAAGGGAAGGCTCACTGCCTTACATAAGACTTTCAGATTAAATCCATCTAAAGAGGTTGAACTAAGAAATTAGCTTCTTCAAAAAGCCTGATGATAGTTTTGGTTAGACACAAAAATACTTCTTCACACTTCGCTCAAACTCCTTCACACTCTATTCTAAAATCAAATGATCTGATATTTATTCACACATATTTTTCACACTTTATACACTCATACATATCAAATTAAGAAAAAAATTGCTCTTATATATTTGCTACATGAAATTACATCAACAATTCTATTAGCCACAAATAAAATAAATGAATACAAACTGTCGGCCCAATTCATGAACAAATCTCAATGCGTACCAACCTAAGTTGGTCACAACATAAGTAAGACCTAAAAAAACATCTTCAAATATGCCAAGAAATCAAAAAATAATCCATGAGGATCTGCAACATGCCACAACCACCAAGTCGGCCAAGAACATGAAAACTTGAACACACGAAGGAAAAATATTTGATCATAAACACACTGATCAATGTAGACATATAACAATGATAGATAATGATAGAAAAACATCGATGATCATCACAGGATCATATGCAATAATTCAAATCACCAGATTTGTATTCATGTCTTCTAGAAACACCAACTACATTGATAGAACAACTATATGAACATAGAAAATCACAACTTTCTCAAATATTCATGTGCACCTCTGAAACTTACGGAGGATGGACTAGATAGGCTAAAAAAAACCGTTTAATTGATGAATTTTGAATACAAATGTACTAAAATTTACACCATACTGAATTTCACAGCTTCACAGACAACCTGCAACATATTTATTGTAATTTTATCAATATCCTCGACATATAAAACCTTTAATACATTAATGATAATAGTGTTGACAATAATTACAACCACATATCAGAATCACAACCAAAACATCCAACAATATCCCCCTTTGGCATTGATTGTAACACATGATGTGAAAAATACCATCAACACAACTAACTCTTCTCCAACAGTCTCCTCCTTAGATATTGCACTCTTCTCTTCCTTTCTTCCTCAAAGGTTTTTCACATTAATCCTCTCCCCCTTTGACATCAATGGAAAAGGTTCACAAGCACTGAACCAGATATCTGAATCATCTAACTACTCCCCCTGAGTAGCAGCCACCAAAACATCAATCTGAAACAAGATATGACTATAAGTGCATAGATTGATGCAAATACTTGCATCTTAGTTCAGATTAGGAGGGGAAATCACCCCCAACTGTCCTCTGAGATACTCAAAAGTATCCTTAGGAAATGACTTAGTATAAATGTCTACAATTTGTTCCTCAGTAGGCACATACTCTAGACTAACTTTTTTATTACTCACTTTGTCTCTCAATGAGTGGTACTTGATAGATATATGCTTTGTCTTTGAATGCAACACCAGATTCTTGGAAATATTTATGGCACTTGAATTATCATAAAATATAGCAATAGGCTCATCATACTCAATTCTGATATCTCTTAGCATCTGCTTCATCCACATTACTTGAGTATAGTTGTTTGCAGCAGCAATATATTCAGCTTCAGCAGTAGATAAGGAAATGGAATTATGCTTTTTAATTAGCCAAGAGACCAACTTCTTCCTCAAGAAAGAATGCACCACCACTAGTACTTTTCTTGTCATCCACATCTCCTGTCCAATCTGTATCTATAAATTCATTTAGAGTAGGATCATCATCTTTAGGATGCCATAGGCTAAAGTCAACTGTCCCTTTCAAGTATCTGAAAATTCTCTTTACAACAGCTTGATATCTAGCAACCATGCATACAACATTCATGATGTTTGGTCTGAGTCAAATAAAGTAATCCACCAATCATTGACCTGTACCTTGTTTGATTATCCTTAGGAGAATCATCATTCTGTGTTAACTTGCATTCAGTCACCATGGGTGTCCCAACTGGATTTGAATATTCCATACCAAATTTCTTTAGAAATTCCTTCACATACTTGGACTGAGATATAAAGATTCCATCATCTAACTAAGTAATTTTCAATCCCAAAAACAATTTCAGTTCTCCTATCATTGACATCTCAAACTCACTTTTCATTTCATCAACAAACTTCATACATAAGTCATCATCACCCTCAAAAATGATGTCATCAACAAAAACTTCAATAATCAACTCTTTATCCCGATCCATCTTGAAATATAGATTACTATTAGTAGTAACTTTATTGAATCCTAACTTCAACAAGTATTTATTCAGTCTAGCATACTAGGCTCTAGGGACTTGTTTGAGTCCATACAAAGCTTTCTTCAATTGAAAAACCATGTCTCCTTCCTTAGTCAGTTGAAATCCATTTGGTTTCTCAACATATACTTCCTCTTCTAACTCACCATTTAGAAATGTTGAATTTACATCCATTTAGTAGACTTTGTAATTATTGAAAGAAACATAAGCAAGAAATAATCTTACAACTTCAATTCTAGCAACAGGGGTAAAAGTTTCTTCAAAATCAATACCTTCCATCTCTGAGTACCCTTTACATATCAGTCTTTCTTTATTCCTGACCACTTCACCTTATTCTAAATGATCCATTTGGTTCCAATCACATTTTTATCCCGAGGTCTGGGAACAAGAATCCATGTATCATTTTTCTCTATCTGCATCAATTCTTCTTTCATTGCTTCCATCCAATGTTCATCTTTACATGCTTCATTGACATTGTTGGGACCAATCTTCGAAATTACACAATACTCTTCTGCAATTCTTCTTCTAGTCTGCACACCTTTGTTCTTGTCTCCTATAATCTGATCTTCAGAACGATTTAGCTTTACATACCTAGGAACTTTGGGATTCTCTCTAACTTTTGGTTCTTTTGTTCTTTCTTTTGCACTTCCACTAGCTTCTCATTCTTGATTAAATTGATTCACTGGAACAATCTGAAATTGATTCTATGTCTGAGTAATCTTTCCTTTATCAGTACTATCATGTTGATCATCTGAATCATATCCGCAATATCTAGATGGTCTAGCAATATCTTCATCAACTCTGACATTTTCACTTTCTACCATTTTCTTCAATCTTCTATTATAGCACCGATAGGCATTGCTCTTAGTAGAGTAACTTAGAAAGATTCCTTCATCACTCCTAGCATCAAATTTGCCTATATCTTCATCTATTTTGATATAACATCTACTTCCAAAGATTTTGAAATATTTAACAATAGGCTTATGACCAAACCATAGCTCAGAAGGAGTCTTACCAGAATTACGAGTGACATTGACTTGGTTGATATTATATACAACAGTGCTTATAGCTTATCTCCAATAGATATGAGTAACATTTCCTTCCAACATCATAGTTCTAGCAACATCTAGGATTGTTTTGTTCTTTCTCTCAACAACTTTGTTCTATTAAGGAGTCTGAGAAGCAAATAACTATTTGTTGATTCCATACTCTTCACAAAATGAATTGAACTCCCAGGAAGTGAACTCACCACCTCTGTCTGATCTTAAGAATTTAATCTTCAAACCTATCTCATTCTCTACCATAGATTTGAAACATTTGAACTTTTCTAACGCTTCATGTTTTTCTCTCAAGAAAGCAACCCATATTGTCCTAAAGTAATCATCAATAAGCAACATAAAGTACCTTTCTCCTTGTAGACTTCTGATTCTGGAGGGACCACATAGATCAATATGTACCAACTCCAATACTCCACTAGAATTATGTTATTTTCTCCAAAAAGAAATTCTAGTCTGCTTTCCCATCTAACATTCCTTGCATATGGTGTTAGTAGGCTTTACTAACTTAGGTAGATCTATGACTGCTTGTGTCGAGCTTACTTTGGAAATGTTATCAAAATTCACATGACACAACCTCCTATGTCATAACCAACTTACATCAACTTGAGAAATTAAACAACTTTCACTAGCAGCACTCAGGTGAAAAATATTACCTCTTGTCTTTGTACCTGAAGCAATTACATTTCCAGAGCTTCCCAATATCCTGCATTTTCCATCTTTGAACTAAAGATTGTATCCCTTGTCAACCATCTTGCATTAGGACACCAATGATACTTGTACCACATGCATCGGTGTTCACAACAAACGGCTTACTAAAATTTGGAATACAAAGAATAGGTGCAAATGTTAATAAAGTCTTTAGTGTGTGGAAAGCTTTATCACATTCTGGGGTCCAATTATAGCTTTGTTCTTTCTTAGTTAAATTAGTCAAAGGTGAGGCTATCTTGGAATAATTCTTAACAAAACAATGATAAAACCTAGAAAATCCTAAGAAACTTTTGACTTCATGCGTATCCTTTGGGATAGGGCAATCTTGAATTGCCTTAATTTTAGCAGGGTCGGGTGAAATACCTTTTTTAGAAACATGTCCTAGGTAAGATACTTCTGATTTGAATAATTCACACTTGCTAAGTTTGACATATAACTTATCCTTTTGCAAGGTTTCTAGTACCATTCTCAGATGTTCTTTTTCATTTTTTTAGTATATTAAGATATCATCTAGGAAAATGATTACAAACACATCCAAAAATGGGCAAAAGATATCATGCATTAAGGTCATAAAAGTTGTAGGTGTGTTAGTTAAACCAAAAGGCATAACTACAAATTCATACTGACCATATCACGTTCGGAAGGTAGTTTTGGAAATGTTGGATTCTTTAATATGAATTTGATGGTATCCTGATCGTAAATCAATTTTGGAAAAACATTTAGCACCATGTAATTGATCTAGGATATCATCCATTTAAGTTAAGGGATACTTATTTTTTATGGTTAATTTATTAAGTTGTCGATAATCTATGCATAACCTCATAGTGTCATCTATCTTTTTGATGAATAATATTGGTGCACCCCAAGGAGAGACACTTGGTCTTATTTTTCCTTAAGTAATTGTGTCAATTGAATTTTTAGTTCGATTAATTCAAGGATAGATGAACGATAGGGAGCTTTAGACATTGGTTCTGCTCCGAGAACTAAATCAATTGCATGTTCTACATTTATTTTTGGGGGTAGACTATCTAAATCCTCAGGAAAAATATCTTTGAATTTTGGTACTATAAGTTTGATATTAATGTCTAACTTGAATTTATCACCTATTTGAAAAAGAATAGCACAAAATATCTTGTAATTTTTCCCAGCACTACGCTTGATTTGCATGGCCAAAATGGTTTTAATGTTAAGAGGTCTTTTCTCCCCCTGTAAAACTCAATATATCCCCATGTTCTAGAGTTTATGATTACTTATGCTTCAATCCTTCAACATAAAGGACATTATTAGTATTATGTTTACCACCAAGAGAAATCGTGCCTCTACCACAAATCACACCAGCATTGTTATCTCCAAATATTACAATACCACCATCATATTTCTCCAAGCTTACAAATTTTCTTTTGTCACTAGTCATATGATGTGAGCATCCTCTATCAATCACCCACTCATCCTTTTCATCAATTTTGGCTGCAAGAGCTTTCTCAATGTTCTGATTACTAGAAGATTCAGTGGACACCAGACCATTTTCCTTGATAGCAATGAATACCCATCCATCTTCATTTCCATTTTCTTTATCAGATTCATCATCAATAACACCTTCTTCAACATAATAAGATTTCTTTTGAAATCTAGACTTGTCAAGTTTGTACTTAGAAACTCTTTCAAGACACCTTGGTGCAAAATGACCTATCTTACTACAAGAGAAAAATTTAATAGGAAACTTTCCTTTATACTTACCTTGTCCTCTAGCTTCTCTTTTGACAATCAATACTTCCAACTCTTCTAATTCTCTTTCTTCATCTTCAATCTATTTCATCTCATATTCATACTTTAATGTCTTTCTAGAACTTTCTCCTAGATCATATCTTGGTTGGCTTCTTCTGGATACAGTAGCTTTGAATGCATATTTTGTCTTAGGAGTAGATTCACCAAATTCACTCAACTCAAAGTTAGCAAGTTTGCCAATTATCATATCTCTTGTCATATTTGTTGCTATCTCGAGCTCTTCAATAGCATGAGATTTCATTTTTTAAGTAGGAATATTTTGGCCACAATCTCATCTTCTTCCAAGTTTCCACTAGCACATCTAATTCCCAACACTAGCTCATTTACTTTCTGCATGAAAACAAGAATGTTTTCCCATTTTCCTTTTAGACTTTGTAATTTAGCAACTTTCACTTGTGCATCTCCTTCATACAATATCTCCAGCATTTTCCAGATCTTATGTGTTGTTTTCAGACCCATCAAATTTTTCATCTTTGAATCTATCAAAGCAGTCAGTAATGCTTCTATAGCCCTGATATTATTTTCAGCTTCTTTGATCTCATCAGGAGTAGAGGAACCATTTCGAGGAATATTATCTGTTCTTTTTTATCTTCTAGAAGGGTTCACCAATGCACTTCAAATGAAATTCCATTCTGACCTTCCATAGAGAGTAATTTGTACCATCAAATCTAGGACTATGCTTCTTGTAATATTTCATCTCTGATCACCTCAAGCTATTAAACTTCTTCAAAGGAACCTACTCTGATACCAATTGTTGGCAAAACAAGGATAGACAACTTAGAGGGGTGGGTGAATCAATTGTTACAAAATTTAAGACTTATTTAACCTTAACAACCTTTAATCTCAGATCTGATATTTAGTAGTGAAAGCATGAATCAACAATACATCATAAGCACACATAACACCAATATTTTTTTGTGGAAACCCTATTAGGGGAAAAACCATGGTGGAGGTTAATCCATAATTTATACCTTGTTAAAAGTATAAGAAAGAATGAATAAGGAATGCACATGAATTTAGGCACACTGCCTAGAGCTCACTACTTAAAGGGAAGGATCACTAACTTGCATAAGAATTTTAGATTAAATCCTTCTAAAGAGGTTGGACTGAGAAATTAGCTTCTTCAAAAGCCTGATGACAGTTCTGGTTAGTCATAGAAATACTTCTTCACACTTCGCTCAAACTCCTTCACACGCTACTCTGAAATCAAATGATCTGATCTTTATTCACACATATTTTACACACTTCATACACTCATACATCTCAAATGAAGAAAAAAATCGCTCCTATATATCCGCTACATGAAATTACATCAACAACTCTCTTGGCCACAAATAAAATAAATGAATATAGATTGTCATCCCAATTCATGAAAAAATCTCAATGCACACTAACCTAAGTTGGTCACAGATAATTAAGACCTAAAAAACTATCCTTGAATGCACCAAGCATTCAAAAATTAATCCACAAGGATTAACAACACACCACAACCACCATGTCGACCAAGAACATGAAAACTCGAACACACCAAGGAAAAATCTTGAATCACAAACACACTGATCAATACGGGCACACAAAAATTATAGAGAATGATCTAAAAACATTGAGGATCATTGCAAGATCATACACAACAATTCAAATCACTATATTTGCATTCACTTCTTCCAGAAACACTAGCTACATTGACAAAAAAATTGTAGGAACACAAAAACTCACAACTTTCTCAAATCTTCATGCGCACCTCTAAAAATTACGGAGGATGGACTAGATAGGCTCAACAGAAAACATTTTAGTGTACTAATTTTTAATACCAATGTACTAAATGTTACACCATAATAAACTTCATAGCTGCACAAACAACCTGCAACATATTTATTATAATTTTCTCAATATCCTTGACATATGCAACCTTCAATACATTAATGCTAATAGTGTTGAAATCAATGACAACCACATATCAGAAACACAACCACAACATCCAACATCTCCCCTCAAAATTATGCTCCTTGTTCTATTTCTATAAAAAAACTAGCGTTGTGATATCCTTGATCAATACCCTATTGAATTCACATGAACTCTACTATAGATTCATTGGTCTAGAACACGTCCACAATAGGTGTGTGATGTTGTTGATCTCAATCGATAAACTATGGGTGGTATAAGGGTAAGTTATCATTGTTATCAACAATTCTTATGGTGGATATGGGTGGGTAAATGGTAAGAATAGTAGATTTATCAAGGTCCTAGAGGGTATCTAGGTAATAGTCACTAGAGGCATAAGACTCCCATTCCCATTCATTGGAGTCTATTTCAGTTTGGTACTCCTTAGATGTAGGTTTGAAGGTGATGGTATTTATCCAAAGTCTTCAAATAGTCTTGTGATTGTTAGGTTGTCATCAATAAGATTGTAGTTATCTAATGTCTCAATGACAATAGAAGGATTTTTTTCTTGACAAGAGGTAGTTTCAATGTTTGGGGTAACCATGTCTATCGAACCATAGCCTAGTACCATGTTCTTGTTACATTTTTTTATTATGATGGGTTCTCTTATGCCTTTTTCATGTAGACCAAGGCCACCTTTCTAGTGTATCCCATATTAATTTCTATTTGATAACTTTAATTGCTAAGATCCATAGGAATGGGATGTAGTTGTTCCTATTCATCTTTCTCTTCATTATAGATCCATGATGAGAGGTCCTCTTCGAATAACACTTCATCCTTCATGTCTCCCCACTTTTTGAAAATAATAGGTTTGACTTCATATGTGACAACTTGAACATGCTTTATTTCATTTGGTTTCTCATAGGATTTTTGTGACAAGGGAAGCTCCCTAATGTAGAAGGATTGTTTGAAATGGTATTCTCCATAGCCCTTGTCAATCACTTGGATATTCAGGTGATATTTTTGAGGATTAGTTGATGTAGATGGAGTTGAGGATGAATCAAGTGATGCTAGATCTGCATAGGAAAATGAGTGGAATGATATGTTGTTACTAGGTATTTGAAGGAGGCTTTTGTAATTCTCATCCAATTTTGAGCAATAATGGAAGGGTTTAGGGCCAGTGTATACTATATCTTCCTTATCATTGTAAGAAAATTTTAAGCATTGATGAAATATGGAAGGCATTTCTTACATTGCATGGATCCATGGACATCCAAGGAGAAGACTATATTGTAGCTCAACAGATAGTACCTAACAAGCTGTTTTTGCTATTGTTGGACCCACTTGTATTGGAAGTCTTATTTTTCCCTTTGTGTTTCTCTCTATATCAACATAAGCCCTTATGGTGATACTCTTTCCCTTTTCAATCATGTCATCATAATATCCCAACTGCTTTACCATTTTTACAGTACATATGTTTAATTATGTGCCCCCATATATTAGGACTCTATTGATCTTGCGTTTATGGAAACAAAACTCAAGATACAAAGCTTGATTGTGGAAGGATCTTTAGGGAAGTTTTTTTTTCAGAAAAGATAAAGTGATGGGGTGACATGATGGTACTAGCCATAGCTTGAAATTTATTAGTGTTAAGGTCATTAGGCATTGTAGATTCAATTAAATATTTCTCCAAGATCTCTTTATGTGTTGGTGATAACTTTGAAAGTTCAATGATAGATATTAAAGATGGAGTTTCCTTCAATTGGTCAACAATGCTATAGTCAATGGAAGGCTTGATTGGTGAATTAAGTTGGAAGTGGGCCTCCTTGGATCATGAATTTTCCTCTTCATGTATTCACATTACATTTGAGGCTTTTTCCTAGTATGGTCATGAAATTGATATTTTGATCGTCTTGATAGATGGTTCTTGTGACTTTGTCATAGGTGAAGTTGGATTATTGGTAATCTTGTCTCTTACATTTTTCATTTCTCCTAGAATGATCAGGGAGTGAATCCTTGTATATACCCATGTCTCTATTAGTAGAGGGCCTAGGACAATGTTCAATGCCAACCTCTCCTTCTTCTATCAAGTATTGTATAGTTTTTTTAAGTCTCATACTGTTATTTTTTGTGTGACCCTCAATCTTGTGGAATTCACATCAATTTTTCTTATTATACCAAGGGGGTTTAAATTTTGGTTCATCATAAGTTTTTTTATTAGGATTAGGAAGCTTGAAAATGATCTTTTGGATGATTTTATGCATAACTACCTCAAGATTTTCTCCCAATGGAGTGAATTTTATCTTTGTTTGATTATTTTTCCTTGGCAACCCTCTTTGAATATCTCACCCTTGATTTTTTTGTTGTTTATTTTGTTGGTTATTTTAAGGATACATGAGCTGATTTTTTTTAGAGATATTTTGAGGGTAGTGTGGTTGAGCTTCTTGGACATTATTTCGTGGATTGCTAGGTGGTTGTACATTTCATATAATATTTTTGGTTTGTCATTAGAACAAAAAGCTTGATCTTTGTTGTTATATATTTTAATGACTCCCCTTTATATTAGAACTCTTTAGATGAGTAAACCCTTTTTGATGGTTTATTTGAAATTACTAGGGAATAACATGGTGAGTTGGTAACTAATTTTTTCTTGTATGTTAGAGACAAATATTTATATGATTTGTTTCTTGGGAATGGGCCATTTATATTTTCTAGCTTTATGTCTTCATCTCTATAGATATTAAGCAAATGATTCCTATTGGATTTGTTTAATTTTGTATAGATCGGAGACTGCTATATCTTTCTCTATGTTGTATGAGAAATGATTGACAATTTTTTTTAACTCATCAAAGGTTTTGATACTAGGCGGTAGATGAGAGAACCACTCGATAGCGACACCAACAAGACTTTGTGGGAAGAGCCTCATTAAATAGGTGTCATTATGTTGTAGATCCATGCAATCCATCGATAATTCTCATATGTGCTCTATTGGATCTCATCTTCCCCTATATTTTTCAAATTTTGGTATTTCAAAATTTTTGGGGAAGGGTATCATAGATAAGGATAGATCAAAGAGATATGGACATATTTCTTGTAGAGAATATCTCTTCTTTAGCTTTTTGATTTGGATGTCTGATATCCTTTGGTTGAGATTATGTATTTTTAAGGTTACATCATAACTTGGTGTGTTTGATAAGGAGAGACATTAAAACTTTGTTTCCACACTATTTTGTGTGTTATATTGTAGGGTTTGTATATATGATAGCCCTTGGTCTATGTTGTGGGTGTAGGATGATGGATGGGGACCTTGAGGACTGATGTGGGTATGTTGTGTATTAATGGTATGATGTTTTTTTTGTTGAGGTACAATGTGTTGTTATTGAAGTATGTTCTATTGTTGTTGAGGTATGATGTGTTGTTGTTGAGGTATGTTGTGTTTTTGTTAAGGCACATTGTGTTGTTGTTGATGTATGTTGCGTTGTTGTTGAGGTGTTTAGGTTTGGTATTGTGATGGAGGTTGTGAACCACTGTTTTGTTGTGGAGGATTGGCTGCTTGATTTTTTTTGTGTGTGTTTTGTTGTGTTTGAACATACGTTTGATGTTGGGAATTGAAATTCAGTGGTGCTGAAACATATGTTTGATATTGAAGGTTTTGGGTAGATGATGATCCATATTAATTTTGCATGTTAGGATCATAGTATTGTTGTTAAGGCATGTAATGAGTTTATTTATAAACATTTCCTTGGTACATGCCTTGATCTCATGGTGATGGTTGATACATTTTTTCCTTGAGGTGGGTTGTTAACATGCAGTTGTGATTGCAAAGGGTTGTTTCCTTGTTGGTTTACTTTGTGTTGTGGTTATCTTGGTGGAAGATTTCCTATATTTTTCATATAAGTATTGGGACCTTGTTGTTGGCTATTCCAAGATGTCTCATATATGTTGAGCCTCATTGTATTAGTTTCCACATTATGTGGTGACATGTTTTTATTTTTCAAGAGGTATGGATTCTCTTGAGTATGTTGAGCTACCATAAATTGTTCAATTTGTGATGGATATCTATACAATAGATTCTCCACATTTTGGGAAAAATATTGGTCATTGATATATATGTTTGAGAACAATGGTGGTATCTTGGGATCTGCCATTTTTTTTAGGTATTTTTCTTACCACTGATTGGTCTCCCAAAGGAATGAGATCAGGATCTTTAAGAATTTCAATGTTAAAGTCTATAGGTAGCTTGGTCCCACTTTCTTCTAGATTGAGGAAATGTGTGTTAGGTTCCTTCCCAATAATCTTGTCCATTATTTTTTAAATTTTTGGATCTTGGGAGTGTTCTAAAAGTAATTCATCGACGATTTCCTCATAATTATCATACACCTCTATGATCATGTCTTTAGGATTAGGAGGTTGATCTTGTTGCCTAGAAAATATATCTTGATGTTTAAGGAATATGTCAACATCATTATGTGGTTGACTTGGTTGTGCTTTAAACATTTGTTTTTGTTTGGGAGTTGAGTATGTCTTAGGATCGTAACCCCATGGTTGAGTTTCCTCATTGGTGATATTTGTGTTTAGTACACTAACACTACTTTTCTTGGATTCCATTTTATTTTTGTATTTATATCTTGTTATAATCATAAAAAAACTCAAAAGACCTTGGTAAGTTTGAGATAACAACTTATGGAAATGGAATGACGCTGGTTTTTAAGATTTTATTTGATAAAATGACATACAAAGGGGATGTTTGTATAGCTTTTGGATAAAGGTTGTTTGATTTTTGTTATGGATTAATTTTGTAATAGTTGTATGATCAAGTTTGATGTTGGATGGTGAGATTTTTCTACTCAACCCTATGATAAGGAGATGAGCTGATTTTGGGTGTTGTTTGATAAATGATGCTATGATGTTCGATGTTATGATGTTTTTATTTTTTAATTTTATGCTAGTTTAGAACACAAAATTTCACAAGACTCAAATTGATGTTTTTTGTGTCTTATAGGATATGGTGATTTCTTTACTTGAACTAGGTATGAGGTTGCAAGTAGAGGTTTCTCTAAAAATAATAGCAAGATAATGGTTTGATTTCTTGTGTTCAATATGTGTTCAAGAATAGGTTGATGTTTGGTTGTTGATTTGGTAATGTTGAAGGATTTTGACAAGCTATCGTGCAAATGTTTTGTCCAAAAACTTATAGTTATAAATCCTATGTAAACCAAGTCCAAAGTGAAGGATGGTGATGTTGGATTGTGGTTGATAGGTCCAATGATGACAATGTTTCCTGATAACTGAATAAAGTTTTTAGGCCAATGTTTAGAAATAAATTTATGATTTTTTTTGAGACAAGCCTACAAGTAAGATAATAGAAGCTTATGTCTAGGATGATAGCGACAATATTTTCGAACAATAGCGACAAGATTTAAGGACAATAGTGTTTCTATTTAAAGACAATTGTGATAAAGTTTACATAAGTGAATACTTTTTGAAAATGACTATTATGCAACCAATGACATAAATAATGATCAAATGAACAATACCAAGCATATTTTAGGTTGACTATGATAATTTTTTGGAACAACAACAACAAAATTTGGCAGTAGCAACTCTATTTTAATAGTTTCTAGTTTTTCAATGGAATTTTATTTGATAAGTTTACATTTTTTATGTTTGTTTGGTCTGATGTTTGAGATAATGTTTTTGAGATACAACAAGTGATAAAACATAGAAAAAAAAGTGTATGAATTGATCATAATTTTTTTATGACAATAGGCCAAAATCAACCCAATTTACAATGGTAACAACACATCGAAAATATTTCAAGTAGTTTTATCCCTAAGGTCAAAGCTAATGGTAACACTTTCAAGCCCACAACTTGAAATCACCTTCAAATCAAGGGTAGAGACACCCAAAGGAATGTATACACTTAAGGCTTTATGAGAGATGACAAATAGGGGCCTCCTAGCATGGAAGGATAACCCAAATCCCCCTTTCCCTAGAAAGCTACAAGTAGCCTATGTTAAGGCAAGGATTAATGTCTTAGCTCAAGGGAGTTCATATGGTGAGTAAAAGGCTATAGGGTGTGGCACACATCCCTTGCACTAAAAATGTCACCAATACCTGGTCAATTCATAAGTTGGGCAACTACTATAAGGCTTTTAGTCATTTCTCAGGGAACTTAGTGCCTTGCAAGCATCCAAAAAGCCACTTAAGTCCTTAACCACTCCTACCAAGGGAATAATTATACGTCACAAAAATGTGGATACCTACCCTTTATAAATGACACTATTGGCAAGGTGCTCGCCAGTTAGATCATGAATTTAGCCTTAATCAATTCATATAGTGACCTGAGGGAAAAAATGCTTTAGGTAACCTTAAGTTCTCCAGTGCGAGATGTATCAAAAGGTAGGCTTGATCTATCAAGGAATTATGTAAAAAATATGCAAAGATCCCAAAGTGTTTCTTGTCACCCAAGATCATCAAAGGATGTAGGGGGAGAGGATACACACTTGGCTTTCCAATCAAGGTGAACACATTAGACAATTTATTGCAATTTGATTTTTAAGTCCAAAAATGAAGTGTTTAAAGATAACAATTCATGTTTTAGAAGCACCAACTTCAAATATTGGAGACTTCGTACAAAAAATTCCATACACCAAGAGAAATTGAATTCATTTTAATGTACCAAATATAAATGTTCAAGTTGTATTGTTTAGTTTTAGTGCCTAAAGAGAAAGTGAATTTATTTCATAGCACCAAATATAAATGTTTAGGTTGTATTTTTTAGTTATAGTGCACCAAGAGAATGTGAATTCATTTTAAAGCACCAAATATAGATGTTGAAGTTGTATTGTTCAGTTTTAGTGCACCAAGGGAAGATGAATTCATTTTAAATCACCAAATGTAAATGTTTTGAAAACTTTTAAAAATATTCATACAAATGCTTGAAAATTAAGAGTCTTGGACAATTCATAAACCCTATAAGAAAATGATTAGCAGTTTCAACAAGGATACACCATCACCCTACAAGAGCTACATCAACAATGTTAGATAAACTCGAAGCACAACAAAAAAAGTTACGCTAGAGTTAGGTAAAAAAATTGAACATCTAAGAACTTTGAAAAACTAAAGTAGACAGGAAATAGTAAAATAACAGCCCTATTACCCACAATAGTGACTTTGTACCTAGTACGACTGTGGCTCTTCTAGAAAATAATGGTCATAAAATAGTATAGAAGTGATTCTGTTCAATATGATAGTGGCAAGATTTTGACAATCCTAATACATAGTCAGAAACCTATAAGATAGAAAGGACAATAATGATCCTTTTCCATGATAGCGGTCATATTTAGGTCGATAGTAGCCAAATCTAGGATGACCATGGCAAAAAAATAGTGATGATCATTTTCAAATTTTAAGACAATAATGTCCCAGTTAGCAAAAGTGATTCCCATAAAAGACATCCATGACCCAAAACCTACATTTGTTCATAAAACATGACAAAAATGTTAGAGTTAAGGACGTAGGTCCCATCGAGCATTTCAGAATGTATAAGAGGGAAATAGATCACTGGAATACAAAAATAAAATTAAATGAATGAATTTTGGCTAAGGCATAGGAGAATGAGACACAGTAACTTTGACAATCTTGTGAAGATCAACTCATTGCATGTGGTAAGAGATATGCCTTATATAATCAAGCCTGTAAGTGTAGCATGCAAGGAATGTCAATTTGGAAAGAAAACAAGGATAAGTTTCAAGTCTAAAGAATAAATTATTCTTGTAGACCTTTGGATTTTGTGCATACCAACTTGTGTGGACCTACTTGAACAAAAATTCTAGAAGGAGAATGGTATTTCATGCTTTTTATTGATGATTTCTCTAGGATAAAATGGATTACATTCTTGGAAGATAAATTTGATGTTTTTAGTAGATTCAATATTTTCAAGTCTATGGTTGAAAATGAAATGAATGAAAAGGTCAAATTTTTGAGGTCTAATAGAGGTGGTGAGTTCACATCAAATAAGTTCAATGAATTTTATGAAAACATGAAATAAAAATGCATTTGTCTAGTGCTAGAAATCCTCACCAAAATAGTGTAGTTGAAAGGAAGAATAGGATTATTCAAGGGATGGCAAGGACCATGCTCATGGAAGAAAATCTACTTGATTTATATGTAAGAGAAACAATTCACACTGTAGTATATGTTCAAAACAAAGGATAATCGAGATTGAATAGTACTAAGACTCCATATGAGTTGTGGTATGGAAGACCTACAACTATCAGGTATTTAAGAGTTTTTGGAAGTGAATCCTACATCAAAAGAGATGAAGATGTCTTGGGAAAGTTTAATTCAATGGTTTATGAAGGAATATTACTAGGATATCCATCTTAGAGTAAAGCATATAGTTACTACAATAAAATATTGGAAAGAATATTTGAAATCACTAATATGAAGGTTTGATGAAGATCTACATCAGAATATGAATGAAATAAAGGACTACAGATTTGATGCACCTCCCAACTCAGATAAAGAAGAAGAATAAAAAGTTGAAGACAAAGAAGAAACACTAGAAAATCTCAACAAGACTCTTATAAAGTATGTTCAAAGAAAAAATTCAAAAGACCATATCATTGGTGACAATAATGAAGGATTTTTGACCAAAATGTTGGACTCAAGGGAACACTAAGAGGGGTGGTGAATCAATGTTCAACAATTTTTATCTTTAATCACTAGAAGCTTGAAACCAAAACAACATAATATTGAAACATAGATGGATGCATTCAAAGAAGTAATTCAATACACCATGAAACACATATTTTTGCATGGAAACCCTATTAGGGGAAAAACCATGCTGGAGGCTAATCCACAATTTGAGTACTCAAATATAATTGTATACAAAAGAGAATGCACTTGCATTCACGTGCACTGCCTAGAGCTCACTGCTCAAGATAAAAGGCTCCCTTCCATACAAGAGATTTAGATTAAGACTATCTGAAGGTTGAAATGAGATGATAACATCTTTTCATGCCAAGTTATAGTTTTGGTGAAGCTCATAGATTTGATTCTGGATCTGCAAACTGATTCTTCTCTTCGTTCTACTTTTCTTTGCTCTTATCTACTCTTCACATCACATCAAGATGAATCCACACTGTTAATCTACTAGATCTCACATCACACTCTTATATTTTCTCATCATGGCTCCCTATAAATTTTCTACATCCCAAAATGATAGAACTAATCTCATATATATATCTACAAACACGGATCTATTCATTCATCAGTCGACTTCATAAAATATTAAGTTACTTCCACCTTGTCGGCTAGATCCACTTCAAATACTTTATGCACATCCTCCAAAGTTGGTTAAGACAAAGAGAGGACCTAAAAAAATGAATCGAGCATGAATATATTTAATTAATTACTTCTTATACATCCGTAATTACTATATTCACTGGGTCGGCCTACTAGCGCAGATAGCCACTAAGATTAGTATATCGGATCTCTTAGATCATGAAACACTGAGTGTGTATCAAATAAATCCTTCACCAAGTTATTGAATACATTTACGAACCTTCCTCAGAGATCCACAACCCAAAATATTTGTCCGATGGGGTGTTTAGATCAACTTTTATGCTTATAATCGGATGTCTTGTTCTTCACTTTGTTCTGTCAGTAGAAACCAAAAATTATACTGTAGACTGGATATCATTAAGTTTATCTAGACTAACTTAGGTTTCCATCAATGAAAACACTTACAAACCACATGCCAACAAACTCCCCCTTTGGCATTAATGGCAACTCTTAGAAAAAAATGGCTAAGTGTCATAATCATTATAGGTATGCTACCAAATCTTTCACTGCATTTTCTCCCCATGAGATTTATAAGGTATTTTCTCCCTTTATGAGGCATTTTTCATTGCATTCTCTCCCCCTTTGACATCAATTACAAAGCATGGATGCCATATTCCAAAAAGACAAAAAGTGAATAATGACAGAATAGTGACATATCCCTTATATGTTGATGCCAAATGAAAAAACCAAGTGACAAAACACGTGTTCAAAATCCTCAAAGCTTCAAAAATTTGTCACATATATGCTGACAGTTTTCCTCCTTTAATCAAAATTTCAAAAGTTTGAAAAGAAATTAACTGATACCATAGAATATTATCTTATGGCTTTTCTTCATTTTCAAAAGGAATTTCTTCCAGTCCTCTATTGTAATTCCAATGATAATGATCAAACTATTGTTTTTGGAAGTTTTGTTAACAATTTCAACTAAAGACTTAGGAATTCTAATTGCTTCTTCTAATTCGTCACCATTCTTCAGTATTTCCATCATCTGCTCCAATCTGCATTCGGTTAGATCCTTTACCTTCCAAAAGGTGTCCACAAGAGTGTTCTTGGAGAGTTGAATTTTTGTGTGTTCTCTCTTTAATTCCCAAATTCTTCTCCTCACAGTGTCATTCGGATCCTGAGATATGTCAAAAAAAATTCCAATGTCATTCAACTCAGCTTCAATTTGATCGAACTTCTCTTTGTAATTTTTGACTGCATGGAGCTAATAGATACAATAATTGTGGATGCTAGTGGCTGAACTTATGCATTTCCTTAGCTTATTCATTTTCTTCTTCAGTTTGGAAAGGGACAATCTAAATTGCTCCTTCAAGTGAGAGATGACTTCACCAGCCTCCTTTTCTTGTGCTTCAAAATTCAATGTTTCTTTGCTACACTCAATAATTTCATCAAGTATAATGTTCTGCAGACTTTCCAATTTAATCTTTCATTGCTCAACATGAGCATTTAGCATATTTAGAATCATGTCTTGATCATATGATGGTCTAATAGACCATAATCTTGCTATTTTCTACATCCCACCTTCTCCTTGAATAATATGTTGTAGCGTATCTTCTATTAGATCATCTTCTTCCTCATCAACCTTTTATGGTTCTGATTCATTTTTCTACTAACCCTCAATTTCTTCATTGGATTCTTCATCAGGAACATCCACAATTTCTTTGTCGTTTCCTTTTCCCTCAATTTTTGAAACTTTTCTTTTCGAAGGGTTGTATTCAACAATTTCCTTGCCTCTTTTATGTCCTTTATCAATTCTAACAAAAGAGGAACCAACTTCAATTGATCTTACCAAAAGGGAAATATTAACTGTACCACACTTTTTAAGTACATTCTTAAATAAATTTTCAAATTCCAGATCCCAATCAACCAAACTTCTAGAATATGAATATATTTGCTTGCATACCGGTTCATTTGACTTCCATATCACAATGTCAAGTTTCAGAAAATAGTTCAGAAAGTACATTACTAAGCATTTACTCAAGGTGCCAAACCTAAAATGGTAACCAAATTCCTTTGTCAGTTATACATTCTCCACGAGCTAATCCTTCAACAACCCACATAGGTCAAAGTCTTGACCTTCAACTATCAACTTGTGAGAAATATAGACTGCACAAATCAATGTCGCTCCTTCTTGATTTCAGTAGAAAATTGTGTATGTAATCTCATGTGCAATATACTTTGTAATAGGATTCTTTATTGTCACAATTATTAGGGCTCTCTGATCTCCTATCACTTCGGTTAGGTTTTTCACCTCTTTGTTTCAGATAGCTTTTTTCCCTAGTATGACTCCAATTTGGCATAATCCCATCAAGTTTTTGATTACCTTCTTTGAAATAGTGTAAGGTTTGTCCAAGGTTAAGATATCATCATGTAGTCGACTTAATATGAACTTTACGAATTCCAGATATCCAAATTTCCATGTTTAGCTTTGCTCAATTTCTTCAATTCATCAGGTATGAACAAATTCCTCATGGACCTCATATTTGCACTGTTGTACTCATCTAAAGTGATCAAACCTTTGATTTGCTCCATTTTTCTTTCCGAGTTTAGGGTTCGTAGCCGCACACTAAATTGTATGGAGAATTTGAGATTAGATTGAAATACCTGATTACTTTTGAGATTTGTTGATGAATTAAATTCACTACTTCAAACTTCTTTTGTTGAGTGCTCTCCTTCCTTTATTCTTTGTGTAAAGTGAAAAATGACTACTATGGTTTGTCTTTCAAAGTTTGCATACTTGTAATAAATGTGTTTTCCCTAAATTTCCGGATACTCTATTTTTTCAACAATGACCGAAAAAATCTTCAGTGGAACTATGAGTTGTTTGAATTCCTTTTCAGAGAGTACTTAAATTTTTTTTTATACCTCAAATATACCTTCTAGACTATTTTATATGTTCTCATACCATCCATAGATAGGGGAGGAAAGATTTACTTGAAGAGCTCCCCCTAGGTTAGTGGCCTGAAATTAATTACTGGAAGAACTACTGGAAGTAGGTTCTGGTGCAGACCATTTCCAGCTTTAGATTAATTCTTTCTTATCCATTTCTTCTTCATCTAATCTCTGATTTCATCCGTAGTCACTTTCTCTTTCCCTTTATCATTTTTCTCTATGTCTCTTCCTCTGTATACCAAACCTCTTTTGTCTACATTTTTGTTCTAAAAAATTTTGCAATATGACCATGCTTGTTGCAATTGTAGCACATAATTCTTTCTTGTCTATTCCAATCATTCCAACGGTTTCTTCTTGATCTGCATTGATTAGCAACATGCCCAAATTTTCCACATGTAGCATTTAACATTCCTTCTTAACATTTTCCTGCATTCAATGGATTTATGACCCAATTTTTTCATTTGAAACATTGACTAGAGAATGATGAATCTCTTGATTTCATATTACTTCTACATTGAGAAATCATATGACCAAAATTATTGCAGGAAAAACAATACCCATTAAAATTTTGAGCATTAGGTTGTCTTACCAGATATCTTCCACCTTTGTTCATCTGTCTAAATTTCTTTTATCCTGGTCTAGAGCTTTCTCCCTTCTCATATCCAAGTCCTCTTTTATCATTTCCAATATTCTGTCCTTGAGTTAGCTCATCAAGTTTTACTGAACTGATCTTAAAATTTTCTTTGTATTCATTTTCAATGACAAGATCATTCCTAAGAGTAGTAATCTTCTTACCAAGTTCTTCTTCATTGTTTCTAGATCTTTGCAACTCATTTTCCATCTGAGTGAGTTCCCCATTTATTCTATTGCAGTCATCAGATTTCTCTTTCAAGGTCTGAGCAAGATTTTCTTCATTTTTCTTCCTTTCTTCAATCTCCTTAGTCATTTTCACCATCATAGATTCCATATCATGTTTTAGGTTTGTATTATCTCTGGAAATATTTTCACATTCTTCAGTTATTTCCTTCAATGTATGATTCAAGTGAGCATCATCCATATTTTTGTTCTCCTTCTTTTGTATCTGATCATAGAGATCCTTTCTCTTCTCTCTTGATTTAACAATCTGATCTTTTAGTGACTAAATGAATTTCTGTACATCTTTAAGATTTTCTCTCAATTCATTAAATTATGCTTTAGACTGATCAAGGTCATCAAGTGCCACCAGAAGCTACTACAAAGGACCATCAGATTCCATTACATTCCAAGATCCACCTGAAACTGTTGAGCTTCTTCTAGAGAAATTGAGCTCTAATACCAATTGTTGGACTCAAGGGAACACTGAGAGGGGGGGTGAATAAGTGTTCAACAATTTTTATCTTTAATCATCAGAAGCTTGAAACCAAAACAACATAATATTGAAAGATAGATGCATGCATTCAAAGAAGTTATTCATTACACCATGACACACAATTTTTCACATAGAAAACCTATTAGGGGGAAAAACATGGTGGAGGTTAATCTACAATTTGAGTACTCAAATATAATTTATATACAAAAGGGAATGCACTTGCATTCAGGCACACTACCTAGAGCTCATTGCTCAAGAAAAAAGGCTCACTCCCATACAAGAGATTAAAATTAAGAACATCTAAAGGTTGAACTAAGATGATAGCATCTTTTCATGCAAAGATACAGTTCTGGTGAAGCTCATAGATTCAATTCTAGATCTGCAAACTGATTATGCTCTTTGCTATGCTCTGCTCTGATCTTATCTAGTCTTCACACCACATCAAGATGAATCCACACTATTACTCTACTAGATCTTGAATCACACTCTGGTATTTTCAAATCATGGCTCCCTCTACATTTTCTACATCCCAAAATTATAGAACTGATCTCATATGTATATCCGCAAACAAGGATTTATTCATTCATTAGTCGGCTTCATAAAATATTAAGTTACTTCCATCTTGTCATCTAGATCCACCTCAAATAATTTATGTGCATCCTCCAAAGTCAGTTAAGACAAAGAGAGGACCTAAACAAACATAATCGAGCATGAATATATTTAATTAATTACTTCTTATAGATCTATGATTACTATATTCGTCGGGTCAGCCTATTAGCATAGATAGCCAACAAAATTAGTATACCAGATCTCTTAGATCATGAACCACTGAGTGCATATCAAAAAATACTTCACCAAGTTATTTCAAACATTTACAAACCTTCCTCAAAGATCCACAACCCAAAATATCTTCTCGGTGGGGTGTTTACATCAAATTTTATGCTTATAACCAGATGTCCTGTTATTCACTCTGTTCTACCAGTAGAAACCAAAACTTATACTATAGATTGGATGTCATTAAGATTGTCTAAACTGACTTAGGTTTCCATCAATGACAACACTTACAAGCCATATGCCACCACAAAATGAGGCTTACAAAGGAAAGTGAAAAATTTAAATTTTGTTTGCTATCAAAGGTAGAACCTAGAACTTTTGTTAAAGCCAGAAAGGATGAAGGATGGTTGCAAGAAGTGGAAGAAGAGTTGAATCATATTGAAAAGAATTAGACTTGGGAATTTGTTCCAAGGCCTGTGGACATGTGATAGGAACTAAGTGTTTATTCGGGAATAAGTTGAATGAGGAAGGAGAAGTTGTAAGAAACAAAGAAAGATTAGTTTGTAAAGGTTATTCAAAAGTTTAAGGTATTTAGTTTGAGGAAAAAATTTCTTCGATAGCAAGAATGAAAGCTATCAAAATATTTCTTGCATTTTCTTCCTAGAAGAACTTCAAGGTTTATCAAATGGATTTCAAGTCAACCTTCCTAAATGGATATTTATAAGAAGTTTCCATAAAGCAACCTATTGGATTTTGGTTCTCAAAAGAACCAAACATTTTATGCAAACTCAAAAAGACTATATGGTCTCAAATAAGCTTCTAAGGCTTGGTATGCAAGGTTGGATAGCTACTTGCCTTAGCAAGGATTCAAGAAAGGAACTGCAAACAACAATATTTACTTCAATATTGAGGATGAGAGAATTTTGATAGTTGTGTATGTTGATGATATTATCTTTGGTGGAAATGATGAGATTTGTAAGATTTTTTCTCAAGAGATACAAAAGGAATTTGAGATGTCTATGATTGGTGAGTTGTCATTTTTTCTTGGTCTTCAAATTTCTTAGCTAAATGATAGTGTCTTTATTTATCAAGAAAAGTATGTCAATGAGATGTTGAAGAAGTTTGGTATGGAAGATTATAAACCAGTTAGTACTCCCATGGTTACTAGTTGTTATTTGACTAAATATGATGAGTCTCCCTTGGCTGATCAGAAGCTATAAAAATCTATGATTGGAAGCCTATTGTACCTAACTAATTCAAGACCTAATATCATGCATGCGATATGTTTAGTTGTAAAATTTCAAGATAATCCTAAAGAAACTCATGTCAAGGCAATCGAAATAATCTTTAGATATTTGAAGAGTACTCTAAATTATGGCTTATGGTATCTAAGAGGTAATGAATTTGATTTGAGTTCTTACACTAATACTGATTAGGATAGTTGTATGGATGATAAAAGAAGTATAAGTGGTGATTTATTTTTAGGAAGCTAATTGGTTTCATGGAATAGTAAGAACTGAGATTTAGTATCCTTACCCACTACAGAATCAAAGTATATTATTGTAACATCCTGTTGTACACAAATGTTGTGGATGAAGCAAACATTGAAGGATATCAAGATATAGAATTCTAATCCTCTTACCTATTTTTGCTCCTAGCTCAAATAGGTAGAGATAATTATGTTTTTACAAAGTGAAAAAAAAAGGTACATCCATTCCCTGCTATTTCATATTCATATGCATAAAAGAAAACATTTAAATACTACGAAATCACATTATACATATACATACAACAGAGAAGAGAGTGGACAATATTTTCAAAAAATATAGTCTTTATTGATAGTATAAATGTATTTTGTCCCACACAAGCCATGGGACTGACTATCTGAATGCAAATGCTAGAAAAAACTATACATTTATAGACATGAAAAGGAAAAAATGCATATATAGAGAAGGGGGACATGTTATTGCCTGAATGAAAAATCCCAGTTGTCTTGTTCTGCATCATCTTCAATCCTTATTGCTTGTTTAGTCTCTTGTTGATATTCTCCTTACTACTTCTAGTTTTCCTACATTTGTGAAAACAGTATTGTTAGAGAAATGAAGGATAACCTATCAACAAATATTTAGGAATCTATAGACATATAATTTGATCCTCATGTGCATTAAGATAGCTTGCATACCATATATTTCCAAGAAAACAAGAGAGTTATCAAACACATCTATCATATGCTCTGTTTTATCTGACATGTTTTCTCATTATGCAAGTATGAATTAAATATTTCATTGCCTTATCATCTACATTTGATATTATAGCATGTGGAGTTAAATGGGCTCCCACAAGGGTTGAGCCCAACATGTTGTTTCACTTTGTTCATTGAAATGGGTAGGAGTGTAAATCATCATGTCTTATCAACTTTGAGTGAGTTCTCATCACCTATGGCCGTGAATTTGTTGACATCACAATCATAAATGAAAAGTATTCACTAAACAGTCATAATAAGAGGATAATTAGTTGCAAATCATGAAAAGGAAAGAAGTTTTTTACAAATCCCAATGGTGACCAATCATTCATGAGTAGTCATAGTCAACAATAGTGTTCGAGAAAATGAACATTATGTGAGACCTTGTATAAAGGGTAGAAAAAGGATTCAAGGAGACTATGACTAATTATGTCAAGTAAAAAATAGAGTAAGGTAGAGGACAGTCTCTCTCACAGACCATGTAGACGGATCATGTAGAGATTATGAACAATGATTGTAGTTATTTACACAACTATTTTTTTATAGTGCAGGTGGAAGGAGAGAGTCATAATTTCAAAGTATAATGGTATTCCTATGAGATACATGGAGGGGAAAAATTTGCATAAATAATAGTGTTGATCAAATTTGCAAGCAAATCAATGAGCTAATTGTATTTGGAATTAAAGGAACAACAATACAATCATTTCCTTAAAATATCAAAGGGTTTTAATAACAATCCTTATCAAATTCTTATAACACATATTAAATTTGACTCATCCAAATATACAAAATGAGATGTAGATTGATGCCATTGTGTGTGTTACAAAAGAGGTAAGGCATAAGAAACTCCTTTATGATGTTGAATAATGTATACAAAGGAGACTATCCATCATGATTGAGAATATTCAGGATGTTTCTTTGTACAAGGAAGTCATACCCTTATGAATGTAATCAAGATAGGTGCATTGGGGCAAAGTATGATGCTAATAAAGCATATTGTGCAATGCATCTCATTAAATTCCATTCATATTAAAATGAAACACAAGTATGAAGAGGAGAAACCATGGAATCCATGTGGGAGAGTAGCTATAAACATGTATAGTGCTAGCATATTCAAGGTTGAAATATATGCCAGTAACATTCAGAAAGATATGTCAAATAAAGCATTATACCATAAACCAAGCCACAGCCAAAGTCAAGCACATAAGATTTTAATAAATTTGCAAGAGCAGGGGCTTAGGGTTCTAAACCCTCATGCAAGATACAAATATTTTTAAAATAAAATGAATACACAGAAAGTGAAGGGGGTAGTGTTCATGGGGGAATGGAAAAAATGTGTAGATTTTATGAGCTATGAATTATACCCGAATTATGCAATGGCATCAAATAATTTTTACAAACTATTTTTCTTCAAGGGGTAGTATTTTCTTGTGAAGCAGTCGACTGAGATAGCTCTTAGTTTAGCTATCCACCCTCTCATGAAATATCATTCATAGTAGGATCGTACATGATCTTTTTATAGTGAAATTGATTATGATACCTCTAGCCACTACTACATAGAATTCGTTTTAGAAAATAATAGTGATTGTAGATCACTTTAGTCATGAAGGCAATGATGGTACAAATAAATGGTATTCCAAGGTGTAGTTGAGAAAATGTAGGAAAATGTCATAAATATGACAAGAGAAGATGCATAGTTAGTTAACAATGTATCCAGATCAATGGAAATGAGAGCCATGGAGGGTCAGTGATAGCCTACAAGAAATGAATTGCATCATGATAGCAAAAATTAAGCCTCAGATACTTGAACAAAGATGTAAATCTAGAAATAGCCCAAAACATAAAGCAAAACCATCAAAGAATTTCATTTATAAACCTTGTGAAATAAGTACAAAGAAGTGGAAAACTTGCATTTTTTCTTCACAGAGGTAAATAATGTTTTCTTTATAGAATAAAATAATTAAGAAGAGGCATTGAACATATGGAATATATAGAAATTTTGAAAAAATGGAGCTCGAGCAAGCATGATTTATATAGGAAAGAAAAGAAGATGTAATGGTTTTTCTTATAGGATGTTTACCCAAGCTAAATCATCTTTTATTGCACAAAAATGGATATAGAAGCCTTTGTTTTCCTTCAAAATCTGCCATGAGAGTGCAAGAGAAGCCATGGAAGAAACCCTACATTGACGGCCAAGGAGAACTCCACAAATTTTGATGTTGTAAAATGAAATGTCATGCAAATTTTGGGGTCGGTTTTGCTTTAGGGTTTCAAAACCCTAAGTATGTCGATTACTCAAAGGAATTTTTTATCTTTCTTTATTTTTTGCAAATGAAATTAATACCTTCACCTCATTCATATGCTTGGGATGTGTCCCCTTTATGTATTTTTTCTTTGTCTTCATAACATAGGTCGAGACGAATACTTTTATTTTGCACCAAAGTTGTAAATGTAAAACATTATTTAAGTGATGTATCTATAAATCACTTTATTTAATGTTTGTTCATAATGAAAAATAATGAAGTGTGTGTTTTCTATGTTGAATTTTAGGATATGGTCAAAGGGGAGTTAGTTGTTTATGGTTGTTATGATTATGACAAGCATATAGGGAAGGTTGAAGAGGTTTGCAAACATATGGAGGGAATATAGGAGATTGTTTTGACCATTTTCAAGTCTTTAGGAGCAACTTGGAGCATTTTTGGGGTTCTTTTATGGTTGGACATGGTCAAAGTTGACCTTTTCAGCACTTTGGAGACTTTTTGGAGGAGATTTAGGAGCTATATATTTGGCTTTATTGTTGCATACGACCAAGGGGGTTTCTTTTCCCTATTTTGGTGGAACTGATTTGAAAGGCTTTAGTAGTTTCATTTTTTATTATTGAAGGAGTTCTTTCTTCTTTTCAACATGTATGGTGGCTCAGTTTGGAGCTCTTACAAGAAAAAGATAATATTGTAACTCAGTTTCAAGCATGTACAGAGTTGGTAACACCTTTACTATCAATGAAATTCAACATTTCTTACCTTCTTAGAAGTTGTTTCATAGTGTGTAGTGTTTGATTGATGAATGTTGTTGTGAATTTCGATAATTCATTTAATGTTTGTCTCATTTTAGCACCTTTAAGCAGAATAAAATTATGTTTTGCAGGTTGTAAGTTGCGCATTAGTTCAATAGTTATTTTAGTTATGGAACCTCTTTTCCTTCAAAAGTGATAAATGAACCAAGCCTCCTTGCGAAACACTTATGCATTGATATGTTAAAATATACGAGTTGTGTTAATTCAAGCTGAGCTATTAAGAAATGTTTCTTTTAAAGAAGTAGTATAAGTCTGAGAAATCAAATTTGGTGTATCACCATAGGAGTTATTTTTCATTTGCAAGTTTAATTCTTACTCTTTCCTCAGAAAAGCATTAGTTTAGGAGTAGTTTAGGTGATAACCATTTAGGAAGCCAACCTTCTTCAAAGATTCATTCTCACTAAAAGTTACCCACAACCTAGGAATGTTCCCATGTGTTAATAGATTGTTGAATCTTAAGTTTAAAAAGGTGCAAATCTAGTAGATAAAAAATTTGGCATGCTTGGTGGGACTTTCAATTCAATAAAATTCAATACATTAGATGTTTTTTCTTGTTTTGATATGCATCCAGTGAGTTTGAGGCCTTTCAGAGGTTAAAAAATAGCATATCTGGCGACTTTGAGTATGGGAAGTAGTAGAAAAACTAGTGCATCATTGAGAAAACCATAGTATTAAGAATTCTATTGTTTTTCTTAGTATTATCAACCTTTGAAGGTAATACAAATAACATTATGGTGACTAAAATCATACATCAACTAGTTTCAACAGCTTAGGTACCTAATTTTGTTGTCTAGGCTTCCCCATGTTCCATGTTTAAACTTTGAAATGTCTAGTTATAAACACTAGAATGGTTTTTCTCCTCCATTCCATGAAAATCCTGCATGTATGCCCTCTTACTAGCCATATCACATAGAACAACTTGTTTGTTTTATTCCAAATGATCTTGTAACAAAAAATTACTAGAAATCCTATAATGTTTTCCAACCTCCCATCCCTGCTCAATCTCAATATCAGCCAACATATGATCAAAATCAACCCAAAGAAGATTTTTTTCATGCCAACCAACATGATTATTCACATAATCAACCTCAATAGCACCCTTACTAGGATTTATTGGATCCGATTCAAAAGCTTGACCATGTGTTGTGGGCTTTGAGCCAAAAGATTGAACATATGGATATTAGTGATGTTTGTAGCACCTGGGAAATGCAGAAATGCAAGATTAAGTAATACTAATGCAATAAAATCAAATCTAACCTACGCTAACAATAAAGAACAATGGAATTAAAAGAATAGATAAAAAAACAAAGGAATAATCTCACCAAATTCTTCATCCATTCCATGAATCACCTTTATTGCACTTCTCCATTTTGTCATTGTATAATAATTGCCCTTAGATTTCTTAAGTATGAAAGTATGGCCTATTGATAATGATTTAGCAAAATATTGAAGATTCTTAAAGTTGCTTCCTAAAAGTATAAAGATTTTGGGAGGAGAAATAATGATGAAGGTCATGCCAATTTATAGAAAATTGATTTTTGAATGATCAACTCAGATTCAAAAAGATAAATGGACATTTGAGATTAATAATGTCATGCAATAGAGACTAGTGTCAAAAATAACATGAGTTAGAAGATCGTGATTAAATTAAATAATAATTTAATCTTTAGTTGAGACTGTTCGAAACTCAGAAGAATAATGATTGCATGTAAAAGATAAAGAAGTGTTGTGTTTGAACACATGAATGAATGAATGAATTAATTAAATTTATTAAATTAAAAATAGTTTGCACAGAGAAGAATAAAACTGATTGATAAAACCAGAAAGTCTATTTGTTAGGAACAATCAAATATTAAATCAGGAGATAACTCACTAATTTAATTAAATCTTGACTTAAGTGGTAAATGACTAATTAGATAACTAAGCAATTATCTAATTATAGAATCTGAATATGCTAGGAATAATTATTTTTATGAATTAAATGATTATTTAATTAAACATTCAAAATTTGAAGATTAAATTAAATAAATAAAGATTTAGTTAACTGACTGCTGAAAAAGTTAAAGAATAATTAAATGATTCAAAATGATTATTTAATTATAGTCAAAAATGTGATGAGGGTATATTTAATAATAATTTATTTAATTTAGAAAGGGGTTTAATTAATCAGTGATGGGATTAAATAAATAAAATTTATTTAATTAATTGTGATTGAAATAAAGATAGTTATGAATTAATCAAATAAGTAAGATTATTTAATTAATATAGGATAGGTGATTTAGAAAATAATTAAATAATCAATTGTACACATCTAAAAATGGTCACGGTTAATCAAATCTATTAATTAATTAAATAGGAATTATTTAATTAATATTCTTAAGTCATCTACATATAAATAAATTTAATTATTTATTTATATTATTCATTTTTCCAATTCTTCTAGTTTAATTAAATAAATAAGTTTATTTAATTATTGTCATTTTTCTCTTAATTGAATTAAATAAATTTCATAATTTATTTATTTAATTATCATTTTTATTTCTAAGTTTGAATTTTTAAATTCAAAACAATGGAATATTCATTCTTCATTTAGCATTTAAATTAAATATTATATATTTAATATCTTTTTCACCCCACTTAATTAAATATTGTAAATTATTTAATTACTTATCTTTTTCACTTCTTACACATAATTAAATATTAATTATTTAAATTATGGAAGCTTCTATTTGCACGTCACATGAAATTAAATAAATTTATTTATTTAATTGAACAATTATCCCCAACCTTCAACCAAATTTCATAAATGAAGATAAATGCCATGTTTGTCTCCATTTTTGAATGAGGATGGTCTTGTGGGTTGAAAACATTCTTCCACTTTCCTCTCAACCTTCCACCTTTTTCTCAACCTATTCATCTCTCACCGTTCATCTCGACAAGTTTGAATTTCAAGCGTCGATCTCCGCCAACTGGATTCTTGCCTTCGAAAAATCTATAAATACAATCCTCTCATAAGTAGATTTCATCCTAGATTTCATGCGTTGCTACTATAGTTGCATTCAAACCAACATATCAGCATTCTAGCAAATCATAGCATCATAGAATTTCAAGTTTCATATCTTAAATCATATAGTCATGAAAAAACATTTTCAATTAATCTCATTCTCCTAAGCTGCCATTTCAACAAGCTGATGCTTATACAACTGAGAGCCAACAACTTTAATCAAATCCTTGGAGATAGAGGACAATGGGATGAATTTGAAGAAGTTGTTGTCTTTAGAGTTTGCATTTTATGTTTTCTAGATTAGTTTGTTTCAATATAATGTCTTATTGGTGTGTTAGTTTACTTTCCAATTAGTTCACTTATTCTAACTCACATTTTTTACGCCCATCGTGGGGCATCCCCCCGTTTTAATCTTTTTATTACAGAATTTTCTAATAGGTTATGGACTGGAGTTATGCTTTGGCACATACGAGCTTTTTTTCGGAGCATAGACGAACTATTTTAGCGCATAGACAAACTATTTTAGCGCATCCATGGACTATTTCGGCGCATAGATGACCTATTTTCACGCATCCCGGATTGATCTTTTAGCACATTTAGCAACTAGTTTGGTGCATTGGGGGCCTATTTTAGTGCATATAGGGGGTTTGTAACAAGAAATTTTGATTCCGATGCCATCCGCGGGCAAAATTTTTTACTTCAGTTTTTACATGAAATGAAGCAATCCTAGGATAGAAATTTAAAATCTAGAATTTATCAACCCAAGGATAGAAATTTAAAATCTAGAATTTATTAATCCTAGGATAGTCACCAAACTTGTTTTTATGCTGGTAAAATGAATCCAATGCTTGTTGTGAAGCAAAATCTTCACTTAGTATAGAAAATTGTCAATTTGGATTTAAAACTCAACCACTTGTTTGTTGTGATTATGGGGTAATAGGTATATGCTCTCCCCTTTACTGGGTGATCAGAACACCAGACTTACCTATTTTATTTTTATGCATTTCAAGCTTTATTAAATCCTTTAGAAGGCATGTCGTAGTGGGAAAAAGTACTCACCCTACGGGAACAACCTAAGTGGGAACAACCAAAGCCAGGTTTTCCAACCCACTACAATCAAAAGTGAATTTTGGGGAAACCCATATTCAACGGAAGTGAGCAAGATAACCATCCCCAAAATATTTGTTCTAAAGATTGGGAGGTCTCCTGAGGGAGTTTATCTATTGCCACGCTGAACGAAAACCTTGACTACAAACTATAGTGTAGAAAGCCAACCGTGTCAGTATCTAAACATCATTTTAATCACGGTGCAAGGGGATGCAAGAATCTACCCCCAAGACACTCACCATATAATCACCATAGATTGTTTTCTCAAGGGATCGAGAAATCTAACCTTGGGTACACACCTGGAAAAGACAAAAACATGGGCGCCCCCTAGGGGGTCACACAGCTATGTGAGTCGATGCGATTTTAAACTGTGGGTTGTGATTCCTATGATGACCTATTTGACAAATAAGAGTGAGTCTGCTTGGAATGTTTTTCTTGTTCAATACCTATGAAAATCTCAAGAACATACACTCTTTGTTTAGATTTTAGATTTAACAAAACAACCTTTTGCCCTGTATGTTGTGTTTTTCACACTTAAATTAGATTAACATCATCCAAAAGTATCAAATTGTCCAAACATGTCTATCTCATAAGTTTAAATAGATACTTTAGCCCATCCCTAGTCTATTTTGGCACATAGCCAGTCTATTTCAGTGCATCTGTGCTCTATTTGAGCACATTGTTGCTCTATTTCAGTGCATTGCTGCTCTGTTTTAGCGCATATGTGCTTTATTTCAGTGCATCACTGGTCTATTCCAACACATATGTGCTCTATTTCGGCGCATCTGTGCTTTGTTTCATGGCATTTCTGCTCTATTTTGGCACATTGCTGCTCTGTTTCGGTGCATCGCCACTCTATTTCGATGCATTTGTGCTATGTTTCGGTGCATAGGTAGTCTAATTTAGCGCATTCATGCTCTATTTCGGTGCATGTGTGGTCCGAGCCTAGGTTTTTTTCTGACATTCGGAAATCAATCTTCTCAGTCCAGTCTTTTCTATGCTCAAGGTTTGGAAGTCCACAACTTTTTCCAAGAAGTCCCTAGAAAGAAAGATTAGAAAGCCAAAGAAATCTCTTGGTTATAAGAAGTTATTGAAGAAGAGGAAATTTCTTTACCAAAGTCGAAGGGTCTTGCTTGAACACAGGACCTTTATTCACCGATATCACGACTATGTTAGAGGTTCCACTGACGATTATGCTGTAGAACCTTTATACTCACGAACCTTTTTTCAAAGAAGAGCCCTTTCTCAAAGGCACAATCACAGTCAGCGTATTCGTTCTTCTTATATTCCCCAACCTGCAATTACGTACGCTACTCATCCCAATCAAATTTTGCAATTGAGAACTTAAGTACATTAGGCATTTATTCAAATCCATCTTCTTACAAAGCTATGATCAAAACCTCACAAAGTGCAAAATCATCTTTATTTTTGATCTTTGGTTTAATTCCCGCAAATAGGATTTTCATCCTTTTAATCAACGAATCACAAGCTAAAGATTAAAATCTTTTAAGTCATAGAATCTTCATTCTATCATAACTTTCATATCCATCAAAATTGCACTAATTCATTCTTTTGATCAAAGTTAGTAGAAATTGGGTAAAGCTTATGCCTGTTGTCACGAGATCTCGAAAGCGCATAGAAAAAGACAAAAGAGAGAGTACAATAAGCAAAATGGGTGATAATAGTGAGAGGGAAGAGAACCCCTTTCATAATACTAAAGAGATAACAGAAGAAAAGCTCCAAGAAGCAGAGCAGGATCCCCAATTCCATACTCTTATGGAAAGGATTTTAGAACGAAACAAGGAAAGATATTTCCTTTCATTAGCTAATCAAGGAGCTAAATTACCTATTGATTTTGACATAGAAGGGATTAAAAAAAATACTGAAACTTCTCTTAATGATTTTATTTCCCTTACTCAATAGATAAAAGAATTACAAGGGCAAATAAAAGAAATGCAAGGGGGTGCAACAAAGAAGTATGTTTTGGATGACATATGTCCTTATCCATTTGATAGGAGTCTTCAAATGATTCCTTTTCCAAAACATTGCAAAATCCCTAAATTTGATAGGTATAATGGGAAAACTGACCCCATTGAACATGTGAGGGATTTCTGAAATATGAGCTTAGAATTCACTCATGAAGATACCTACTTAATGCGATTGTTTCCACGAAGTTTGGGTGGAAAATCCATGGAGTGGCTTTCAAAGATCACTCCCCCCATCAAAAATTTTGAGGAGTTAATAAATAAGTTTATATCACAATACTCCTAGAACATCCAACACCAGATAACCATGCTTGATCTGTTTAAAGTAAAACAAAAAGTAGGGGAATCTTTCACTACATTTTTGCAAAGGTGGAGAAGGGTGTTTGCTAGATACTCCTGTCCTGTTCCTGAAACAGAAAAGATGGAGATCTTTATTGATAATCTGAATCAAGAGATGAGTTACAGACTAAACCTTCACTGTCCTCAATCATTTGAAAAATTGATTGAAAACGTGATTGCTATTGAAGGTGCTTTGGTCAGGGGTGGAGTTTTGAAAATCGATAAAGAAGGTTCAAATTTGTACAACAACAACAAAAACCACAGTAACAACAATGACAAGTCACGATTTTGGACTTGAAATAAAAATGTTATGAATGATGGGGTAGTAGATGCTAACAACGTAAATGTGAAGCCTACCGTCCTTAATGTGTCAGGTGTTCAATGTAGCAATAATGCTGGAAATTCTAGTATCCAAGGGAATGTGACCAATAATCGTGGAAATAATTTTGGCAATAATCAAAATTCAAATGTGCCTAGGTCTTCATATTTTTCAAATCGACAGAGTTTCACTCCCTTGGTCCAATCTTTGGAATCTATTCTCAAAGAACTATTGAATCAAAACTCTATTACATTGCCACCACAAAGAGACTATGAGCCTCGAGTTAAACCACCATCGTGGAATGACACACTTTTGAGGTTATCATAGGTGTAAGGTTCATAAGACAAAAAATTGCCAAGGGTTAAAGAATATTGTTCATGATTTGATTGATAACCATACCATCACGGTTGAAGGACATAATGTCAATAATAACCATCAGGCATTCAAGGATCATCTCCCCAATTATCAAAAAGGGGAATCTTCGGGTGACAGGGGTAAGAATGTTAATTATGTCCGCGACACCATTATCAATCATATTTTTATTGACGCTCAACACATCAATACTATATGAATCAAAGGTAAGCAATAATATTGAGAGGTTAATGCTATGACAAGGGGACAAGCCAAAATCATTATAAAAGGAAGCTCATCTAAAGCAGCAGTTCCCCCTCCAAGTCAATACAATTTGGTCGATGAACTATGAAAAACATCGGCCCGATTTTCTATCTTGGAGCTTTTAAAATTGTCACCTACACATAAGGACATTCTGGAAAAGGCACTTGTTGATACAACTATATCCCCTGATCTAGATATCAATAAATTTCAAGCCATGGTGGGACATTTGTCCTCATCCACATATTTATCCTTTACTGAGAAGGATGACTCATCCATAACCCATCCACATAATTCATCACTCTACTTAGAGGTCATGGTTCACAAAGCTCACATTAGACGTGTCCTAATAGATGGGGGAGCCAGATTAAACATTTGTAGTTTGAAATTGGTCCTAGCTTTGGGATATTCAGAAGAATCTATAGATCGACGAAGGAAGATTACAATCAAGGCATGTGATGATGAGGAAAGAACTTCCAAAGGCCTTATCATGTTACCAATCAGAGTGGGACCTATTGTGAAGAATACCTTTTGTTAGGTTCTAGATTGGGATCTAACCTATAACATACTCTTGGGTCATCCATGGATCCATGATATGCAAGTTGTTCCATCTAATTATCATCAGTGTTTGAAGTTTCCATATGATGGATAGGAAGTAACAATATCTACTGATCACATTAGCAGTCAAACTTGTTCTAACCTAAGAGCAACTCAGGACACACTCGTCCCTCATAATAGAGAGGCTTTGGCCATCTCTACCTCCAAGTACAATGAACAAGCATGAGAAAGGATAAGTAATATTGGCACCAAGCTAAAATTAAAAGATAATGGGGTAGGAGAATATTCTTTATCTCTCTCTAATCTACCCATATCTCCAAGATCCCATGGTCAACCATCAACATAAATACAACAGGCTACGACAGCTTTAACCTCAGCTTCAAAACCCATCACCAAGTTTAATGGAGTATTTATCAAAGAAAATGAAATAGAAGATAGAGCTATCCTTGATTGGCTCTATAAAGATGAAGAAGAATTAGTACAACATGTCAAGTTACCCACAGAACAATATGGAAAAGGGTATGCTATCATGCAACAAATGGGTTATGAAGGAAATGGCCCTATAGGCAAAAGAAAAGAGGGTATTGTTGAACCTATCCAACTTAAAACAATACACCCAGGAATAAGATAAGGTTAGGATATGGTGAAGATACAAAAGAAGAAGTATTACAAAGAATATCTAAAGAGGAGTTAGCCGAAACAATTCTGACATTGAATCCAATGAATATGAATGGGACAACTTCTCTGATGATACATTCAACTCTGAGAAAAAGGTGGATGTTATACATAGGCTCACACCCGCACTCTTACAAGGGGAAAGCTCAAGGCCTCCACTTGATTACTTTCTACAAATCAACCATGACACAAGTGAGACCGATTCGATTCAAAGTGAGACAGATCATCCATAGGAGGATACCATCCTAGACCTCCCCCATAATGACATTAATAATAGTATCATGACTCTAACGGCTAGCGACCTTACCCATCCTAATGATCCATTTTCTTTGGTCTATCCTGAACTCATTGATTGGGAATAAATTGCACCCATTGATGTCCCAACTTTTCCTAATGATGAAACCATCATAAACTTTCTTTGTTCATCCCAACCAGAAAAAAGTTCCACCAGGGAATCACAGGATTAGAGTTTTTGACAAGAAAGTGCCAATTTTCTCAGCTATGAAATAAATAACATAAAAGAAAGATCTAATGGTAAAAACCTAACAAAGGTAGTATTAGATCAAGAAAAAAGAAAAATAAAGAGCGTATCCAATAGTGAAAACCTTTCAAAGGCGTTAGAGGATGGGAAACCTAACACTCTTCAAGAGCATTACCAGGAAAGGTCTTCCATTCTAATAGAACCAATGACGACACTCAATATAGGTACTACGGAGCAGCCCAAAGTATTGCAACTTGCTGCATCTCTAACAGAAGAGGAAGTGCCTGGATTCACATAATTTCTCGGGGACAATCAAGTAAGTTTTGCATGGTCCTACGCAGATATGTTAGGATTGGATCTAGATCTCATTATGCATCATCTATCTATCATGCTGGGGGCAAAATCTGTAAAATAGAAACTCAAAAAAATGCATCCACATGTTGCATTATTGGTTAAGGAGTAGTTAGAGTAGCTTTTAGATGTTGGATTCATTCGGTCTATTGACTATGCAGAATGGATCTCCAATATTGTAACTGTTTCAAAGCTAGATGGAAGGATTAGAATTTGTACAGATTTCAGGGATTTGAACAAAGCATGTCCTAAAGATGATTTTCCTCTACCAAACATAGATATGATTGTTGATTTGATTGCTAGACATGCAATGTACTCATTAATGGATGGATTTTCATGATACAACCAGATAAATATTGCACCAGAGGATCAGGATAAAACGACGTTCACATGTCCTTGGGGTACCTATTGCTGGAACGTAATACCATTCGGGTTGAAGAATACAGGAGCTACAAACCAATGTGCAATGACAACGATTTTTCATGATATGATGCATACATTCATGGAATATTATGTTGATGATCTCCTCGCCAAATCTAACACCAAGGAAGGACACATAGATATCTTATCCAAAATTTTCAAAAGAATGGAACAATTCAAAGTGAGACTTAATCCAAAGAAGTGTGTCTTTGGAGTAAAATCTGGAAAGCTGTTAGGTTACATTGTATCGGAAAAGGGAATTGAAGTGGATCCAGCTAAGGTACAAGCAATTCTTGATATACCACCACCGAGGAACATTATTCAACTACGCTCTTTGTAGGCATGGCTACAATGCATTCGAAGATTTATTACTCAACTGGCACATACAAGTTTACCATTTACACATCTTTTACACAAGAATGTTCCATTTAAATGGGAGGAAAAATGTGAAGTAGCATTTGATCAGATAAAGAAGTATCTAATGAATCCACCAGTGCAAGGTGCGCCTCTCATATTGTATATTTTCTCCATGGAAGTGTCTTTAGGAGCATTATTGGCATAGGAAGACAATTCGGGAAAGGAGCGAGCAATCTATTACATCAGTTGAACCTTGACAAGTCATGAGCTAAATTACACTTTCATTGAAAAAGCTTGCTTAGTAGTGGTGTTTACTTCTCAAAATTTACGGTACTACATGCTAACTCATACAGTAAGACTTATGGCTAAGATTGACCCACTCAAATATCTTCTAAGTAAGGCAACCCTAACTGGTAGGTTGGCTAAATGGGTTATGATCCTAAGCAAATTTGACATTCATTATGTGGATCAGAAAGCTATCAAGGGAAAGGTAATCGCAAATCAATTAGCAGAAGCACCAATGCCAACATAACACCCACTAAACATTGATTTTCCTGATGCTGATGTATTCACAATAGTTATCAAGCAGTCATGGGCACTCTACTTTGATGGTTCCTACACTCAACATGGTTCAGGAGCAGGGATTCTTTTTATTACACCTCAAGGACATACAATTCCAAAATCTTATCGGCTAATGTTTCCTTGCACCAAAAACATGGCTGAGTATGAGGCATTGGTAATTGGCATGAGAATTGCAGTGGTTTGGAAAATCATAGAACTTCAAGTTTTTGGTGATTCACAACTTGTTATAAATCAAATCAATGATGAATATCACACTAAAGCTGACAAGTTGATAGCTTACAAAAGGATGGTGGACGATTTCAAGAAATACTTTGTTGATATCAAGTTCACACATATTCCATGTATTGATAATAAAGTAGCATATGCTATGGCTACAATCGCCTCTCTACTCCAGTTGTCAGAAAATAAAAAATGGTACGATTTCTTGGTGGAACAATTTTTTTCTCCCGCCTATGACAATCTAGAAACTCAAATCATTTTCCATTTAACCAGTTCTGATTCTCCCTTGTATGGCCAAATTTACGCTTACCTAAAGCATACTATTTTATCTTTAGACTTGTCTAGGAATCAAAAAAGAAATTTCATCCGTCAATCATCTCGTTACACCTTAATTGTTGACGTCTTATGTGGTCTGGATGGTACCCTCCTTAGATGTCTTGAACGCGATGAATCTAAAAGGCCTTACAAGAGGTACATGGTGGCATTTGTGGGACACACTCAAGTGGACTAACCTTAGCAAAGAAACTTGTAAGATTGGGTTATTATTGGCTGACCATGCAGAAGGAATCATTCATCTTTGTGAAGAAATGTGAAAAATGTCAGATTCATGGGAATCTCATTCATGCTCCTGCTCAGGAATTACAACCCTTCACCACAACATGGCCTTTCGCTCAGTGGGGATTGGATCTGGTTGGAAAGATACACCCATCATCTTTGAATGGACATAAATTCATCATTACAACCACTGAGTATTTCACTAAATGGATTGAAGCTATTCCCCTAACAACTGTTACTAGAAAACAAATTTATTCATTCATTTTGAACTATATCATCTGTCAATATGGTATTCCCAACTCCATTATTATAGACAATGGAAGACCCTTTAAAAATTAGGATGTTGATGAGCTATGTGAAAGATTTTGCATCCAACATAGGTTCTGTACGCCTTACTATCCACAAGGGAATGGTCAAGCTGAAGCTTCAAACAAAAAAATTCAAAATATTTTGAAGAAAATAGTGAATGAAGCAGGTCGTGATTGGCATGTCCAATTAAATACAACATTATGGGCATATAGAACAAGTATTCACACACCAACAGGCACTACTCCCTATGCTTTGTTCTATGAAGTAGAATCTATTTTACTACTAGAAGTCAAGGTTCCTTCACTTCGGGTTTCACTAAAGGGGTTAATCAATGATGAAGACTACAAAGTATCAAGGTTGTAAGAGCTGGAACTACTTGATGAACGGCGTGAAACTGCAGTTAATCATTTGAAGGGATATCAGCAAGTTATGTCCTGCAGCTACAATCACAGAGTCAAACCATGAACTTTTCAAGTGGGTGATTTGGTTCTCAAAGAAAACCCTCGTAATCAGCAGGATCGGGAAAAGAAAGGCAAGTTTAAACCTAATTGGATGGGCCCTTTCGTTATCATTACTTAGGAACATATCATTTATCAACATCAAAAGGGGACCTATTTGAAGATTCAACCAACATCATTCATCTGAAGAAGTTTTATGCCTGAAAATATCAAAAACAATACAAAAAAATCAAAAGAGCAAAAATACAAAAAAAAACAAAAATAGGAAAAATCATTGCCTTGATGAAAACTTGGAAAACAAGCATCTTGCTAAAAACAAAAATAATCATAAAATAAGGAAAAAGTGCAATAAAAATAAATGGTGAAAACCTAGCAAATAGGCATTGTTTATGATTTTGTTTGGCTCTCTCATCTATTAGGATTCATTCTGCATATCCATCTTTCATCGGCATCACATACATGCCTCATCATCACATTTGCATCATACAATCTCCTTGAGACGACAAGGATCTCATCATGGCTTGATGATTAGGGTTATCCTTAGCAGTAGTTGTGTCTAACAGGAGAAAGAGTACATGGTCACTAGGGGGCAGTTCACTTCTTGGAGCTTTTTGGCAGACAAACAGAAACATGTGTCAAGAATCTGAATGTCAGAAACAACAAACTTGTCCAATTAAACTGAGGCTACATGACTGTTTTGATAGAAAACTAAAACAAATTGGATGATCTTAATCTGAATAAAATGAATGGAACACTTAAAGCATAAGTTGCAATTGTTGTTTTGATATTTGATGACATCATATCTTTGGAGTGATTCAATGATGTACTAAACTAGAGTCACAAGGAAGAAGTGTGATTTTTTTTCTTTGCTTGTTGTCTGTAAGCTAATCATTAGTATTGTGCAAATTTGTTATGGGACATGCTCTACAATGTATCATTGATGACATTTCAGAATTTGCATAGGAAAATGGTTAACTTTTGTTTGTTTATGCAAACAATACTCAGGTCATCTTTGTTCAATTATACCTTGATTCTTGTATTAATTTGCTCTATCAAACATCATGAAAGTAGTACTCAGGTCATCATTGGTGCTAACATACCCTTTGATTTTTGTACTAAATTTCAACATATCAAAAGGCTCAATGATGAAAATCAAGCGCAACATGAAATGACAAACAAGAGAATGGTTCATTACTGCATTCTAGGGTTGCATAATTCATTTAGGTTTTCATTTTGGAGGCTATTTAAGTAGATTTTTGAGGGTTGGAAAAATTCTCGTATATCTTTTCAGACAATGATTGAGTACACCTGGACATTCATTACATATCATTTCACCATCACTCATTTAGGTTATCATTATTATTGCATTTGCATATTTGCATCATCATTTCATTCTCATTGTCATTTTCATTAATCTCATTTAGTTCATCATATACATATCATATGCATAGTTATTATATTTCTTTCATCTCATACTACATAACAAGTTACATTTACAATAAGGTTACATCCATTGCATTTTTCTATCATCATTTAGGTTATCATTTTCACATCCATTGCATCATATTATTGCATCATTATCATTATTTCACCAATTCATATCATTATTATTTACATATTAACCATCTCATTACATATTACATTTTTCATAATCATTTCACTTCATATAACTTAGGTCTCATTCATTTAGTTTATATCATATCATTTTCATATCAAACATATCACTCATTTAAAAGCATTCACCATTACATCATTAAATCTAGCATTTGTTTCATTTATTACATACATCATAACGGAAAATCATTTAGATTACATCATATATTATCATGTTAGAATCATTTCATCATAACAAATCTTACATTATCATACATAAAATAAAAACATCATCATTTGCATTATCATCATCAAAATCGTAAACATCGTACACGACATAGCATATACAAAATAAAATGCATACATAAATCCATAACACATGCATAATCAAATAGCCACTGCATCTCATAAATCTCATCAAAACAAATGTACAGAGGTATAAGGATACCAAATGTTTCAACAAGATATATAAAATACAATGTGTATAAAAATGCTCATCACTAAGGGGCATCTGGCTGGGGCACATGGCTGCTACTGTCTCCTAAGGTAGTAGGTTTTGTTGGATCTCTACTCCCTGACGCTCTGATCTCTCATCTAGCTAGCTGACCCACATTACTGGTAGCACTCCTAGTGTGGTTGCATGAATGAGTCTGAGACCGAGTACCTGATTGTGTATAGGCAATCCTCCTCTCAGGTGGAACTACCTCAAAGTACCTCATCCTATAATACTCGACCTCTCAAGCGATCTCCAATCCCTCTGCAACAACCTCTCTAATAGAGGTGCTCTCAACTAATCTCAAGAGTCTCTCAGCTACCCCCTCGGCCTGTATGCACCTGTCCCGGAAATTGTCTCGCTCTGCTGTGAGCTGGGCTACCTGTGGGTCCAGAGGTGGTGGTTGTGCAACCTATGTCTGTAGCTAACTGATCGTCACCTGGGCCTGTGCTAACTGACTCCAAAGAGTCTAAACCTATACCTGCAATGCATCTAACTATCCCTATGAGGGAGCCCTAATAATAACTCATGGATCTGAAGTACTCGGTTGATACACTACTCTCGATGTCCGTGGCCTCGTACTAAAGGGTACATCAAAGAAAAATCTCTGCGCTCCACTCCCACCACCTCCATCATCCCCGTCATCACCGCTATCACCTGAGTCATCTGATTCCTCCTCCTCCATCTCCTCATCCTCCTCATCCTCCTCATCCACATCCATGGCTAACCAACCTATATCCTCAGCCTATGCCCCTACCTCTGTCGGTACCTGTGCCTGACCCTATGGCTGCCCTGCTGCTCCCTATGCCTGTGGCTGATGTCGTGCTCGATGTATCATCGGTCCTCCCAATAATGGAGTAGGCTCCTCTGGACTGGTAAATCTAGGAAAGGGATGTGTGTAAAAATATGGTGCATACTCATCTGTCATCCTTGCATCTATAACCTCTGGATGTATAGCCCAAAAATCTGACTACAGGTCTAGATACTCTGCTCTGATAGCCTCAATCATCAAAACTGGACCCCACTTTGGCACATCCTCTCGTCACCTGGCATAGTGTGCCACACCCTATGGCATCATCTGCACTAATCCAAATTGCCTTAGGACCCTCATCACTAGAAACCACTCAATAATAAAGGGCGTCTACCCAATCAGGTACCTCAATCTCATGCAGTAGGGCAACTCTGTATCATCCGCATCCGATGGATCACAATCCAGATACGGTCTCCAGATGATTTTATCCAAATCATCTAGCACGCATCACCAATACTCTAACTTTCCCAACCTTGGCTGGACAAGGGGACCTATGTAGGCATAAACATATGGAAACCCAAGGGGACAGTCTCTCCGAACAATGGGATGAGTAATGACAAAATACTCCCAAGCAAATATCTATAAAAGAGTAACTCCGCAGGAGAGACTCTTCCCATCTATGAATACGATCTGATGAAGATTATGGTACAGATGGGAAAGCATACACGATCCCCATGCATATCTAGTCTGGTGGAGAAGCATGCCATCTAGGATCCTACCCCAACCAACTGATAGTCCCTTTGCCCTACGATCAGGACAAAGGAAACCACCGATGAATCCTGCTAACACTGAAGGTAGTGGAGCATAGCTCTCCACCATCTCCTTGTAGGGAATCTCATATCTGGAGACATGAGGATCCTAGAAGTCTCATCTCAAAGCATCGGTCCTTCTAATCTCCTTGTGATCATAGATCACAAGCTCACCAACTACAGGAGTACCTAAGGATCCTGTACACATCCTCTGGAGTCATGGTAATCTCTCCTATCAGTAAATGAAAGGTGTTATGCTTGCTATGCCACCTCTCAACTAAGGCTATCAACAGTGCTTTGTTGATCCTATACTATGGGATCCTCAATAGTGGACTCAAACCACACTAGTATATCACCTCTAAATCGATCAGGGATAGTCGAGCAATCATCTCCCATGTCTGAGGAAATCTCTCTCTAATATGGAGGAGGTTAAATTCGTCCTTATAACATCACAAGCAATCATGCAAATCAATCAGCAAGGGATATATCAATCAATCAGTACATCAAGAAAGTTCAATCAAATCAAATCAAATCTTATTTATTTCTTCAAGCAAGAAGGAAAGTAAATTTTCATCTATTTTGTCTTTCAATCGCAAAAACAAATATCTATCATTTTTGCTATTTGTTTTTCACATCGCATGGAAACAAATTTAACAGTCAATCGATTCAACATCATTAATATTTTTCTTTCAATCAGGAAACCAAATTTATCATTATTACTATTTGTCTTTCAAATAGGAAAGCAAATTTATCAGACTTATTTGTTCTTCAAACAGGAAGCCAAGTTTATCAAATCAATCTAATATTTTCTTGATGTTATTGAAAAGCATAAAATTAGTTGTCTAATCTAGCAACAATCATCAAGTACTTATCAAATTTTCTTCAAAATTTCAAATTCAGGAAAAATTCATGGATGTGCTAAAACAGGCCATCAATGCGCTAAATCATGGATGCGTGATTCTATCTAGTCTATGCACCATAACAGACATTGAATGCGCTAAAATATCTATGCACTATTTTATCAAGTGTATGCGCTAAAACAATCATCCTATGTGTTGATCTAGCCTATGCGCCAATCTCGCATGCTACGTAGGCAATTTTTCCTAGATGCGCTACTTTGTTTTTCCTATGCATCATTTTACCCTATGTGCTATTCTACACATCTATGCGCGACTATTTTGCATATGTGCTACCTTGTATGCACTATTCTATCTAACCTATGCACTAAACTAAGGCTCGCATGAGTTGAAAAACAATCCTATGTGCCAAAATAGAAAATTCAAAATTAAAAAAATTAAAAATGTATGAAAATCGATCAAATTTTTTTGAAAGGAGGACCAAATTGGCTTATCGGAGGTCCGTATGCGGCTGGTCTCTGATACAGGTGGGCTCGCTCAAATCTGTGGTGCTCATAATGGTTTGGCATTGCAAATATCTCTCTCAGAGCTCTGGAAATTACTGCAAGTTACTGTTCAAATGACAATGACTTTTCACCTTTTCCACCTGTTAAGGGGGTAAAAGTGTGAAAATATTCAAATTTTTGCAAAATAGAGTGCTTTTTCGAGAGATAAATCACTAATTTCTCTCCAAAAATAATCTAAGTTCTTTCAAATCATCATCATCATCATTCAAATCATGTGATTTATCCCTCGAGGGGGCATATAGCATCATTAGTCAATTTTTCAAAATTAGGGGCAAAATTTTCGTTATCTGAAAAATTCTTTGAAGCAATGCGTAAAACACATCACTTCAAAGAGGGGCAAAATTTAGACATCTAAAAATGGTTACGGTAAATCAAACCTGTTAATTAATTAAATAGGAATTATTTAATTAATATTCTTAAGTCATCTACATATAAATAAATTTAATTATTTATTTATATTGTTCATTTTTCCAATTCTTCTGGTTTAATTAAATAAATAAGTTTATTTAATTATTGTCATTTTCCTCTTAATTGAATTAAATAAATTTCATAATTTATTTATTTAATTATCATTTTTATTTCTAAATTTAACATTTAAATTCAAAACAATGGAATATTCATTCTTCATTTCGCATTTAAATTAAATATTATATATTTAATATCTTTTTCACCCCACTTAATTAAATATTGTAAATTATTTAATTACTTATCTTTTTCACTTCTTACACATAATTAAATATTAATTATTTAAATTATGGAAGCTTCTATTTGCACATGTCACATGAAATTAAATAAATTTATTTATTTAATTGAACAATTATCCCCAACCTTCAACCAAATTTCATAAATGAAGATAAATGCCATGTTTGTCTCCATTTTTGAATGAGGATTGTCTTGTGGGTTGAAAACATTCTTCCACTTTCCTCTCAACCTTCCACCTTTCTCTCAACCTCTCCATCTCTCACCATTCATCTTGACAAGTTTGAATTTCAACTATCGATCTCCGCCAACTGGATTCTTGCCTTCGAAAAATCTATAAATACAGTCCTCTCATAAGTAGATTTCATCCTAGATTTCATCCTAGATTTCATGCGTTGTTAATATAGTTGCATTCGAAAGAGCATATCAGCATTCTAGCAAATCATAGCATCATAGCATTTCAAGTTTCATAGCTTAAATCATATAGTCATGAAAAAGTATTTTCAATTAATCTCATTCTCCTAAGCTACCATTTCAACAAGTTGTTTCTTACACAACTGAGAGCCAGCAACTTTAATCAAATCCTTGGAGATAGAGGACAATGGGATGAATTTGAAGAAGTTGTTTTCTTTAGAGTTTGCATATTATGTTTTCTAGATTAGTTTGTTTCAATATAATGTCTTATTGGTGTGTTAGTTTACTTTCCAATTAGTTCACTTATTCTAACTCACACATCAACATTATTTAATCATGACCGTGAATATGAGAATTATGTTGAAAATGGTGTCGCAGGCCTAGACCAATTTTCAGTGTCTACAGTTTGCCCCTCTTTGATACAATGTAAATTATCACATTGTGTCAAAGAAAATCAGTTAAAACATGCCCCTGTCGTGCCTTGGTGTTAAATAAATAAGAGTATGCCCCCTCAGAAAAAATGACAATTTTTGAGAATATTTTGAAAAAATTAGAAATTATCCTGATTAGGTAATTTTATAGTCATAATTTCAATGGTGGTAAAGGAAATCGATTTTGAAGTGGTTTGGTATGTCAAATGGATGTCAAAACTTCGAAAATAGTGCGCATAGTATAGAAAGTTGGAGAAAAATCCTCCAAAACCCTAGGTATAATTAGGATTTGGGGTGGAAAAACAAATCATTTGCACCCCTAGACTTTGAGAAACCTTGATTTTTCTCTAGAGCTCACAACAAAAATATCTCATGTTCCATACACAAATCACCACAATTATCACATTCAAACCTTTAGGTGTCCGGCCAATGCAGGACCCTCCATATGTACCCCTGAACCACCTTTTGAATTTTTAATTTTCACGCATTTATAGGCATGTAAGTTTTAATTTTCATATGTGTCACTTTATATCAATGCCTATGCATTCGTATGCAATGTATGTGCTCATAGAATGATGTATATGTGCAAAATTGTCTAGGTCCAATTAGGGCATTTAGTTAATTCAACACATCTCAATTAATGTGCACCACATGTGTATGGTTGCATCACATTTGTGAATAATAGTATCACTTCTAGAAATATGCATCACATGTAGGATAGTGAGCCAAATTTTCATGGTAGGTAGGCAAGTAATAATTTACCACATTTGTGAAAATGGGACGCATATGCATTATAGGTAGGTGAGTAATAATGCATTGCATTTGTGAAAATGGGATGCATATGCATGATAGGTAGGCATGCCTATTTGTTTGTTGCATATGTATTGGAACAATGCATCTGCATTTAAAAATGACACATTTGGGTTTGTGTAAAATATGTGCATGTTAGAATGATGCATGTGAAATTGTGCACCACATTTGATATTAAAACGACACATTTGTCTACAAAATTTTTAAATTTTGTGATGTAAAAGTGATTGTTCTATATTTTCTAACACAAAGTATTTTGATGCATGTGCAGACTATATTGGATATGATATACAACTGAGAGTCGAGGTTGGCCACATATGAGTTGTGAGACCAGTTGGTGTGTGTTGAAACACGATTGATATTGAGTATAGGGTTACATCATGTTTGCACTATGCCCACTATTCAGGCTAATAGAGGTATTTTGACTGCTCTTTGTGAGTGATGGAATTCAAAGACCTCATCTTTTGACCTGACTACTAGAGAGGCTATAGTTACTTTAGAGGATGTATATAGGATTTTGAGATGAGTGATTAGCGGTGAGAGAGTCATGTATGATACCTATAGAGGTTATAGCAAGATCACTCAGTTTTACATATATGATGATATTAGACGGCTCAGTATTGAGCATTATGAGATTAGATGGCATGTCCTTGTGGAGAGATATGAGCGAATTGATTGTATGTTATGTATATTGATTGTCAGGATTGTTCTTCCTGACCGTGGAGGTCATGGGTTTCCAGTTGGGTGGGGTGAGATGCTAGTTGGGATGTTAGAGCAACAGGTTTTTTATGCATGGGGCCCATGTTTATTAGTCATTTTATATTTTCATTTACGTGACATAGCTTATAGAGATGCATAGTCGATGAGTTGTGGTACTACCTTACTCATAATCTGGGTGTGGGAACACATTGTTTTGTTCTATCCCCCAGTGATAGTGGATTTAGATGACAGATCCCCCTATGTTTTTTGTTATGTGGGGACCATTACTCAGAGCCATGTTGGTGACATAGGTTATTGGAGACATGCCCTTGACACACTTGTATAGTTTATATAGAGACCTTATATGGATTGTGCTCGGTGGAGAGATGAGGACAAACATTTACCATTTCATAGACAGACACAATACCTAATTGGGAGGATTGTATCTAGTATACATATCATTAAGAGACACCTACCAGATCGAGTCCTAAGACATTTTGGAGAGGTCTAGGATGAGCCACAGGGGTGAGTTGAGTTCACTTGGTCTTCTAGTGAGGTTCCACTATGGAGGCCTATGATTCCTATTGTAACAGTGAACGAATACATTCAGGCCTTACAACTAATGCAGTGAGCTTGGATGGGTGGTTTCATAGATTCAGGGATGACAGTAGCATATGATGCTTGGTGGGTAGTGCATAGGCCCATACCTTATATAGATCCAGATCAGCTGACTCTAGTAGAGAGACGGGGTACAATACCTAGAAGTCAACGTGGTCGTAGGGGTGGTGATAGAGGTGGCAAAGGTGGAGGTGATGATGGTAGAGGTGGAGGTGGGAGAGGTGGTCAACGGGGTCGACGAGGGAGGAGAGGTTGGAGAGTATAGGGATTGTCACCCATCTATGTGGAAGAGGGTGAGGAATAGGATGTGTCAATGTTTGACTAAGTTGGTGGAGGAGGAGAGGTGGAGATAGGGGTAGAGCACGCACATGAGGAGGCCATAGGGGTGGAGCATGTAGAGGAGGAGGTTGGTGGAGAGGAGATGAAGATAGATGCCCTTGGTATGTTGGCAGGCTATCAGGATGAGGAGGAGGAGGAGGAGGAGATGGGGGAGTAGGAGAGGGAGCTCTAGGATAGGATAGTGGAGGAGTAGGATTTCAAGGTAGGGGAGAGGCCATAGTGGGAGGAGGAGGTTCCCATGGATCAAAGTTTGGCAGAGTTACAGGCCTGAGTACAGGCCTTGGATGAGAGGGTGAGGGAAGTGACTGTAGAGTAGGATGCATGCAAATGGAGAGAGATAGTGCATACGTAGACATAGATCAAGAAGTGGCCAAGAGATAGGAGATAGAGGGGAGATAGGGAGAGATACGAAAAAGATCTATATGAGGTAGAGGTACCTCTCAAGAGATGAGCTCCCAGTTATTCATAGGCACATAGTGGGAGTTCCCAGAGCAGGTCACATAGTTGATCATAGAGCATAGATGATGTGGTAGGACCACCCAAGACAAGACCATATGGTAGGCCTCCTTCGACACAACAAGTATCTCACCATCAATCACCTCCTCATACTCCACATGGGAGTAGTGGGAGTACATCTTAGTGACATATTTATATTTGTAGACATTGTATTATTATCATAGAGCCTGCGAGCTCCATTTGGATTGATAGATTCTGATATTGTACTATGACACTTATATTTTTGAGAGATATATATCATTCTTGGCGGTGATTATATGATTATGCAGTGCTCTATTTATGTATGCACATGTTTTATTTTATATGCAGTTTTCTATATGATATGCACATGTTATGGATGATCATGGGTACGTTAAGAATGTTTATATAGCCTATGATGATGTGTTAATTCTATATGATTATGAATGCCTTTTATTTATAAATGTCATATATGCATTATATTTTTATGATATGAGATGCAATGTGATTTATATATTTACATTATTATGTTATGGATTCCTCAATGCGATGAATGCCTATATTCTTGTGTTTTAAGATGTTGCATATATGTATGATGCTATTTGTATATATGTATGATGTTTCTAACATGAATATATAAGCAAGATGCATTATATTTTTGTGTGTCATAGGACTCTATCATAATGCAAGATAGAATAAATTTTAGTGCGGAAGAGATGAATAGAAGACATGGATGTTAGTATCAAGAATGGATGTCACAAAAATTATAGAATCTTTAATATTTTTCCAAATACATACTAAGCCTTGCATTAAATCATCAATGGGTGTTACATGACACAAATAGATAATAAACACCATTATATGAGATAGACCAAGGTGTATAAGGTCATCCACTTGCTATAAGCACACAGTCACAGACAAGGAGTGTCCTGACACATACTAAGGGAAAAATCTCCACAGTCTTTTTGTCAATAAAAATCACATATAGCAATCAAATAAAAATACAAAATCATGAGACATCATTACTCCTCTAAATCCTTCATGAGACATCCTCGAGGAAGCTAGTAACTTGACTTGAAAACCAAGTTAAAAAATAGTTGGCAAACAACAGTCAAAGAAAAAGAGTCCTGAGACATCCTTTCTTCTCTAAATCCTTCATGGGACATCCTCGAGAAAGCTAGTCACCAGACTCAAAGATAAAGCCAAATGAAAAGATAAGACAAAAAAAACCATAAATTCAAAATCTAGTAAGAATATTTGCCAAAATTTGATATGTTGTTGTTTGTTTTATAAGATGATTGTTTGATAAAGCTTGATTTCAGGGATGACACATACCATATAAGACATTGAGTCTGATTTTGGTTTTGTGACTATCTGTGTAAGGCATGACAAAGCCTGGTTTCAAAAAGACATGTACCATATAAGACGTTGAATCTGATGCTATTGATGTGACAATCTATATAAGGCTATGATGATTTTTTTCTTCAATGGTAATGTCTGTTGTCAAGGACATATCTTGTATAAGACATAAGTTGATTGTTTTGGCAATTCATTTGATTTGACTTGATGAAATTGTTGACATGTTTGTCTTGTTGATGTGTGACTTGTCTTGATGTTCTGACCATTGTTTGTGTGTGATGATAGTGTATGACTTATGTGGACTAACTTAGTGCGGCCTCGAGGGCTCATCGATTGATGGCCTTGCCTACATTATACATGCAGAGACCTCATAGTTCGACATGACCAGTGAATTTGATGTAGAACGAAGGAGTCATGATTTTATGTGTGTGATGCGTGACAAACCTAGAAAGACAGACCTAATACCTCAGGGGCGCATCAAGTGATGGCCTTGCATATGTCCAATCGTAGAGGCAATGTAGTTTTACTATGTCCACGATTGACTGACACAACTGACTCTGACTCTATTTTTGGGATATTTTGACATGTTTTGATTTTTTTTGTCTTTTGAGGTTTTATGATGTTTTTGGATTTTTGCAGGATATTTTATGATGTTTTTGGAATTTTTTAGGACATTTTATGACGTTGGGACACAAGTGCAAGGTCCAAATAATGCATGTCGAGTATTTTTGCCCAGTCAAGTATAAGACCAATAGGATGGGATGGGGATATGGAGTGTACTTGATGTCAAACATTCCAAGTTATGGAAATGACAACCATTTATTATGGGTGATAATAAGGATATGGAATAGCTTTCAGATTGGAATAATGGTAGACAAAGGATAAAATTCTACTACACATGGTGCTTGTTTGCTAGGTTTTGACCATGGTACTTATCCAAAGTGCCACCAAAGTGGTTTTCACTATTCGAAAAATTATTTCTCTTTACTATTTTATGGATTTTTCAATCTGTTTTGGTGTTACAAAGATGCATGTTTGCCAGGTTTTCACCAAGGTAACAATTTTATTTTTTGTATTTTTTTTATGATTAAGACAAAAGCTCTCAGAAGCTATGCATAGATCCTCTTCAAATGAAGGTTTTTGATTAGAGATGATATTGGTTCTCCTTCAGGGGTAGAGATTTCATATGCTCCTAATCCAAAGGCTTCTGTAACAATATAAGGCCCTAACTAGTTAGGTTCAAACTTGCCTATTTTTTCTCTTTCAGTTTGATTCTTTGGATTTTCCATTAAGACAAGGTCACCAATGTCAAAGTATCAATTCAAAAATTTCCTATTATAGTTGTGACGAAGACGGTTTTAATATGATTGAAGATGATCTAGTTCCTTTTATCTTCATTCATCCAAGAATTCTAACTCATGCAGTCTTGACACACGGTACTCTTCATTATCAATATGCCCTTTCAAAGATACCCTTAGGGAAGTAATTTCAACCTCTTTAGGTAAGATGGCTTCATAACTAATTACCAAGGAGTATGAAGTGGTGTCGGTGGGAGTGCAGATGCTTGTGCAGTAAGCCCATAGGGTAGGATTAAGATATAAATGCCAGTCATGACTAGTGTCATTGATAGTATTTTTGAGGATTTTGATGATTGTTTTGTTAGACACCTCAGCTTGATCGTTACCTTGTGGATAATAAGGAGTGGAAAAGTGGTGTTGGATATGGAATTCTTCACAGAGATGGCAAAATTCTTGATTTTTTAATGGGCAGCCATTATCCATGACTATGGATTGAGGAACACCATACCGACAAATGATATAGTTAAAGATAAACTTGGAAATTTGTGTGCCGATAATATAGGTCATAGGAATAGCCTCGATCCACTTGGTAAAGTATTCAATTGTAGTTATGATAAACTTATGGCCATTGTATGATGTAGGATGTATCTTACCTATGAGATCAAGTCCCCATTAGGCAAAGGGCCATCGTGAATTTATCAGATGGAGCTCCTGTGTTGGTGCGTGTATCAAGTCTCTGTGTACCTGGCACTGTCGACATTTCTTGACAAAGACATATGAGTCATTTTCCATGGTAGGCCAATAATAGCCCAATATCATAATCTTCTTAGCTAAGGTAGGACCATTATAATGGGATCAACATATACCCTCATGTACCACATGTAAGGTTTCTTGTGCTTCTTCAACATTGAGACATCTCAACAAGGTACTGTCTAGGGCACATCTATAAAGGGTATCTTTGATGATGGTATACTTAGAAGAATTACGGATAAAGGTCCTATGTTGGTTGTTTGATAGGTCTAATGATAAGATTTGGGCATGGAAGTAATCATATATGTCCTTATACCATGGGGAAGTGGGACCAACAAGCTCACACACCATCATAGAATCTAGGACGTCGAAGGCATGGACCAAAAGATGTTCTACAAAAAACTCAAATTTAGGCATGTTGCTAGGTATATCCAATAATGAACCAATGGTTGCCATAGCATCTTCTACCCTATTCTGAATGTGGGGTATTTCATGGAAATTGATGTTATCAAAATATTGCTTAAAGTGGTTTTCCATGCTCTTATATGGGGCAAGTTTCTCATCTTTAGTTTCATATTCATCATTGACTTGTCGAACTACCAACTAAGAATCTCCATAAACTTGTAAATGATTAATCTTCCATTGGATTGTCATTTTTAATCATGTTACAAGGGCCTCATAATTTTCTATGTTGTTTGTGCATGGAAAAGTAGGAATTATTTCTCCTTGTGGTGTAACAAATAGTATGCTTGTCCCAAAATGCGATTAGTATGGGACCCGTCAAAGTATAACTTCCATGTGGTTCTTTTGCCAAAAGTGAAGATAAATTCATTAGGAAAATCTACAACTAGAGGATGCTCTTCCTTAATTGGTGCATCTACCAGCTAATCAAAAATAACTTGTCCTTTTACAACTTTTCTTTCGATATACTAGATGCCATATTCACTAAGTAGCATTACCCATTTGGCAAGTCATCTTGTTAATGCTTCTTTACTAAGAAGATACTTCAAAGGGTCAGTCTTAGTGACCAACATTGTCTAATGGTTTCACATGTAGTGCCTAATTTTTTGAGTAGCAAAAACTACTACAAGACAAGCACATTCTATGTGACTATAGTTTAGCTCATATCCAACCAAAGTATGGCTGATATATAGTACATTTCTCTTTCATGACCCTCATTTTCATTCTATGCAAGTAAAGCTCTTAGAACTGATGTGGTTGCTGAAATGTAGAGAATCAAAGGTCATACGTTGATAGGTGGCATAAGCACTAGTGGTGTTAGTAGGTAATCTTTGATATGTTGAAAGTCTTCTTGACATTTATCCATCCATACAAATGGTACCCCTTTTTTGAGTAGATGGTGGAATGGGTGTATCTTATCTACTAATTGCACTATAAACCATCTGATAGACTGCAATCTTCCTTCCAGTGTCCTTAGTTGACTGATATTGGTTGGGGGAGGTATGTCTATTATAGATTTTTCCTTTTTGAGGTCCACTTCAATACCTCTTCTAAAAACAATGTAGCCTAGGAGTTTGTCTGATGTTACCCCGAATACACACTTCTTAGGATTAAGTCTCACTTTGTATTCTTCTAGTCTTTGAAAAATCTTATCTTGAACCTTTAAGTGATCAGATCTTGTTAATGATTTAGGTATCAGATCATCTACATAGTCCTCCATGACATTGTGGATGAGATCATGAAAAATAGTTGTCATGGCACGTTGGTATGTAGCTCCAACATTTTTAAGTCCAAAAGGCATGGCATTCTAGCAATAGGCTCCACATGGACAAGAAAATGTTGTATTATGTTGGTCTTCAGTTGCAATTTTGATTTGATTTATCCTGAGAATCCATCCATGAGAAATAGCATTTCATAGCCTGTTGTTAGGTCCACAATCATATCAATGTTTGGAAAATGAAAGTCATCCTTAGGAATTGCTTTGTTTATGTCTCTGAAATCTATACAGCTATGGATGCCCCCTATTGTTTTAGTGACTGGTACAAGATTTTAAATCCATTATGCATAGTCAATTGATCTAATAAAGCCAACATCCAATAGTTTTTTTAACTCACCTTTGACTAATAAGGCTATATGTGGGTGCATTTTCCTTAATTTTTTCTTCACAGGCTTAACACCTAGTTGTCATGGCAGATGAATTAGTACTAAGTCAGTATCCAGTCCAGGCATGATGACATATGACCATGCAAATTTTATCTATCTTTTTGTGAAGAAGTCTTGAAATTCAGGTTGCTCTATCTCTATCAAGGAAGCCACAAAATAGAGTACTCAGGGATTATCTTCAGTGCCTATGTTGATCTACATAGATTCCTCAACCAACATTGGTGACTTTTCCTTAGAAATGGGGAGAATTTTCAAACCTCCATCCTTGGGTGCCTCTGAGAGGTTTTCACCCATGGATGAGTCCTTTATTTTTACTTTTTCATCATCCAAAGGTGCCTTTTGGTTTTCATCTAGGGACTCATAATTTTCATTTTTTCCATTGTTTTTCTTTTTATTTTCCCTTTTGTGACTGGAGGTGTGAAAAATTTCCAAAATATGCCATGTTATCCAAGTCTATGGTAAATATAGCCTTATGGTCACCACTAGGTATTCCTTCATACACTCCCAAGAACTTAGCTATTGCCTTATTGTTCTCAAAATATGTCTAAGATGGGGGTGTCTCGTTGATCCAAATCTATAAGCTGGGGGTATATGAGGGGCATGTCATCATCATAGTTATCAAAGGTGGAGGCTAAAAAGGGGAGGATAGAGTGGTTGAAATGGTCACCAAAGTTTTGGACTAACTCCTTTTTGTTCTTTTTCCTAGGGACAGGTAGACTCTGAGGTGGAACCACTGTAAGGGCTAATTCATCAGAAGTAGTTTCATTAGGCTCCCAAGAGGCAGGATCAATGGTTTCCCAATAGTAAAGCTTGATCCATTCTTCTTTTGTCAAGGACTTCTGAGGATGAGAGTCAAATGGATTTGGCAAGGGATTAAGCATTTGGTCAAATTCCCCAAATAGTTTATCTAGTTCCATCATGCTAGTGGAGGAAAGGGAATCCCATTCATATTTGTTTGAGTCAGGGGAGCCACATTGGAAGGGGTCAGATGGTTCATTGGATATCTGGATGTCTTTAGAAGCACTTACTTCCTCTTGTGATGGTGTCAAGGTACTAGGAACACCAATCTTAATTGGTTGAAACCCTAGCCCTAAGCCTTTTGGTCGCTGAGAGACAATAATTGGTTCAAACCTTCCATTCTGATGTAGTCGTAACCCACTATGTTTGTCATATCCTTTACTTTGCATTATCATGAAGCCTTTTCCATATTGATATTTAGGTATGTGAATGGACAAAGGAGGATCTTGAGTGTCTTTGTTATATAACCAAGAGGTCACATATTCTTGATCCATAGCTTCTTTACTTAACTCTCCCCATTTTGTGAAAGTCATTGTAGGAGGGACATGTATGGTGACAATGGATTGTCTCCTATCTACTATGGGTAGACCATATGACTTAGGAGGAACCAATTGATTGACATAATAGGATGCTTTCATGTGATACTCTCCACAACCCCTGTCTTTGATCTCAACCTTAGGAGTGGAATATGGTGTTTGGGATGCAATTGACTTGGAGAGAGTGGATGGATCAATGTACTGGGATAAGGTGGAGGATGAAGCCTTTTGATTAACACACACTTGTCTTTGTGGTATTTCACATAGGCTTGTGCAATATTGAAAAGGATAAGGATCACCATATATCATGATCTCGGTGCCATTGTATAAAAACTTAAGACATTGATGGTAAGTGGAAGGTATGGCTTTCATTTCATGTATCCATGGTCTACCTAGTAACAAATTGTAGGGAAGGACGGGATCCAAGACTTAAAAACTAGTGTCCATAACCGCAGGGCCAATTCTGATGGGGAGTATCACAAATCCCTTAGATGATCTTTCCTTGTCATCATATGCCTTGATGACTATGATTTTAGTGGTGTTTACACATGCCTATGAGAAACCTAATGCCTTAACCAATTTCAAGGTTCAAAGATTCAACCTTTCTCCTTTGTCTACCAAGAATCATCTGACTTTCATTTCATGGACAAGAACTTCAAGATGTAATGGGTCATTATGGTTGGTATTCTCGGTTGTGTAATCCTGTTGAGAAAAGGTAGCGTGAAGAGAATTGGTTAAGTATCCTACCATTTCCTGGAAATGATTGACATCTAAGTTGGTAGGAATAGTGATGGTTTGCAAAGATTTTTCTAAGATGGCTCGATCATCAGGTGATATAATCAATAGTTCCAAGATGGATATTTATGTTGGGGTCTTCCCCAACTAGTCAAGTAAATTATACTTAGGCTTGGAGGACTGTGGTTGTTGCTGCATTGAAGGACTTGGGAGGGTTATCTTAGTTTGTCGTGTATTGACAAAACATTCAAGACCTTTCTTTTATGGTAATGGTGTTAATATTTTTATCAGTATCTTGAATATGATTTATGATCTTACCTTGGCCATAGTCATACTTGGTATTGGCGTAATTGGCTGAGGTATTAGTCTTATTTCCTGAACTGGAGGCCTTTCCTTTCCCATGATCATGTGATGGATCTATGAAGACTTTGTGGTCACTGTTTGTGGTATATTTTTTCCCATTGACTTCTATGGTTCCGTTTTCAACATAATCCTGGATAATTTTCTTCAGTTGTTAGCATTGTTGTAGACTGTGTCCCTTAGTTTGATGGTAATCGAAAAAAGTATTATCATCTCACCAAGAGGGTTGAAACTATCTAGGATCATACTTATTTAGTTCTTGATGTTGTATGAGTTTGTATTGTAATGGTTCTTTGTAGACTGACTCAATAGGTTCCCCCAGAGGGGTTGAACTCATGTTTCAGAAACCTCCTTTGTGGTTGTTGTTGTGTATTTTGGACAAAGTTGGTTGTTTGATCAGCACTTTTGGGTATGTCATCAGAGGGATTGTGTACTCGAAGTGAAATTATAGGTCCTACGTGTATAGAATTAGCATCAACAACTCCATCATTAGTTACATTTTTGTTCCTGTTGTTTGGAGCATTTTGTTGTTGAGCATTCAAATTTCTGTTTGGCATCTTGATTTCCCCTTTGTTAATGAGAAATTTTTCAAGTATAATGAATATTTGTACTAGGTCCACAAAAGAGGTACAATAATGTACTCTTAAGTCACTTCCTTGTTTTGGATTAATATTTTCAAGAAACATTGTGACCTTTTATTTCTCTGGTATCTTGACAGGACATCGACCAGCTAAACTCCTCCATCTCTGGAAGAAGGTTATGAAGTTTTCTCTTTCTTCTTGCATAGTGTGACACAAGGCAGCTATCATGATTTCATTGTCAATGTTAAAGGAAAAGTGTTCCATAAAATTTTTAGCTAATTCACCCCATTATCTTATGTTGTATGAAAGTTTAGAGAAACATTCGAATGCTATCCCAACAAGGGTTCACTAGAAAAGTTTCATAAGGTATGTGGGGTCGTATGAGATGTCCATGCATGTTGTGGAAAATTCCCTTATATGTTCTAGAGGATTCTTCTTCCCATTATACTTAGGGAAATTTAGTGTAATATATCCGTGTGGGAAGGGTGTCATGTAGAGTGCTTTTTCGAAGGGACATGGACATAAATCTTGTGCTGAAATGGTTTTTTTGCCTGATATTCACATGTTGTCCATTTGTTGTTGAAGGGCTTGCATTTGTGTTTTTAGAAACATCTACCTATGTCAAAGATGTGTTGGTTGCGTTGTTAGGATCGATGTAATTGTTTTGAAATGCAATGTTTTGTGACAGATTTTGATCAGTGTAGGTATGTTTCCTATTTGTAGAATGGAAGTATTGGTATTGATTTGTGGTATAGCCTATGTTGTGTTTATGCCAGTTCTAGCCCTATTACTTTTGATATTTCTACCAAAGGGATTTGATGTTGATCTTCTGCAACAAAACTAACACCTTGTGTTATACCAAATGGTGTTGTGTGTACTATTGTGGCAGTTTGAGTAGGTATTCTAGATGGTATTGTCGTAGTAATATGAGGAATAGAGACACTCGATGTCATGGTTGTCATCCCTTGAGTAGATGAAGTTTTTAGTGTGTGGATGTCAAATCCTGGAGGTAGAGTGGCACCTTCTACTAAAAATTTTGTGAGATATCTCTGGTGATCTTGTGCCAAACATTCATCTACAAAATATGTAAATTTAGGATCTTTGACAGTGGCATCTATGTCTTCTACTTGAATCTGTCTGTGTGTGTCTCTAGTGACAAATTTTTCCAACATGGATTTATGAGGTCTAGATGATGTCCCCGATGGTATGTTCAAGAAGGGATTGATGATGTCACCAATGTAATGCTAGGGAAATGCAGAAATACAAGATTAAGAAATTCTAATGCAATAAACTCAAATCTAGCATATGCTAATAACAAAGAACAATGGAATCAAAAGCATAAATAAAAGAACAAAGGAATAATCTCACAAAATTCTTCATCCATTCCATGAATCACCTTTATTACACTTCTCCATTTTTTCGTTGCATAATAATTGCCCTTAGGTTTCTTAAGTATGCAAGTATGGCCTATTGATAATGATTTACCAAAATATCAAAGATTCTTAAAGTCGCATCCTAAAAGTACAAAGATTTTGGGAGGAGTAATAATGATGAAGGTCATGCCAATTTCTAGAAATTTGATTTTTGAACTATCGACTCAGATTCAAAAAGATAGATCAATGTTTGAGATTAATGAATGCCATGTAATAGAGATTAGTGTCAGAAATAACATGAGTTAGAAGACAGAGATTAAATTAAATAATAATTTAATCTTTAGTTGAGACTGTTTGAAACTCGGAAGAATAATGATTGCATGTAAAAGATAAAGAAGAAACAGTGTTTGAATGCACGAATGAATTAATTAATTAAATAAAGTTATTTAATTAATAATAGTTTGCACATAGAAGAATAAAATTGACTGATAAAACCAGAAAGTCTATTTGTTAGGAACAATTAGATATTAAATCAGGAGATAACTAAGTGATTTAATTAAATCTCAACTTAAGTGGTAAATGACTAATTAGATAACTAAGTGATTTTATAATTATAGAAGAATATTCTAGGAATAATTCTTTTTATGAATAAATGATTATTTAATTCAGCATTCAAAGTTTGAAGATTAAATTAAATGAATAAATATTTATTTAATTGAATGGAGAAAAAGCTAAAGAATAATTAAATAATTCAAAATTATTATTTAATTATAGTCGGAAATGTGATGAGGGTAAATTAAATAATAATTTATTTAATTTAGAAAGGGGGTTAATTAATTAGCAACATAATTAAATAAATAACATTCATTTAACTAATCGGGATTGAAATAAAGATAGTTATGAATTAATTAAATAAGTAATATTATTTAATTAATAGAGGATAGTTGACTTAGAAAATAATTAAATAATTAACATTATTTAATCATGACCATGAAGATGAGAATTATGTCGAAAATGGTGTCGCAGGCCTAGACTAGTTTTTAGTGTCTAGAATTTGAGTAAGGTGTTCTCTCACATATATTGGATATTGGTTGATATTAAGAAGCACAAAAATATTATCTCCCAGTAGCAAGAGTTGGCTGATCAATACTTTGTTTATGATCAAGAGTGGGTGACAAAAAGAATACAATTTGAAGAAAGTCTTGAAAGAGAGATAGCTTCTAAAGAGGAGAAACTAATGTTTTTGTCTACTCATATGCAAGGTGATCGAGCTTACTCAGATTATCAATGCCAACAAAGTTATGAAACCCAAGTAACCCCTTCCATTCCTAGTTTCAACTCAACTGTTCCTGTAATGTTCAATCATCTAGTGAATGAAAAGGTTTCCAAGTATAAGTTCTCTAGTTTTAAACAAGAGAAAACTTTTGAGCCCTTTAGTGAGCCTATGAATGAGCCTTATACCCTTAAGATTCCAAGTTGGAAAGGGCCATATTTTTTTCTTTGTGAGGTTCCTCCACCTATCATCAGCAAGAAAATGGAACCATGCTCTAACATCTAGAAAGAAAAAGAAGAGAAGATTCTTGACCAGCACAACTCACTCAACATGGAGGAGACTAGAAATATAAACTTACTGCATTTAGCTATGGAGGAATATAGATTAGAACATAAGAGGATTGGACAAGAAAATAACTTTCAAGAAATGTCTTTGAATGCTCTAACTTATCAGCTTCCTTCTTTGGTAAAAGATGGTGAAAATTTTCCAATAGGATAGCAAGGTGAAATGGTGAAGGAGGCTGACCAAGAAGAGTAGTTTACATTTTGGAAAGAAAAACGTGTGATTTTTTTCACTCTAAAAATAGTTTTAGAACAAGAATAGATCAAACAATATGGTGAGTCACTAATTGATGATCATCAACAAGGAAATGGAGCCGTAGACCATGTAGAGGAGCCTAAATCTAAACTTGACACCATTAACAGAGGTATGAGCTTTGATATCTTCAAGCATGTTATGAATGAGAAGGCTAATATTGAGCTTTATGAAGAGGTAATAATTGAACAGTTTTTTTCAAAGTTGGATAACAAGGAATTAGACTAGGTTGAAGTAGTTGTTAGTCATGTTGAACTAGAATAACATGATTAAAGCTTAAAAAAGTGTTGAAGCAATAAGAGGAATATGGTCCTAATAGATAGAAGTTCATTCTCTCAAGTCAAGAAATTTATCATGAACCTAATTTGCAAGGTCTTAGCTATTTGGAGGAGCCTCTTTTCTATTGTATAGAAGAGCTTGAAGCTAATTTTTTAGATGAAAGTTTTTTTCAAGAGGCTTCTTCATTGTTTGAACTATTTCCTTCCTTCATTAAAGAGCACCAGCCTAAGTTGGAGTGTACTTCCTTGGATGATAATGATGAGTTTGAACTTGAGTTAGCTATCCTTAAGAGCCTTCCAAGAGCTGATATCTTTAATGAGTTGTTAGCCACCCTAGTGGAAGAGGATTGTCCATTAACCATGGAGGAGGAATCAGAATGGAAACTTATTATGCAAGGTGAAGGTAATGTTTCTTTTTCTAAGCATTCAGATTATTTTCTCTATAGTCCAAACTTAACCATGAAGTAGTACAACCATGAAAAATAGGAAGAAAGAGAAGAAACCGACAAATGATAGTTCAAATTTTGTTCGTTCTAGGGGTTGACCTATCAAATTTTTAGCCATTTTGAAGGCCACTAAAGTACCAGAGGTCATGCTTGCACCCAAGTATGAGGATGCAATTGAAGAGGAAGCTGATTTTGGAGTTGTAGTTGAAAGTGATCAAATTTAGCTCACTTGTCTAGTCTAGGAAAACAATAGGCATGATCAAAATCAAGATGTAAGTGAGCTTATTTATATCTTTCATGAAACATTGCAATAGTCTATTGAATATCTGCATGTGCTTCATGTTCTTTCAGCAATACATAATTATGTAATGTATTAGTTGTAATACCCCTCCGTTTTGCTTCTTGTTCAGTTTGCTTTATGCTATGTTTGGTTGTAGTTACCTTCCTTCTGGATACATTTTGTTATGATGTTTTGATCACTACTATTGAGCAACAACTATTATTGTGTGATGTGTTGACCTAATTAGTGTTTTTCATGTTTTAATGGATTAATAATGTTGTAAAATTAAAATGAGATGTTATTATGAGATTATTGGATTATGATGAAAGTGTTAGTTTCGATGAGTGTATTGGTGAAGAAAACGGGTTCGCATCACTCGCTTGCGAGCGCCCTGTGAATCCGTAACTTCTCCTTCACGGTGTGTATTATATGCTGGATATATTGTATGATGTTGTTTACTTGGTTGCAGGATTGCAGGTACATGACATCGACTCCACCTGGTTTCATAGATTCAAGCATGTTGATCCAAATGTTAAGTTGAACGGGAGATAGTAGCTAGGTAACATGTGTCAAGTTTACACCCTAGCCTTAGTGTGTCGTCAGTTGTGTGTGTCGAGTCATTGTCTGTCTTGCTTTAATGATTATTTAATTTTGAAGGATTCTTGATTTGGAAATAGATATTTAGAATAATTGCATTTAAATCATGTTGATGGTTATTTAATTTAAATTAATTAATTATATTTAAATAATTTAATTAATTAAATTTAATCTAAGGGGGTTGAATTTATTATTAAATAATTAAATTAATTAATTAAACGTGATGTAAGAGAATGAAAGGAAATAAAAGAATTAAAATTAATTTTGGAATTTAATTTCAACGTGTGGGAATTAAATTAAAAATTGTAATTAAATGTTTATTTGGGAAATTAGTTACAACTTTGGAAATTAATTTATTATTTGAAATTGCATTTTAAATTGAAAGTGGTTTTCAAAAAGTGAAATTAAAATTGAAATATCTAATTTGCATGTAATGTGAATTAGGGTTGTAAATATTGAAATTGAAATTGAGATATCTAATTTGCATGTAATATGAATTAGGGTTGTATTAGGTATTTTTGATTTATAAAGAATATATGTTTTAATTTTAGGGCAGAAAATTTTTAGAAAAATACATTTTTACAGCAGAAAATAAATTTTAGAAAAATTGCACAAGAAGGGTTTGAAGAAAGTTTTGATTGTAGAATTTGATTGAAAGAAAGATTATTTTCATTTGTTGGGTTTTGGATTGGATTCATTGGAGGATTGAAGAAAATTCAGGAAATCTTTGGAGGAGGCTTGCATCAGAAATTCATCTCTTCCTGTAGCTTCTTGTACCAGGTTTTCCTCTTTGTGTTTTATCGTTCTTGATTGTTTTTTTTTTAAATAGTAGTGATTAAAGATTTGTTTGTTAAATCTATTTTAGAAAACAAATTTGATATTAGAAGAAAATAATTAAATAAATTTACAGCCTTTGCTTGTGAAAATTCTTGAGTGAAAATTGTGAAAACCTCAGTTGAATTTAAATTATTTGGGGAAATCGATTATGTTGTTATTGAAATCAAACATAGAGATTGAACAATGTATTTAGAATGTTTTTAGAAAATGAAACCCTCTGTTTGTTATTAAAAAAATGGATTTTAAAATCTGCAAGATAGTTAGATTTTTCATGGTAAAATGGTCTAGTTGTGTCACCTATAACTTCACTTATACAAAGTGAGTTGTCAGGAAATTTAAAGGGTTTTTGCATTTTGAAATTTTCTTGTCCCTGTCAAAAACTCGCAAATACCCAGATCGTAGTTTTTGAGTTATGCTTGAAACATGAGACTGCTGTTAAGTTATTTTCCCATGGCTGCTCTGAAAATAAAATAATAATAAATTGATATTTATAAATATTAATATTTTATGTATTGTTATTATAATATTAAAATATTATTTAATAATATTTTATATTATAATTTATAATATTAAAGTATTATATTTATTTATATTATTTTAAATAAAATTTGTATATTAGATTAGTGGAATTAAAATTATAAACATATGGGGAAATTATTGTTTATTTTAAAATGGCATGTTAAAGTTTAATTGAAGGAGTTAAATATTTGATTTAAAAAATGCATAATTTAAAATTTAATTGTGGAATTTAAATTCATGTGTAAAAGGTCCAATTATTAATTTGATTTAATTGGAAAAATATATATATATTTTGGAAAATTGATGATAAGGGATATTTTATTTTGATTAAACAATTTGATATTTTGTAAAGAATAGAAGATATGTTAATGATTAAATATATTTAAATATATTAATTTATATTTAGTATATATATATTGAAGGTATATAACCATTTGAGAGAATAAATAATATTTTATCTTATTTTATTATGTTGTTTGCAAATTGGGTATTATTAGTGTTCTAAAAGAAATGATTAGTATGTATGGAAAATGTATAGAGAAAAATATTTTTTAATAGAAGTAATTACTTGATTTAAAAGGACATATTTATTTTGTTAATATGATTGAAGAAAATATATTGAGATGTATATATATATCCATGAGTATTTTCAATCAGTATTTACCTTGTTTTATTTAAGTGCGTGTAATTTAGTTTTGCATGAAGAATTTAAAAGATAAGTTTTGAATGTATGGTCAAAATTGATAAGGAAAAAGTTATTTAAATATATTGAAGAATTATAGAAATATTTATATTTAAATGTTTGTTTTAATTAATGAGATTTAATTAGAAACAATGTGAATGTGTGGTCAAATAGATAAGTCAAAAGATATTTTTATACATTGATGAACTTGCATGTTTTTAAATGGATAGTTGAAGAGACATAGACTCCGGATAGAAAATTGAAAAGATTGTTTGCAATAGTGTTAGGTTGCATTAGAAGTAAATTTAGGAATTAACTATATTGAAAAAGGCAAATAGTTATTATGTTTTATTTAGTTCTGTAGAGTAATCTTGTCATTGTGAATGGAATATTAAAGAATATATGTAATTAATTTTATTAATATATATATTTGGTGTCTATATAATATGGAGCATATATATATTGTGTAAAATTCATTATCGTATTTTATTTTAATGAGATGCATGCAATATATTATTGAATAGAGATTTAAAAATGGATTGATTAGTATATATGGAAAATGGATAGAGAAACAATATGTTATTATATTAAAGTGATTGAATGTTTTAAATAGAAAATTGAATGAGATGTAAGATTTGGTTAGGAAATGGAAAGAGTTTACTTGCATGGATTTGTGTCGATTTAAAAGTAAATTAAGAAGTTGTTTTATTTATGAGCAATCAATTATGTTATTTATTAATTTCTATTTAGATTAATTGAATCATTGTGATTGGATTATGAAAGAAATATGGATTTAGTATATCCAAAAGTAGTATCTTCCTCATGATTATTTTAAAGGATTTAATTCTCTGTAATCAATAAAGGGAAGTAAGTTTAATTGTTTTAGATTTCCAATAATGAAAAGGGAAATAGGGGTTATGATTATTTTAGATGATCTAGTTATCGTGTCTTTGACTTTGTCAATACTACCTATTGAATGAATATGGATTTAGGAAATCCAAATATTAGATTTGATTAATGACTTGAATGCTTTTGTTGCTATGTCATCAAGTTGCATTGTGGGTTTTGGGATTTAGTGTTAGTCCTAAATTATAAGTCTTTTAGAAGAACTTAGAGGATAAGGGTTGTTGAATTTTTATGCCATCTAGTTGTTTTCCCTTGGGTAGTGCATGGCGTCTTTTCAGTTTTACCCAGTTTTCACGAACGAAGATGTTTGCACCTCCTTGGTTTAGGAGCGGATTATGGGATCCATGTCTCCTTGTATGGAGTGACCTTGTTATGTGGTTTCATCTTGTTGCCTCCTGTGAAAGGAGTGGACTATGTGTTTGTTGCCTCCAAGATGTTTGGAGTGAGTTCTATTATTTGTATCCTCCTTGTGTTGGAGTGGATTATGATACCTAGTTGGTATGCACTTGTGTTTCCCTTGGTGGATTGTTTGGGTGTGTGTTGTCGAATAGAAGAGTGGCTTTTGTTAGGGGCTAAAGCCCAAAGTGGTAAACTGGGTAACCTTCAGAAGTGAATTAATCAAGTGATAACTAAATTAATGTACTTATATGATTAGGATGCATTCACATTAATCAAGACAAATTAACCTCACTCACAGATGCAAGGGCTTGTTTAGACTTGGGGTGAGTGAAAAGGCCTGGAATGGCAAGATCAACTATCTTATCCTTATGAGAGGTAGTTGATTCCACATGAGTGAGTATGAGTGTCAGGATTCGGTTGAAGCCACCAGGATTACTTGTACCGGAGCCTATGAAAAATGCCCAGAGGAGATCTCGTGACAAACCTTGCAGTGACACTCTATCTAGGACAACTGTTGTTAATTGTTTTATATGTATGGTTTTGTGAACATACTTGATCTACTTTATGTCTAGAAGCAATGTGACCTATGTTAGTGATGTTGGAGTTGTACTTGGTTTGTACTTGTATGGTGATTGAGTTGTACTTGTTAGTTCATTTATTTAGTTATATCAGTATGAGTCAGTATGAGTCTGCCTTTGGTTAGTGGTTGTAGATATTTGTCCATGTTACTTGGTTACTATCTCCTACCATGGGGGGTGGGCCTTCGGGTACCACTTGGTTGGGTGGAACATGCACCAAAATTGTTGGATCCCCATCTATCTTTAGTACTTGGTGGTGAGACATCCAGATGGACAGCTCGCGGTTCTTTTTGTATTTCTTGCTTTATAATATTTCAGTTTGTATAAGTTATTTTATCCCTTTTATGTTTATGAGGTGGAATTTTGTAATTGTAACCTTATGTACTATTGCCTCATTCTGGGAATGAGTGATGTAACTATTGGAGTAAGTTAATGATTATGAGATTATACCTTGGTTGAATATCTTATTATGTTATGTGGTATTCTTATGATGTATGAAGTTTATTTCATAAAGTTCATAAGGCTATGGTTTTATGTAATGTGTATGTGTGGGTTTAGGTAATCCTAACCTTTTAGCCTTAGAGGTTGTTGTTAATTATTAAGTGAATGTGTATGTTAAATGCACTTTATTAAAAAAAAATTGGTTCACTTAAGACGTTAATTGCAACTTCCTTTAAGGTTACTTGGCGGGGCATTACATTAGTTGTTTATTCGAAAGGGGTGTTATTTTCCAAAGCCAGTCGATGGTTTTTTTTATCACCTTCTTTGCTAGTTAGGGTAGGTTAGAATAGGTTTCTATATATAGTTTTCAATTCACTAAGTGTTGTTTAGCAAAGTAGTTTTCCTATGAGGTTTTGGTGTTTGAATAAGTTTTCAAGGTATCATGCATTGATTTGTTGAGTTAAAACAATGTACAAGATTGTTTTTAAGTTTTTTTGGCTTTATAAGTGACTTTGTGTGCAATGGATAAGCTTCAGGAAACTGGTCAAGATGTTTAGCAAGAAAACATATAGTAGATATCACCAAAAATGTTACCTATTTTTGCTCCTAGCTCAAATAGGTAGAGTTGATTATTTTCTTACAAAGTGAAAAAAAAAGGTACATCCATTCCCTAATATTTCATATTCATATGCATAAAGGAAAACATCTAAATACTACAACATCACATTATACATATGCATACAACAAAGAAGAGAGTGCACAATCTTTTCAAAAAATGTAGTCTTTATTGATAATATAAATGTATGTTATCCCACAAAAGCCATGGGACTAACTATCTGAATGCAAATGCTAGAAAAAAATATACATTTATAGATATGAAAAGGAAAAAATTCATATATAGAGAAGGGGGATTCATCATTGCCTAAATGACAAATCCCAATTGTCTTATTTTGCATCATCTTTAGTACTTCTTACTTGTCCAGTCTCTAGTTGATACTCTCCTTTCTTCTTCTATTTTTCTTACATTTGTGAAAAGTGTGTTGTTAGAGCAATGAAGGATCACCTGCCAATACATATGTAGAAATCTATAGATATATAATTTGATCCTCATGTGCATTAAGATAGCTTGCATACCATAGATATCCAAGAAAAAAAAGAGTTATCAAGCACATCTATCATATGCTATTTTTTATCTAACATGTTTGCTCACTATGTAGGTATGGGTTAAATATTTCATTGTGTGATCATCTACATTTGATATTATAGCATGTGGAGTGAAATGGGCTCCCACAAAGGTTGAGCCTAGCATGTTGTTTCCCTTTGTTCATTGAAAGGGGTAGGAGTGTAAATCATCATGTCTTATCAAGTTTGAGTGAATTCTCATCACCTATCATGGTGAATTTGTTAAAATCAAAATCATAAATGAAAAGAATTCACTCAACAAAGTAAAAATAAGAGGATAACCAGATGTAGATCATGAAAAGGAAAGTAATTTTATACAAATCCCAATGGTGACCAATCATTCATGAGCAGTTATAGTCAATGATAATCATTAAGTTGCAGTGATATGATAGTGTTCAAGCAAATGAACATAAAATGAGACCTTGTATCAAGGGTAGAATATAGCTTCAAGGAGCTTATGACTAATTGTGTCAAGTACAAAATAAAGTAAGGTAGAGGACCATCTCTCTCACGGACCATGTAGATGGATCATGCAAAGATTATGAAAAGTGAATGTAGTTATTTACAATTCTATTTGTTCATAGTGTGGGAGGAAGTAGAGAGTCATAATTTCAAAGTATAGTGGTATTGCTATGAGATACATGGAGGGGGAAAAATTGCATAAATAACAGTGTTGATCAAATATGCAAGCAAATCAATGAGCTAATTGTATTTGGCATTCAAGGAGCAACAATACAATCATTTCCTTAAAATATCAAAGGGTTTTAATGACACCCCTTATAAAATTCTTATAGCACATATTAAAGTTGACTCATCTAGATATACAAAATGAGATGTAGATTGATGCCAGTGTTTGTGTTACAAATGAGGTAAGGTATAAGAAAGTCCTTTATGATGTTGAAGAATGTATAAAAAGGAGACTGTCCATCATGATTGTGAATATTCAAGATGTTTCTTTGTACAAGGAATTTATACCCTTATTAATGTAATCAAGATAGGTGCATTGGGGCAATGTATGATGCTAAAAATAATATTGTGCAATGCATTTCATGAAATTTCACTCATATTAAAATGAAGCACAAGTATGAAGAGGAGAAACCATGGCATCCATGTGGGGAGTAGCTATGAATATGTACAATGCTAGCATATTGAAGGTTGCAATATATGACAGTAAAATTTAGAAAGATATGTCAAATAAAGCATTATACCATAAACCAAGCCTTGGCCAAAGTCAAGCATATAAGATTTTGATAAATTTGCAGGAGAAGGGGATTAGGGTTCTAAGCCCTCGTGCAAGATACAAATATTTTCAAAAGAAAATTAATACACAAAAAATGAAGGTGGTAGCATTCATGGGGGAATGGAAAAAAATTGTAGAGTTTATGAGTTATGAATTATACCCGAACTGTGCAATGGCATTGAATCATTTTTACAAAGAATTTTTCTTCTAGGGGTAGCATTCTATTATGAAACAGTCGACTGAGATAGCTCCTTTTTCAATCATCCACCCTCTCATGAAATCTCATTCATAGTATGATCTTGCACAATTTTTTCATAGTGAAAGTGATTATGATACCTCTAGCCGTTACTACATGGCAGCCATTGTAGAAAAAAATAGTGATTGTAGATCACTTTATTCATGAAGGAAATGATGGTACAAATAAATGACAGTCCAAGGTGTGATTGAGAAATTGTAGGAAAACATCATAAAGATGACAAGAGAAGATGCATAGTCAGTTAACAATGTATCAAGATCAATGGCAATAAGAGCCATGGAGGGTTAGTGATAAAGGAAATAAATGGCATCATGATAGCAAAATGTGAGCCTCAGATACCTGTACATAGATGTAATTCCAAAAAGAGCCCAGAACATAAAGAAAAACCCTCAAAGAATTTCATTTATAAACCTTGTGAAATAAGTATAGAGAAGTGGAAAACTTGCATTTTTTCTTCATAGAGGTAAAGAAATTTTTCTTTACAGAATAAAATCATCAAGAAGAGGCATTGAACATATGGAATACGCAAATATTTTGAAAAAAATGGAGCTCGAGCAAGCATGATTTATAAAGGAAAGAAAAGAAGATGTAAGGGTTTTTCTTACAGGAAGTTTACTCGAGTTGAATCGTCTTTTATTGCACAAAAATGGATGAAGAAGCCTTTGTTTTCCTTCAAAATCTGCCATGAGAGTGCTGGAGAAGCCATGGAAGAAATCCTACGTTTGTGGCCAAGGACAACTCCAAAAATTTTGATATTACAAAATGAAATGCCTTGCAATTTTTTGGGTCGAGTTTGCTTTAGGGTTTCAAAACCCTAAGTATGTTGATTACTCAAAGGAATTTTTTTCCTTTCTTTTATTTTTTGCAAATTTAAATTAATACCTTCACCTCATTCATATGCTTGGGATGTGTCCCCTTTATGTAATTTTTCTTTGTCTTCATAACATAGGTCGAGACAAATACTTTTATTTTGCACCAAAGTTGTAAATGTAAAACATTATTTAAGTGATGTATCTATAAATCACTTTATTTAATGTTGTTCATAATGCAAAATAATGAAGTTTGTGTTTGCTACGTTGAGTTAGAATATGGACAAAGAGGAGTTAGTTGTTTATGGTTGTTATGATTATGCCAAGCATATATGGAAGGTTCGGGAAGTTTGCAAATATATGGAGGGAATATAGGAGATTTTTTTGACCATTTTGAATTCTTTAGGAGCAACTTGGAGCATTTTGGGGTTATTTTATGGTTGGACATGGTCAAAGTTGATCTTTTTAGCATTTTGGAGCCTTTTTGGAGGAGATTTAGGAGCCATATTTTTTAATTTATTGTTGCATATGACCAAGGGGGTTTCTTGTTCCTATTTTGATGGAACTGATTGGAAAGGCTTAAGTAGCTTCATTGTTTATTGTTGAAGGAGTTCTTTCTTCATTTAAACATGTATGGTGCCTCATTTTGGAGCTCTTACTAAAAAAAGACAGTATTCTAACTTAATCCTAGGCATGTACATAGTTGGTAACACCTTTACTATCAATGAAATTCAACATTTTTACCTTCTTAGAAGCTATTTCATAGTGTGCAGTGTTTGATATATGAATGTTCTTATGAATTTTGATAATTCCTTTAACGGTTTTCTAATTTTAGAACCTTTAGGTAAAAAAAACATATGTTTTGCAGGTTGTAAGTTATGCATTGGTTCAATAGTTATTTTAGTTGTGGAAACTCTTTTCCTTCAAAAGTGACAAGTGAACCAAGCCTCCTTGCAAAACACTTATGCATTGATATGTTCAAATATCTGAGTTGTGTTAAGTCAAGCTGAGCTTTTGAGAAAGTTGTGTGTTAAAGAAGAAATATAGGTCTGAGAAATCAAATTTGGTGTATCACCAAAAACATTAGTTTAGGATTAGTTTAGGTGATAACCATTTAGGAAGTCGACCTTCTCCGGAGGTTCATTCTTAATACAGGTTACCTAGAACTTGAGAATGTTCCCATGTGTCAATAGATTGTTGAATCTTAAGTTTAGTAGGGTGTAAATCTAGTTGGTAATAGATCCTATTCCTATTTTGTGTGATAATACAAGTGCTATCGATATTTCCAAGAATCTAGTGATGCATTATGGACCAAGAATATATCAATTAGGTATCACTTTTGAGAGAGAACGTTTTAGATAAACAAGTGAAGTTGGAATATGTTTCAACAAAGGATCAAATTGTAGATATCTTCACAAAGGCTATTGTAAAGGATAATTTTGAGTATCTATGGTAGAATTTGGGGTTGATTTCCCTTCCTTTCTAGATGCATAGTTGATGTATCTGTCTAGGGGGAGTAATTCATGCCATATCCTTTTTTTCAAACTCATTATGGCTACCTCTTAGGGGGAGCTAGTAGTAGTGGTTGGTGACAAGGGGAGCTTGTAAGCTATTTCAAGAAGGAGAGTATGTACATCAAATTGTAGAAGGCTAAAGAAGAGAAAGTGTGCTTGAAAAGGGAGAGGAAAATTTCCCCTTTTCCATTAATGTTAAAGGGGGATAAGAGTGCATGTGAAATTGGTTTTTCCATCAATGCCAAAGGGGGAGATTATTGCAGCTTGGTTGTCATTGATGTCAAAAGTGTGATTATTGGTTTTCATTGATATCAGAAGTATGTTGTATTTCATTGCATCTTGGTTGGTAGTGTTTGCAGTTTAGCTATTTGGTTGCCAAAGTCTCTAAGAAATGCTCCACATTTATCCAGTTGTGTTTTTGTACTCCTACAATTTGGATGCTAGATACATGATTTTCCAAACCATGTGTGGTCCAAGTTTCAGATCAATTGATGCCCGAAAAGGTGGTTATCTAAGTGATATATTGAAGAAAGTTTTGTTTCTATGAGGATGCTCATAGTGATGAAACGTTTGGTTATGCATTCCTCCATATTTATAGATGTAGTTGTGAAATTCATAATATAATTTTAGTGTGTTTTGAAGGAACTACCAAATTTTCATATCATTTTCCCTTCTATAGAGAAAGTTGTAAATGATAGAGTATAGGATTGAATTGTTTGGTGGCTAGTTTCAATGTATATTAGCTTGCACCAACTTTTTTCTACATGAAGATGTGAAATGGATGTATGAGAGTGTTCTTGAAGATCTTGTGATGGTTTTTTTACTCCACATGATGTTTTTCTCTCTAGAATAGGTTGTGGTTCAAAATAAATGTATTGCTAGGTTATGCTTTTGCCTAGCCGACTAAGGTATATTGAAGGCATGTACCACAAGTTGGAGTTTTTGCAGAGTGTATGAAATGTTTGAAGATGTTGTATGGGTCATGCCAACTCATCTAGTAAAATTGCAAGTAATGTTTAATCTTTCATGAGTACTGCCAAGTTGTAATAGTTGACTATAGAGAAGGGGGGTTTTCTTCTCACGCGTCTCTTGCTTACAAATAGAGTCTCAGAAAGTGAAATTCCCTAAACTACCTTAGATTACCAAATAAATTGCATTATATGAAAGAGATTGCAAGAGATAGATCGAAAATTGAGTTTCAAGAGTGGTAATAGATAGATAACTCCAAGGACTGAAAGAATAGATCACTGATATTCTTGAATTTTATGGAGAAGCTCTTGGCCATAGGATGATAGCATGGGAGAAGGATGTCAGTGTGATGCACTAAATTCCTAGATATGTGTTGGAATCTTGTATGGATAGAGCACTAAATCACCATATAGAAATCCAAAGGACCTACTAACTATTCCATATTTAAGGTATATTTAAACTACTAATTTAATAGAGAGAAGAAAATAATGATAAATGAAAAAGGAGGTGAAGAGCCTAGTTACGAGAGTTCCTTTACTTCAAAGCCTCCTGAAAATCTTTGCATGATAGATCTACACACAAGGTGAATGAGAAAAAAAGTTGGGGCAGTTTTGAGGCTTGTCGCAATCAAACCCCTACTTTTGTGTTCCCACCTCTACAAAATACTAGATAGGTGGAGAGAATAATAGAAAAAAATAAAAGTAGACACAAACTGATAAAAGAAAACCTTTCTCAAGGAGGAGAACTCGTATCATTAGATGAAGACACAAAGTGATAAAATAAAACCTCACTCAAGGAGGGTAACCTATATCACAAGATAAAGACATAATAGATAATATGCTAGTAAATAGACAAGAATAAAGAGAGAGTTACCAATAGTCCAAAACCCCCTCTTGGCTTGATATACATAATGTTGAGTTCTTGCAAGAGAGATTTGGCTAATGGAGATATTTTATTCTGGTAGAGCTTCGTCATAGAAATAAGATGAAGAAGAGAAGAGCAAGAGAAACCAACTAGAATGAGAGAGTGATAGAATGAATGATAATGAAAGTGAAAGAAAGGTTTTGTTCAACTGCATGAGTGGGAAGAGTCGTTACTCTCAAAAATATACCATAGGGACACATGTCACAGGTCAAATATTTTAGGATTCCTTGTTTGAACTCGCAAAAGTATAGTGATTATAGCATGTTGTGTGGATGTTTGTACACTGCATAGGCATCCAACTCATCATTTCATGAAAAACAAGGTGGAAGACTATTTTGCTTCATCATTGGTCCTTATAAAGTTGAAATCATGAAATTTTGACCCACAAGGATCTTGTCATAAATATGGCTAGGTGTCATAAATGCAAGGGTCAAATTTGTAAATGTGAAATTTCCATGGGTTACAATTTTATGACATTACATTTTTCCCCCACTTTAGTGAGCTATTCTTTGGGAAAAATAACTATACTAAAGTAGAAAAGAGAAAACTCAAAAAATTGAATTTCTTTATGGATTTGCATGCCAAAAAGGATACTATAGAGGCCACAGAGGTCAAGCAAGTTGGTACCAATGATTCCCCTAGTGATCGACCATAACATCTGACATGAAGATTCATTCTCGAAAACTCAGATTTAGGTTAGCTCAAATATTGGAAGAAGCTACCAAGGAGAGAGGAATACTCAAGAAAAATCTAGTGTTTTAGAAGAAAAATATAATGAAGAGGTGAGTATATGCCCCATCCTAGTTTTTTCCCCAACTTGGTAGGGTAAAAATAGTAAAAATTATGGGACCAAAATTGCCAAGAAAAATGGGCCTTAGGGGACCTATATACCCATCTTGACCATTAGATTGAAAATTGTATGGTGTAGAAAATCTATGTTGAATATGAAAATTCTCTAGAAATTGTTTCACGTCTTTGTTCTTAAACAGAGTACCATTGTTGTAAACAAGGGTATAAGGAAATCCAAAGAGAAAAATGATGTTCAAAAGAAAGCTATAGATGGCTTCAATGTTCATGGAACAAATTGGAATGGCTTTGACCCATTTTTTAAAGTTATTTGTAGTTGTAATGATAAAGGCATGTCCTTTAAAAGAAGGAGGTGATATTTTACAAATGATATCCAACCCCCATTTAGTGAATGGACAAGGAGAGGTCTAGTTTTTAAGCTCTTGAGAAAGAAAATGAATGAGATGACTATGTTGCTAACACTAAGGACACTTCGTGAAAAATTCAAAGGAGTCTTGATCCATCATTTTCTAAAAAGTATCCCATATGAATCAATTTTTTCACTAGGGATTTACCACCAAAATGTCCACCCCTAGGGATTGAGTGGGCTTCCTTAAGTGTAAAGTGGTGTTTCATATTTAGTGAGACACTAAAGAAGAAAACCATTATAATGCTTCTAATAAAGAACATCTGACAACACAACATATCAGACTACAAGTTTTCATATCTGAGTGTGATTGATCTTTGTCGCATCATTGGGAAAAATTCCCATTTTTAGATAATTATAAATGTTAGAGTACCATTCCTACAAGTCCACATGAGAACACATAAGAGCATCAGATTTAGGTTGATCTAAGATAGTGAGGGAGTGAAGAATATGAACCAAAAAAATGGTATTCTTCTATATCCTTATCTAAAAGTAGAAGGGAGACAACACTCACCATTGCATCCACATGTCCATTTTATCTCCTAAGAACATTATCTATTATGAAAGAGGAGAAAGGATCAAGAAAGGATAAGGCTAAATCCTAGTACTGAGATATATTATTCTAATCAGCTTGTTATGCCCCTATGATTTCATTTACAATGAGTTCTTCATACTCAATGATATTTTTGATGTAATGAAATTCTAATCGAAAGGTTAGAGAGACTGTCTTACCATCAAGCAAGATAAAAAATACCTCGGCTCTAGAGCCAGATTGAAATCTTGATCCATTGAAATACATCTCCCATATAGGCTCGTGATTAGTGGTAAAAAAAATTTCAACCAGAAAGAAGTCTAAACTAGGGAAAGAGCAAAATAAGGGAGCTTCCACTAGTTGATCGATAACAGATTGACCATTAATGGATTTCAGAGTTACAAACTTGTTGTTGAAATCAAAAAGAAATATTACCCATTTTTCTAACCTTCCAATAGGATTGGTTCTAGTAAACAGATGCTTTAGAAGATCACCTTTTACAATGACATGAGTTTTAGCATGAAGATGATAATGTCTTAATTTTTACATTGCAAAGATAAGAGTAGAAACTATCTTTCCATGGTAAAGTAACAAGTTTCATAGTAAAAAAGAACATGACTAATATATTAAACTAGCCTTTCTTTACTATCATCATCATATTGAGCCAACAAAGCTACTAAGGCATGGGGTGATGCAATGAGCTAGAGAAAAAAGGGTATATCCTGCATAGCTAGTATAAATATAGGAGGATTGGCAAAATAAATTTTGATGGACTCAAAAGATTTCTTCCACTCATCATCCCATATAAATCAAACATCTTTCATTAGTAAATGGGTGAAGGGAAGGGTGCGGTCAGCTAACTAAAATATGAATCTATGAATTGCACGAATCTTCCCATGTAGACTACACTGTTGAGAGATTTTTCTAGGTGGAGGCATTTTAATGATTGCATCAATCTTATTTGTGTTGACCTCGATTCCACAATAGGAAAATATGAATCTCAATTTTTTTCTACCATCAATGTTGAAAACACACTTGAGAGAATTTAATCTCATCTTATATTTGAAGCCTTTCAAAAATAAGATAGATATTTTCCAAATGATACAAATGAGTCATAGAATTAGCCAAGATGTCATCAAAATAGTCTTCTAGATTTTTGTGAATGAAATCATGAAAGATTAAGGTCATTTACCATTGGTAAGTTGTGCCTAAACTATTTAATCTAAACAAAATGACCACATAATAGAAAGTACCCCACGACGTATTTAAGGATTTCTTATACTAATCTTCTAGGTTAAGAAAAATCTGATTATAGCCCAAGAAGCCATCCATGAAGGATGACAAGGCATAGCCTATGGTCGAGTCCAAAATCATATCAATATTAGGAAATGGAAAACCATCCTTAAGAGAAGCCTCATTGAGATCAGGAAAGATAGTACAAATGCAAATATAGCCATGAAGCTTGGTAATAGCAATGATATTCAATATCTAAGTTGAATAGTCGATAGGATGGATAAAGCCTACTTTTAATAGCTTCTCTATCTCAGTCTTAACCAATATTGTGACCTCAAAATTCATCTTTTATATCTTTTATTTAATAGGTTTAGCATCGAGACCAAGGAAACTATTATGAACTACTTGTTAGTGTTAGAAAGTATATTTCAATCGTTTAAATGCAAATTTGATCAATAAAACAATGAAATAAAACACACAAAAATTCTAGACAATAAAAGAACACAAATATTTGACATGGTTCACCCAAATTTGGGCTACACCCACCAACAAGAGGGTTCAAAATATATTAATATCCTAGCAAATAACCTTTACAATTACATGCAAAGACATGCAGCAACATACAATAATATTTTCATCATGTTTTTCACTTGTTAGTTTTACACAACCATGGCTACAAGTACCTACAACTTCTCCTACATTTTTCCATCCACTACTCTACAATTTTATGCTAACATTTTTCATGAACTTCTACCCCTAAAACTCTAATTAGAGTATTGGAATATGTTCCCACACATGTCCCATTAATTACAAATGAAGCGTGGCCATTGGTTTTGACTCATGCACCCAATAAAATATTTTCTTTGGGTGGTTACAATTAATATTTCTAGTTGTCCATTGACTTTATATTAAAAATATTGTAACTAATCACTTATAGCATTTAACATTTATTTGTAACCATCCTTTTAGATACAAGGGCAATATAAATATTTAATAAGAGCAATAAATTATTTAATGAAAATTAATATGAAGATTGTATTTGAGTCTGATTGGTCTCCATAACACAAAAATCTCCCACTTGGAGAATGATCTGACTCCACTCCACACCATCTCCCACTTGGAGACTGATCATAACACCGCCACCCCTACAACTCCCACTGAAAATTAGCACCTTGGACCCTATTTTGTTGTTTTACTTGAAGTCAAC
>CM021100.1:498641194-499012182 GCA_007115665.2 Sequoiadendron giganteum
CATGACCTCTATAATTCTTTCCTCTCTCCTTTGTTATACCCTTTCTTTTTGCATTCAAAATACTACCTGATGTGGATGTACCACTTGAGATTTTCCTATGAATTTCTTCACTCAAAATAACACCAACAACATCATCAAATTTCAATGTATTTGAACCAAAAATAGAATTACTAACCACCATTACCAAGTTATTCCAGCTTTCAGGTAAAGAACACAAAATTAAAACAACCCTAAATTCTTCATCAAAGTTTACATTTACATAATTTAATTGACTAGTAATCATATTAAAATTATTTAGATGATCAACAACTAACCCACCTTCTACCATATTTCTAATTAAATAAATGATTCATAAGAAATACCTTATTTGAAGTAGAAGGCTTTTCATATAACTTTGCTAGTAGCTTCAGTTGTCTTTTCTTTTGAAATATTAAACAAATATATTGTGCCAGGCATAAACGAATATTGCCAAGTGCCTTTCTATCTAGAATGTACCAATCCTCATTAGAAATAGATGAGTATTTCTTGTATTTTTCTTCCAATGGCCGCCATAAATCCTTCGAATAAAGATAGTCTTCCATTTGCATCTTCCATAATTGATAGTTATGCCCATTAAATTTTTCTACCGTGAGACCTTCCTACAAAGGATAAAAGAACACAAATTGCTTTGACACCACTTGTTAGGTTTAAAAGTTATATTTCAATTAGTTAAATGTAGATTTGATCAATAAAATAGAGAAATAAAACACACATAAATTATGGACAACAAAAGAAGAACAAAAAGATTTAACGTGGTTCACCCAAATCCAGGCTACATCCACCAAAAAGAGGATCTAAAATATATTAATTTCCTAGAAAATGACCTTTACAATGATAGGAAAAGACATGCAAAGACATGTAGCAACATGCAACAATGTTTTCTTCATGTTTTTCACTTTTTGTTTTTACACATCCATGGCTACGAGTACCTGCAACTTCTCTTGCATTTTTCCAGCCACTACTCTCTGATTTTATGCTAAGTTTTTTGACAACTTATTGCCCTCAAAAATCTAAATCGAGTATTGGAATATGTTCCCATGCATGTTCCATTAATTAAAAATGAAGCGTGGCCATTTTTTTTGACTCATGCACCCAATAAAATGTTTTCTTTGGGAAGTTACATTTAATATTCCCAGTTGTCCATTCACTTTATATTAAAAATATTATAATTAATCACTTCCAACATTTAACATTTGTTTGTAACCATTCTTTTAGATACAAGTGCAACATAAATATTTAATAATTTCAACAGATTATTTAATGAAAATTAATATGAAGATTTTATCTGAGTCTGATTGGTCTCCATAACACAATACTACTACAAACTCATCAATACCGAGAATTTCCTCATATGACCAAGTGAAGATATCAGGATGAGAATGTAACAATTTAGAATGGTGTTTAGAATTTTCTAGAGAAAGGAGCTTCCCAATCTTATTTACCTTTTTAGAAGATTTAGGGTCCATGAAAACATCAGTAATATCCCCTTTAAGGAGAGATCTATGATCTTCAAGATGGTAAATAGGAACATCATCATCCACATTAGATAAAGGGGCCTCCTCGTTCACATTCAAAATGGATTCTCCAAAGTATGCTTGTTTATACAAGCTACACAAGAATCACCATTTGTGGTTAAAACGAGGCAGATGAGAGTAGACACCTACAAATTCATCTAGTGCTTCCTCTGAAGAGAAAACATATAGGATAACTTCATCTAATTCTACTTCAATCTCAAATAGTTCAAGATAAACTAGATTAAGAGGCTCATCATAAATCATGTTAACTCTCCACCATGGTTTCTACATACACTATTCAAGAGAGTAACCCAACCCCAAGTTATTCTTATGAGGCCTAACTTGATAGGGACATGAATTAATTGTTCAATATGCCCACAACCTTTATGGTTATAACCATATTTAGAGACTAGTTCATAACTAGGGATGTATCATGTTTACAAACCCTGAGAAGAAGATAGATCTATGTAGAGAGTGGCATTCCACCAATGAGTATCAAATGTATCCACATGGTCATAATCATCCTTTTTGTTAGAATTACAAACATTAATTTCCTTGATAGAAGAATGATTATATTTCTCAATAGGAGTACAATAATTTTCCTTAATAGGATCCCAATTGTCCCTCTCTATGGGAAGACAATTATCCTTCTTAGTAGAGGTGTATAAGACTATCAAAAGGTCAAGGTGGATAGGTTCAACTTTATATTCTTTGATAAGAAATTAGAGAAATCTAAGGACCCCCAATTCTCACTAAGACATGCACTTGATTTAGAAGAAGTGGAGGGGGAAGACTTAGGATTCTTCACTTCGAGTTGTTCTTCTTTAGGTGAATACATCTCAAGGGTAGCCTTCAAGGAAGGAACCACTAAAGAGAATGTCAATGCAGCAAAAAATAATACTAGACTACAATTCATAAGAGTGGAAACAACCAAAGCCTAACCAACGACTACCAACTCACAAAGGTGCATAGTCTCGAGGTCAACCATGATTGTAATAAATTCATTATTAGAAACAAATTTTATGCAAAAATTTAAGGTAGAGGTGTAATCAGGGATGAAATATTAAGGTGAATGCAATAAAGCATATAAATCAAACCCTAATAAAAAATGAAGCACAAATGAGCATTAAGACATAAAGTATAAAACAATATTACCAAATCTTCATTCTACCATTGATTCACCTCCATTTCTCTTCTCCATTTTGTTTGAATATGATAATTTCCCTCAGATATGAGTGTGCAATAATAAGCCTATGACAAGTGACTAGCAAAATATTGAAGATTTTTGTCTCACACTAGAATCATGTATTTGGATAATATGTGTGGATGAAGATAGATGATAATAGATAGAAATAGATGAAACAAGCATGATTTTGACAACATAAGGACACTTGAAGAATCAACCCCCAAATAGCTTATGAGAGAGTTTACTTATAGGAAAGGTCTGATTTGAATTGATGGTTGAGATTGGATGTCAATAAGATGTCTTAATCAATGGACAAGATTGAAAGTTGACAAGTGCCCTAGAATCAATGGACAATATTCAATATGACAACCCATAATTAGGGTTAGGGAAACATTAGGTCGAATTTGAAATGAATGGACATGATTGATTTTTAGAAAATCAAATCAAGGGTTGGCAATGCATGTGACAAGAGATAAGATTGGCACAGAAAAAGAGGTGCCTGGAGAATCAAATAATAATAAACATTAGTTGATTTTTGGAGGAAAAAGACTATTTTGAATTAAAACTTAAATTTAATTCAAAAGGTGGGGTCACATGATAGTAAATAATTAATTTGAATTACTTACTAAAAATAGGGAAATTAGAAAGTGGGTAATTTTAAATATGATTTTATTTAGAATTAGAAAGAAAGTTGAAGAAAATGGATAATTTTAAATAGATGATTTTATTTAAAATTAGAAAGAAAGTTGGAGAGGATAAATAATTTTAAATAAATGATTTTATTTAAAATTAGAAAGAAAGCTAGAGAGGATAATAATTAAATAAATAGTAGGAATTTATTTAATTATGAGCAGACATAAATAATTAATGACATATTAAATAAATAAATAATTTTATTTATTTAAATAATCAGGAGGAAGTAATGGACTAATAATAATTAAATAAATTTAGGAATTTATTTAATTATAGAGTGGCATAAGAAATTAGCAATGTAGTTAAATAAAGTTTGTTTATTTATTTAAATAGCCAAGAGTAATAAAAGACGTGAATTAATTAAATAATTAAGAATTATTTAATTAATAGTTGACATTGGACTATAGGACATAATTAAATATTCTAATTATGTTGAAACGAAGCATGATATAGAAAAATGTGGTTTGCGGGTCTAGGCCATTTTTATGTGTCTACAAGAGGTTACAACCCCAAAAGTGTGAATCCAAGGTCTTCCCAAAATAATATTGTAAGGTAAGGGACCAAGCATTTAATATACTAAAGTGGTTAGACTTATAGGTCTTAGCCTTAAAGGCAAGATTATCATGCCTAGGGCTTGACAACCAACATTATCGAACTAAAAAATGTATAAAGAAGAAGCTAAAGAAGAAGAATCAATCTTGATCTTAGGTAATAAGTCTATGCCACATACATTGAGAGCCGAACCGATGTTAGCGAGAGCATGTCTAATAACAATTTTTTTTAATGTTAACTATAATCATCAAAGGGTTTGCTTGTTTCTACACATCTAGGTGTTGGAATTCTTGTAGATAAAACGTAAAATTTGGTGAATCTAAAAAAATATAAGTCATCAATGCATTAACATCCACTAGCTTAGTGGAGGTAGGAACGAGAATATTTTGCTAGGCTTCCTGAAGAATACCTTAATAAACCAGAGCAGACTGAAGAAAATCCCATAGTAAAATCTTGGTTAGAGTAAGATGAAGTTGCTTGACAAGATTGTAATCACCAAGTGCTTTAGTCATCGGTTTAGGTGTTGAAGGAAGAATTGGTTGTGAAGATGGTAAAGAAATAAGAATCATAGTAGGTTGAGGAGTAGATTGATCCAAATTCTAGAAATTTCTTCTAGTGTTATAATATATATTTCCTACGACATTATAAGAATTTGCAGCTTTTGAAAATCTCATTTAAAGGTTTGATGAACCATTAGAGACTGCAACCCCATGAATAGAATGAATCCTTTTAGGATAAGGGCTAGATGGATTCAAGTAAACGATGGGTCTCTTAGTATTTTTAGAGGCTACAAAGACTACCACCACATTTACTTACTTCTCAACTTGTGAAGAGGAAGTAGATAGTTGTGATGAAGCTATTTGTTTGAGAGATCTACAAATATGAGAAGATGACTCTAATAATTCATCTAGGTCATCATCTATCATATCAAAATCATTAGAAAAATAATTATCATAAACATTAAAACATTGTAGAAAAAGATCCAACATGTTTCACATCAGGTTCACCAAAAATGTAGAGAAGGGGGATTCACTTCTCACAAGTTTCTTTCTTAACAAGAGATTCCTAGGGAAATATCAACCCTAAACTACCTCAAATTACCAAATGAATTGAACAAGATGAAAGAAATTACAAGAGATAGATCAAAAACCGAGTTTCAAGAGTGGTAATAGATAGACAGTTCTAGGGACTAAAAGAGAAAATCATTGAGATTCCTAAGACTGAAGGAGAAGCTCTCAACCAGAGGACTATAGTACAAGAGAAAGATGTTAGTGTGATGCACTAAATTCCTAGATACGTGTTCACATCCTATACAAATAGAACACCAAATATCCATATAGAAATCCAAAGGACCTGCTAACTATTCTAGATCCAAGGTCCATTTGAACTACTAATTTAATATAGAGGAGAAAAAATGAATAAATAGCAAAGGAGGTGAAGAACCTACTTATGAGAGGTCCTACACTTTGGAGCCTCATGAAAAGCTTCACACGATCAATATACACACAAGGCAAATGAGAAAAAATGTTGGGGTGTTTTTAGGGCTTACCACAATCAAACCCTCATTTTGGTGTTCCCACCTCCATGAATTTCTAGATAGATAGAGAGAATAATAGACATAAAGAAAATAAGTAAACACAAAGTGGAAAAATAAAATCCTGCTCGAGGAGGAGAATCGATACCATGAGAAGACACAAAGTGATAAGAGAAAACCCCTCTCAAGGAGGAGAACCTATATCACAAAATTCATATGCAATAGATAATGTTCTAGTAAATAGACAAGAATCAAGAGAGCATTAACAATAGTTTGTGCCCCCCTCTTGGTTTGATAGACAAAATGTTGAGCACTTGCAAGAGAGATTTAGCTGTTGGAGAGACTTGTAAGGATGATAAGGTAGTGGAACAACTTGATACACTAATATTGAGAGGAGTTTAATTAAAATCTTCTACAAATCTTTAGCAGTTATAAAAACTTAAGCATAAACAAATAGAAATACCATAAATACCACAACACATTGATTTACATGGGAAAAACCCTTTCGAGAGAATCACCTTACACTCCAAAATCCACCCAATATATTATTTAGAAATCACAAAGATTACAATATACTTGTAGAGCAAACTTCTCATAGGAGTATCACTAACCAGAGATATAGAAGTAACACAACCACTATTCTACTCTTAGAATACATTGTAACACACAACCATAATGTAATGCCCTCATAAAATAGGGTTTCTTTCTAAGGAAAGTCAAGCTAATAAAATATCAGTATTCAGATCTAAGACCTAATGATGAATGGTACATGTTTACAATAATAAAATAAAAATAAAAATTTCCTTTCAAGGGCACTGCCCCCAAGCCCCTACTGGGGTGTGCTACCCCTAGACCCCTTGTGGGGGAAAACCCCCCATACCACCTCGTTGCTGACGTATCAAAAATACCTTATGTACCTATAGTAACCTATGTAATTTCAATGTTGAGACACATTATCCTAATAAATCTCCCACTTGTCGAACACCTTGAAAAGGGTGATCCCACAAAGCTGGTTTACAATTTCTGAGAGGAACTGATTTTTGCTGAAATCACAAATTTTTAGAAAATGTAATGATTTAAGCCTTTAAAAGTTCCATTTTAAGGATTCCAATTGAATAGGGTTTGATCAAACCACCTTAGATCAAACCCCCTTGGATAGAACCTCACTAGTTTTAAACCATACTTATAAATGAGTCTACTTTACACCTATCAAAATGCTAATAAAAAATCACTTTTGATTTAAATTTTGGGGGATCAAATGAATTCATTTAAAATTTATTTCAAATTATTATGGTAGTCCTCAAAATGAGCTACCCCGTGAATATAATTTTAAAATGTTTTATTTTTATTATGTATGTGTTTTTTTAGTTTTATTAAACATAGGTTTTTCACCGAAAATCAAGCTCTTTGTTTTGCACATGTGGAAAAATAGAAAATTATCAGAATAATTTTTTTTAAATATGTTTGTGCTGGGTATTGATGTCCTTGATCCATTAAAAAAAAAGATAATGAATTTCGATAATATATAGTCCACCTATGTCTGAATTATAATTGGTTTGAATTCGAAACTCTATTAAGGAAAAAATATTCAATAAAAAACTATGAGACCAAATGAAAGTGCTAGATATCATAGTTACAAATATAAATTTGAAAAAAATAGAATTTTATCCTTCATACAAAAAAAGTTATGTTGTATACGGTGAGCATCACTTTTTAAAAGTGTTGTTTTTTGAAAAAACCAGTTTTTGTGGGAGATGAAAAATGAAGAGCAATCTTATTCCAAAAATTTTGAAAAAAATATTTTTAGAATCTACAGACAAAATGTGATGAGACTCTAGTTTGCATCATCTCCAAATTCCTCACGGTTTAGCCGCTAAAGGTGCCCGAATACGAAGATTTAGTTAAAAATAATAATTTCAGTGTGCAGTTTGACCAAAAATTGTAAACCACTATTGTGGGATCACCCAAAAAGCAATAGGAGGGTGAAAACATCATCTTTTAATTGCTAGGGGTAGAAAGGCCCATAGTCTCTAAACACCATTTGAACTTCTCTATGCTCACATTCTTAGTTAAAGAATCAACAAAATTCATCAAAGTATCTACCTTAACCAAATTCACCTTGCCATCTTCGACCATATCTCTAACAAAATGATATTGTACATCAATATGCTTGGTCTTAGCATAAAATGTTGAGTTTTTAGCTAGACATATCATGCTTTGATTGTTGTAATAAATTATCACTACACCTTGTTTTATTCCAATATCTAAACAAAGTCTCTTAAGTCAAATGGACTCTTCACAAGCATGAGTAGCTACCATATACTTAGCTTTAGTAGTGGACAAAGAAACCACAACCTGTCGCTTACTCATCAAGCTAATTGCACCAGCAAATAAATTAAACATATAAGAAATGGTGGATCATATGCTATCAACATCACCTACCTAGTCTGAATCCACATAATCGTGAATATCAAGAGAAATCACATCTTCATTCATATTACTATGATAACATAAGGAGTAATATGAGGTACCATGCAAATATATGAAGACTCTTTTAACTACATCCTAGTAAAATCTACTACGATTAGACATATATCTAGAAATAACTCCCATTGCTTGGGTAATCTTTGGTCTAGTACAAACCATAGCATACATCAAAATTATAACTACACTTTGGTAACACACTCTGCTCATGTCTTCCATCTCTGATGGGAGCGTTAGACAATCTGAAATAGACAACTTTGTTCTAGCTGAAATAGGAACACACAATGGTTTATAATCCTGCATATCAAACCTATGTAAAATTGACACGACATACTTACTTTGGCCAAGCCACAACTTTCTGTTCACTCTATCTCTTTTAATTTCCATCCCAATAATGTGTTTAGTTGCACCAAGATCTTTCATTTCAAATTTAGCAACAAGCTGAGATTTCAATTTTGAAATCATACCTTTCCCTCTACCAATAAATAACATATCATCAACAATAATGTAATAAATAGGAAATTATCACCATCAATTTTATAATAAACATAATGATCTAATTTAGAACGCTCAAAACCCAAACTCAACACATATGTATCAAATTTCTAAAACCACACCCTAGGACTCTATTTTAAGCCATACAAAGATTTTTTCAATTTGTAAGCCAATTTACTTTTACCTTTCACCAGGTAGTGCTCTGGTCACGTCATATAAATATCCTCCTCCAAGTCACCATGAAGGAAATTAGTTTTCACATCTATTTTCTCAACCTCTAAATCATAAGCAATAGAAATACAAAGAAAAAATCTAAAGGATGTCATTTTTGCAACAAGAGAAAATATCTCACCATAATCAACACCCTCAACTTGAGAGTAACCATTTGAAACCAACCTTGCTTTGTATTTTTCAATGCTTCCATATGAACTAATCTTTTTCTTGAACACTCATTACAAGCAATAGGTTATTGTCCTTTAGTAAATGGTACAAGATCTCATGTATCATTATTTTTCAAATATACCATTTCTTCATCCATAGAAATCTTCCAATATTTTGTATTATTCATACTTAATGCCTCCTCTACTGATCTAGGTTCATCCATGGTAGTATTAAAAAAAAAAAACATCTCCAATCATTAGGTGAATACCTTTTAGGTGATTTTATATTCCTTGTAGATCTACAAACAATTTGAGTTAGAGGTTCTTCCTCCTGTTCTAAGATTCATAGCTAGATGAGCTCTCAACTTCTTGTTTATCCATGGGCCTCAATTCAACTTTCTTAGGTTTAGAAGGAAATAAAAGCACATATTCCTATTTACTTTATTATGGATGCAATGTAATAAAATAAGTCTTAGATTCTATAAAAATAACACTTCCACTATATATTACCCTATGTGGAATAGGATCCCAAAGTTTGTATCCTTTCACACCATAACTATATCTAATGAAGATACATTTCATAGCCTTGTTCTCCAAAAAATTTCACTTCTCCTTTGGCACATGTGCATATGCGTTGCAACCAAATTTTTTAAGATGTCTTAATGAAGGCTTGTGACCCAACCATTCATCTATAGGTGTCTTATCAATAAGAGCTGATGTAGGAGACCTATTAATCAAGTAACAAGCAATAGCAATAGCTTCATCCCAAAAAAAATGTTCTAGACCAACACCACTCAACATACTCATAGCATTCTCCATCAATGTCTTATTCATTCTTTCTACAACTCCATTTTGTTGTGGAAAATATAGAGTTGTCTTCTATCTATAAATACCACAATCTTTACAAAATTTATCAAAATCATTATAGCAAAGTTCACTACAATTATCATCTCTCAAATATTTTATTTTCTTTCTAGTTTTCAACTCAACCATTGCTTTAAATTATTTAAATCAATTGAAAACTTCAGATTTACTCTTTATAAAATATACCCATGTCCTACTATAATCATCAATAAATGAAACATAGTATGTGGATTTTCCAATTGAAGAAACTTCTACAGGTTCAAATACATTAGAATGAATAAGATACAGTGAACCAAAAGATCTATGAGAAATTGAGTAAAACTAAATGTAATTTTTTCCATAAATTCAATTCTCACAAAAATCAAACTAAAGATTACAATCAGATAAACATTAATGACAATTTTGTTTAAGGGTCCTTAGAAACTTTTCTCTAATTTGTCCAAGTCTCTAGTGCCATAACATAGTTTTCTCTATAGGTAAATTTGATTCAAAAGAAAGAGCACCCTTAGGTACCCAAAAGCTATGACCATCTGCTAAAGGTGAAACCCTCACTTCTTCCATGGAATTTATTTTCATAAAAGTAATATTGAACTCAATAGTGCATGCATCAAGCTTATACAATGTTCCATATCTGAAACCTGTAACAATCACCATATCACCTCTAACCATCTTGCATTCTTCATTAGAAAATACTACCTACACGCCTACATCTATTAGTTTTCTCATAGATAACAAATTTCATGCTAAACAAAGGATTTGAAACACACCATTAATCCTTTTTATTCTACCATCAGATAACCTAATTTAACTTGACCACATGGCTAATAATTTTTAAACAAGAATCATCACTCAAGTACATATTACCTCCATAAAATTCTTCATATTCAGAAAACCAATCTCTATTAAAGGTCATACATAAAGATGCACCTGAGTTAATTAATCATGCATCATTACCTACACAAGTTGTAAAAGATGCAATGAATATATCACCATCTTCATTCTTGAACTTAGAATCATAATCAAATTTCTTCTTTTTCCTCTTCTTTTCTTCTTTGCAATCCTTATGAATATGTCTAGGCTTACTACAGTTCCAACAAGTAACTTTGGACTTTCCAAGAGATTTGGATCTCCCCTTAGACTTGGATTTATCACACTTCTCGTTCTTCTTGCATTTTTCCTTATATCTTCCAAAAACACTTAGGGACTCCTTGGAACTAATGGATACCTTCCTCCTCATCTATTTAGAAAGAAAGGGACCCACCAGATTTTCAATCTTCAATATAACTGAAGTACTCCCAATATCCATAACAAGAGAATATCATTAATTAAGAAAAGAACAAAGGAAGATCTGACATTTCTGCTCTTCATCCATTTTGAAACTAACTGATACCAATTTAGCCACCAACATATTGAATTCTTCTAGGTGATTTGTAACTTTCCCACCATCTTCCATTCTAAAGGAATACAATTTCTTCTACAAGAAAATCTTGTTCACTAAATATTTGGCTTGATACATCTCACCAAGGTTTTTCCATAGTTTATGTGTAGAGGTCTCCTCGTGAACATTGATTATGAGAGAGTCTAATAAGAACAATCTAATTAGACCCTTGGATTTTTAGTCTATAACATCATATTGAGCAGCCTGGGTAGGATCTAAAGGTCTTGAAACATTCTTATCAATAGCATCCCATAGATCTCGATCTATCAATAGATCCTCCATCTTCAGCTTGCACATTTCAAACTTATTTCTAGAAAATTTATCCACCTCTATTCTTCCTGATGAACTTTCAAACTAAAAATTTCTACAATAAGATTGCAAAGTGTCTCGTGCACAAGCTCCCACTCAAATCTGGATTAGTTCAAAAAACCTAATAACCCACAATAGAAAACAAAGGTGATCAGGCTCTAATACCAATTGTAAGGAAGCTAAGGTAGTGTAACAACTTCCTACACTAATCTTGAGAGGAGGTAATGATTTTTTTTATAGATCTTTAACAGTTATAGAAACTTAAATAGAAATAAACATAAATATCAAGTATACCACAACATAGTGATTTACATGGGGAAAACCATTTTAGGAGAAAAAACCCACACTCCAAAAGTCAGCCAATATATTATTCAAAAATCACAAAGATTACAATACACTTGCAGAGCAAGCTTCTCATAGGAGTATCACCAACTAGAGATCTAGAGGCAACACAACCACTATTAGACTCTCATCTAGTACATAAAAACACATAATCTTAATACAATTCCCTCATACAATAGGGTTGCCTTCTAGGGCAAGTCAAGCTAATAAAATATCAGTTGTTAGATCTAAGACCTAATGATGAATGGTCTAAATTTATAATAATAAAATATAAATACAAATTTTCATTTTAGAGGCATTGCCCCTGAGCCCCTATCTAGGAGCACTACCCTTGGACTCCTCATGGGGGGAATCTCCCATGCCCCCTCATCATCGACATATCAACAATACCTTATGTATTAATAATAATTTATGTAATTGCATGGTTGAGACACATTATCCCAAAAAGAATTCAGTTCAACAGAGCTTCACCATAGAAACAAGATGAAGAAGAGAAGAGAAAGAGAAGCAAGCTAGAATGAGAGAGTGACAAAATGAATTATATTGAGAGTGAAAAGGATTTTTTTCTTCAACTACATGAGTGAGAAGAGTCATTACTCTTTAAAATCAACCATAAGGACACATGTCATGGGTCAAAGATTCTAGGATTCCTATTTGAACTCATAAAAGTATAGGGATGCTAGCATGCTGCGTGGATGCCCACATATCATATAGGTGTCCAACTCATCATTCATGATAAATGATGTGGTAGACTATTTTTGCTTCATTTTTGGTCCTTATGAAGTCAAAATCCTAAAATTTTGAGCCATAAGGTTCTTGTCATAAATACAGTTAGGCACCATAAATGCAAGGGTCAAATGTTCAAATGTGAAATTTCCATGAGGTACAATTGTACAACATTACACTGACATACTACAAGTTTCATAGTTACTTACTTAAGGCCAACCTAATTTGAATGTGTGAAGCATGCAGATGTTTTTAAATGAAAAATAATGTTGTGAAGAGCTTTTAGGACTAGGTTAAGTGTGTTTTGGAATTCACAAGGCATGTTCTTCTTCCTTGTGTTACATGTAGGTCATTTTAGGGCTTTCCCTCTACATGTTTCATGTTGTTGTTTGATCTTTGGATGACTTGTAATTGTAATATTCTTATTTTTACTGGCTGACATGTAATGTAATCAATGCAATATCGTGTATATATTGTAAACCTATCTGATATAGGTTGTGAGGTTGTATCAAGGATATGTAATGCATTATGATGTTTATGTAAACAACAAAAAGAGAAAGAGTGGAAGTGATAGATCCTGTCTAGATTCATCTTAAAGAATTTTTTTTGATACAAGGGAAGTGAAGAGTGTGCCTAACTAATTGTTGGAGGTAGTGAGCCAAAGGAAAAACTTCTTGAAGGCTGAAAGCAATGATCCAGTAAGCTATATAGAACAGATTTGAAGAAGTTGCAAAAGAGTTGTCAAAGCAAAATTGTAATCTGTAGATACCTAAAATTGTCCTAACCTGTGAACTAACATTTTAACACTAATATTCATCTTTCCCTAATGATTAAATAATGCTCAATTATTTAATTATTATCTAAAATCATATTTCCACTATAAATTAAATGACTTTATGTTAGTTAATTAATTCATTTCAAATTATATCTTTAATTATTTATTCTTCTTGATTAAATAAATAAATCTTGTTTATTTAATTATGTTGCTGACTTAACTTATTCTTCTACTTTAATTAGATAGTTAACAATTAATTATTTAATTAAAAATCAATCCCCACTTCTAAATTAAATAGTTTTTTTTAATTATTCAATTCCTCTTTTTCTCTTAACGTTATCCTTTAATAAATAATATTTTATTTACTAATTAAATTTTTTCTTGCATGTTTGTCCAAAAATTAATTAATTGTTCTCTCATGTGTTGCTTCATCAAACGTAATGATCACTTTCTTCTAGTCGAATGAGTAACCAATGTTAATTGGTTAACTGATCAATTAATTCTCTTAACTAATACTCCCTTCCAGTCAATTGAAATTGACTATTCAATATAATTAAGTTTTTTCCCACTCACTTCTATTCTTCATTGGAGTTAACTCTTCAATCTATTTCCTCCCAATATACCTTGACCATTGATCATGATCTTTCACCTCTTCATCCTAGCCATTGATTCAATTTCTTGAAATCTATAAAACAACCCTCATCCTTCTCATAATCTACCTAGAATTTTCATAGCGAAGCCCTGAGCATTTAATTCTTGAGCGATTGAGAAGTACTATCATCCTATCTAGGTCACCCTTATTATCATTGATTTCAATATTTTGCAAACATGGAGGCTTTGTATTGATCCAAAGAATCCAACATCCATTATCAATACTTATATACTCCCACATGGGATGGTAAAATTGTAGTCTTTTGAATTCATTTATGTTCTCTTTTATTGCTAACATTACCTATTGAATTCATTGCTTTTTGATTTCATTTCATGAGTAGGTTGGGATTCATCTTGTTTTGAATTGATTTGTATTGAATCATTGTTGTATTCCCTATGTCTATTTTCCCTCTTACATAAAACGGTTAATCTTAAGAGTTTTTTTTAAGAATTTTGCAAGTTATAGCCAAGAATTCGATTAAATCCTGTCATTTATTTTAAACATAAAAAATAGATGTATAGAATTTAGTAAAATAATTTCTAGGTTTTTTAGATCTCACTCTTAGCTTTCTCTAGCTTTTGACGGTTTTGAATTTCATAAAAAAATTAAAAAGTTATTGCAATTTTTATCTACTATGATTTTTTAATTTTTTATTGCTAACCTTTAAAATTCATGTGTTTCATTCATCTCTAAGAAATTCTACATGTTGAATTTTAGAAAAAGGTTTTTGGGTTTCGAAGATCTTCATTTTATCTTTTCAGAAAAATTGACGATTTCAAATTTGATGTAGATTTGAGAAATTTGTGGCTACTTCAAAATGTTTCTATAATCGGTCAAGAAAGGTAAAAAACAATTGTCAATATTTTTTTTTCATTTCTTTCTTTTCTTATTAGAATAAGGTTTTTCTTGTTACTAATATCTTTTCTTACAACTTGCGGCCATTAGAGGATTAGCTTTGACAATTTACATTTGGTGTTTTTAAGATGAATTCACTTTCCTTTGGTGCAATAAAGCTGAGAAAAACAACTTGAACATCTACATTTGGTGTTGTAAAATGAATTCGCATTCCTTTGGTGCAATAAAACTGAACAAGACAACTTGAACATTTAAATTTTGTGCTCTTAAAATGAATTCACTTTCCTTTACTGCATTAAAATTGAACAAGACAACTTGAACATTTACATTTTGTGCTCTTAAAATGAACTCATTTTCTATTGGTGCATTAAAACGGAACAAGATAATTTGAAAAATTTATATTTGGTGCATTAAAAGCTTGGTTACAATATTCACATTTCATTTTGGTGCATAAAATTAAATGTCTCATATTTTCCAATTGTAATAACAACCAATTGCTTTATGGAATTTCTCATTTGAAATTCTCAAATATTTTAAGTTGGTGGATATAAAACATGAATTGGTATCTTCAAAACACTTCCTTTTTTGGCTTAAAATTAAATTGCTATAAATTTTCTACTATGTTCACCGTGATTGGCAAGCCAAGTGTGTATCCTCTCCCCTTGTGTCTTTGGATGATCTTGGGTGATGAGAAACACTTTGAGCTCTTTGCACTTTTTTGTGGTCAACCATTTTTTAGATAAGGGTCTTCCTATGAGACACATCCTGTAATGGAGAACTAATAAGTGACCCTAAAAACATGTTTATCGATGGGTTGTATAAATTTTGTGAAATTGAAAGAAAGTAGCCTATATCGGGGGTGGGGTAGCATGATAGTACTTAATCCTTGTCCAAACGTAATGAGTTGGGTAGGAACAACTAAAGCTTTAAGTAGCTTATGTATGGTCTATACCCCTATGTTCATGATTGTCATTAAACACCTTTTGATTTAGAATCCCATCCCTTTTTTTTTAAAATTTTCTTCAAAGTTGTGCATGAGAATAGCATTGTTCCCAAAAGTTACTTACCATGTCAAATTTATAGTTGAGGCATAAGTCCTAAGAGTTAATCCTCTTTGGCTTGGAGTATCAAGATTGTACACTTCCTCAATGATATATCCTATTTGTTCCCTCTATAGATTTTATTTAAAATCACTCCTTTAGGGGTGAGGTAAGCCTATAGAGAAGAGTGTACTTTTATTCCTTAGGGTGTATTGACTCATAATCTTCAGGCTATATCATTGGATCTCAAATTGTTTGTTGTATGCATCACTTACCATCAAAACATATCACCAAAATGTTAGATCAAACACAATCAACATTTGCAAACTTATTGAATGAACTACCATAACTAAACTAGAAGCTGCTGAAACAGAGTCGCTACTATGAACTTCTCCTGCTATTGCCTTCAACAAAAACCACTATCAACCTATTTGTATACCTATTATTGGACCTATTATTCAAAATACAACATCACCATTCTTCAAATTGAACCTGGATTACATAAGGTTTGGAAATACCATCTTTTCGACACAAAATTTGCACCATAGCTTATCAACATTACCAAAACATCAACCTAGTCTTGCACACTTATTGAACCCAAGAAATCAAACCATTATCTTTGTTGCAGGGCACCCTAGACATTTTAGCCTTATGAATGCATAGTAGGTGTTTATGTTATATTTTTGAGTTTTGATCATGTCATCATTGTAATAAGGTTGAATGAGACCTATTTTTCATGTTTTGAATCATTCTAAGGTCTTTTTGGGCATTGGATCAAGAAGTTGGTGGAAATTGCACAATGTTGCTTTTTGTAGCTTGTCCATTTTGTATGTCATGGAGAATGAAAACTCACTCATTGTTTTTGGCTTTGTAACTAATGTTAGGTTTTTGCATGTTTGTTTTAGAGCCTCCAAATATTTGAGGCATCAATCTTGTAATGATATTGGTGAAGAAAAGTGAATGAAGAGCTTTGTTTTTTTATTTTTAGTGTAATTTTATGTGTTTTTCAATCATTGTACGGTTTGTATAGTACTGTCATGACTTAAAATAATTGTGAAGAGTTTTTTTTGGGTTTTAGCTTTCCTTTGGGTGTTGTGCGAGGTCATTTCATTAGGCATTGAGACTGTTTGAAGCATTTGTGTCTATATCATTGGGAAACCCTACATTTCAAGGGTTTTGAGTGAAAATGTGGATTCTTAAGCCATTCCACCGATGTAAGATTGCTAGGAATAGTGGAATGGAGTTTGTAGGTGTTTTTCATTTGTTTTATGGGCTTAGAGAGCAAGGGATGGAGGTTCTTTGATTTTTTGACAAGATCCTAGCCTAACATCTTCATGTGTTAGGCTAGGTTGTATAGCTAAGATGTAGGACAATAGATTGTATGATTCATTGGTTGATAAAACCTGTAGATTGTGTTCATTTGAGACTGGTTCAAGGTGTAGGTAAATATTTTGGAGGTTTGGAAGAATTATTTTAGATACTTCCTTCATAAAAGTGGCCTAAAAGGCCTATTTCTTAGTATAGCAGATCTTTTTTGGGCTCTTTGGTCCAAAATATGCTATGCCTTGGATGCGATATATTGATGTATGACTTAATGGGTACTTGAAAAGGCTTAGAACTCTTTGAGTGATAAATTTCTCTTAAAAATATGCTAAATTATTTCAAATGGCAGACCTAGTAGGAAAGGAAATCTGGGTATTGAAAATGACATATGTGGAAGTTTTGTATGTTAGTAATTGTTTGACTCTTGTTGAGATAGGTCTCCTTAAGCTAAATCCACTCCTGTCATGGAGAATGAACACTCACTCATTGTTTCTGGCTTTGTAACTAATTTTAGGTGTTTGCATGTGTGTTTTAGAGCCTCACAAACTTTGAGGCATCAATTTGGTAATGATCTTGGTGAAGAAAAGTGAATGAAGAGCTTTATTTTCTAAGTTTTATTGTAATTTTCTATGTTTTTCAATCTTTGTATTGTCCATATTGTACTGTCATGACTCAAAATCATTGTGAAGAGTTTGTGCAGGGTTTTAGCTTTCCTTTGGGTGTTGTGTGAGGTCATTTCATCGAGCATTGAGATTTTTTGAAGTATTTTTGTCTATACCACTAGGAAACCCTACCTTTCAAGGGTTTTGAGTGAAAATGTGAATTCTTAAGCCATTCCACCGATGTACGATAGCTAGGAATGATGGAATGGAGTTTTTAGGTGTTGTTCACTTGTTTTATGGGCTTAGCCAGCAAGGGATGGAGGTTCTTCGAGCTTTTTACAAGATCCTAGCCTAACATCTTCATGTGTTAGGCTAGGTACTATAGCTAAGAAGTAGGACAACAGATTTTAGGATTGATTGGTTGATAAAACCTATAGATTGTGTTCACTTGAGCTTGGTTCAAGGTGTAGGTAAAGAGTTTGGAGGTTTGGAAAAAGTATTTTAGATACTTCCTTTGTAAAAGTGGCCTAAAAGGCCTATTTCTCAGCGTAGCAGACCTTTTTTGAGCTCTTTGCTCCAAAAAACTCAATGCCTTGGATTAGATATATTGATGTATGCCTTAATGGGTACTTGAAAAGTCTTGTAATGCCCCGCCATGCAACCCTAGAGGAAGTTTCAATCTACTACAAGTGTCTACTAATTTTTTTTTTAAATGAATTAAACATACATGTTCACCTATAATGGACAACCTCCCCTAAGGCTACGTAATGAAGATTACTTAATTCCCATTAACATACATCATCTAAATTAAATTGCAATAAACATCTCAAGTAATGACATACATCTAACATAAGTAAATACAAGATATGAATAGATTAACCATCACATAATTCCAATACATAAACCATTACAAGATTGCAATCCTCATTCCTAGAATGAGTCAAAATACATAAGAGTGTAATAATTACAAGATCCACCTCATAACAACAAGAGGGCTAAATACAACTAATACAAGAAGAATTACAATAGTACAAGAAGAGAGTAACAATATCCGCAAGCTGTCCAACTCAATGTCTCGCTTCCATGAACTGAAGAACAATGGGGACCCAACGGTTTTGGTGCATGTTCCACCCAACCTAGTGGTACCTGAAGGCCCACCCCCCATGCTAGGAGATAGAAAAAATGCAACATGGACAAGAAATCTACTACCTCTAACCAAAGGCTAACTAACTGAACAAACTGACTCAACCATACATAAGCACAATATAAATCTAACACTAACATGGTTACATTGCTTCCAGACGTAATAAAATCAAGTGTGCTAAAGAAACCATACACACAACATATAAACAAGGTTATCCTAGAGAGAGTGTCATCGCAAGGTACGTCATGAGATCTCCTCTGGGCATCCTTCATAGGCTCCAGTAATCCTGGTGACCTCAACCGAATCCCGACCCTCATACTCACTCAAGCAGAATCAACTACCTTTCGTATGGACAAGCTATTTGACCTTGCCATTCTAGGCCTTCTCACTCACCCCAAGTCTAATCAAGCCCTTGTGTTTGCGAGTGAGGTTAATTTTATCTTGGTTAATGTGAATGCATCCTAGTAATCTAAGTACTTTGCTTTAATTATCACTTCTTAAAAACACTTTCAAAGGTTACCCGGTTTACGTCTTTGGGCTTCGACCCCTAACAAAAGCCACTCCTCTAATGGATAACTCACTACTCAAATCTAGACTCCAATGGTGACTCAAGTGTTATAGAACTAAATAACTCAGTCTCTCCTAATCTAGGAGACGACAATAAGGAAAACAACTCAAATAATCTACCCAAGGAAAAACGAACATCAACTAACATGGGAATGACCCACATACACTGGAAGACTTTACAATAATTGCACAATTCACCCTTTCCCAAGCAATCAATAACAAGGGAATTTAATTAACGAAAGAACACAAGCAAGGAAACATGCTATATTTGGATATATTTAATAGACATTCTTTGTTGACACTTTTCAATAAATAGTCAATTACTTTAATCAGATAATGATAAGCTGAAATAATTATCTTTACTTTTATATAGAAAGGATAATTTCAAATATTACAAAACAAGATATCAAATTTGCATTAAAATCAATAAACTCATGGAAGAAATATTTCTTTCAGAAATCTTAACTAACTTATCCACTTCTTTCATATTCACAAATTAAATAATAGATGCAAACTCTTAATCAGGTACACATTTAAATATAAATAAAAAAATAAACTAACTATTATCTAGATATTTATATTTGTTTAATACTGAAGATAATCTCATCCCCATTTAATCAAACCAAATCTATAATTCTCAAAAAAAAAAAATAGAGTACTAAATTAAATAATTCAATCTCATATTTATATATACCTACTATATAAATATATTTATATTATATTCATACAAAATATAATTATTATTTAATAAACCAAATACACAGTATTTAAATATATATTTACTTCATATATATTCAATAATGAATTTTTTTTTAAATTCCAAATACAGATTAAAATGCACATTTAAAAAAATTTGCATTTTAAAAAAAAACATTAAAAAAAGTAAAAAATAAAAAACCAGGGAACAGTGACAGTGATGGGACCGGACGGTACGCCGTCCGATGGACGGTACCGCCGGTACCATGACTGTCACCAGCGACAGTGGGGAGGCTGCACCTCCCATGGGAAGTGTGTCCCCCAAGTGGTGGGCGCACTGCCCCATGGGCAGCATGTCCCCCAACCAAAGGAAAAGGTGGGGGGTTTGACCTCCCCCACCAATAAGATAATATTTTTTGTTTTTTTTTAACTTTTCTAATAAATTTCGGATTTTCATAATACACAGGTACAAAATATTAATTTCGCCATTAACGTGATATATGTATTTATATTTATTATGTTAATTGTTTAAGATTTAAATTATTGACATGTTTTTGAAAAAGTCGCCGTCGGCACAAATTTCTAAAATTCACGTTAATGGCAAAATTAATATTTGGTACCTGTGTATTACAAAAATCCAAAATTTATTAGAAAAGTTAAAAAAAAAATAAAAAAAATATCTTATTGGTGGGGGAGGTCAAACCCCCCACCTTTTCCTTTGGTTGGGGGACACGCCACCCATGGGTCAGTGCGCCCACCACTTGGGGGACGCACTTCCCATGGGAGGTGTGGCCTCCCCACTGTCATCGGTGACAGTCATGGTACCGGCGGTACCGTCCATCGGACGGCGTACCATTCGGTCCCATCACTCTCACTATTCCCTGGTTTTTTTTTAACTTTTTTTAATGTTTTTTTTTTAAATGTGAATTTTTTTATATGTGCATTTTAATCTGTATTTGGAATTTAAAAAAAAAATCATTATTGAATATATATAAAGTAAATATATATTTAAATACTGTGTATTTGGTTTATTAAATAATAATTATTTTTGTATGAATATAATATAAATATATTTATACAATAGGTATATATAAATATATTTTATATGAATATGAGATTGAGTTATTTAATTTAGTACTCTGTTCTTTTTTTTTTGAATTATAGATTTGGTTTGATTAAATGGGGATGAGATTATCTTCAGTATTAAACAAATATAAATATCTAGATAATAGTTAGTTTATTTTTTTATTTATATTTAAATGTGTACCTAATTAAGAGTTTGCATCTATTATTTAATTTGTGAATATGAAAGAAGTGGATAAGTTAGTTAAGATTTCTGAAAGAAATATTTCTTCCATGAGTTTATTGATTTTAATGCAAATTTGATATCTTGTTTTGTAATATTTGAAATTATCCTTTCTATATAAAACTAAAGATAATTATTTCAGCTTATCATTATCTGATTAAAGTAATTGACTATTTATTGAAAAGTGTCAGATAAGAATATGGATTTAATATATCCAAATATAGCATGTTTCCTTGCTTGTGTTCTTTCGTTAATTAAATTCCCTTGTTATTGATTGCTTGGGAAAGGGTGAATTGTGCAATTATTGTAAAGTCTTCCAGTGTATGTGGGTCATTCCCATGTTAGTTGATGTTCGTTTTTCCTTGGGTAGATTATTTGAGTTTTTTTCCTTATTGTCGTCTCCTAGATTAGGAGAGACTAAGTTATTTAGTTCTATAACACTTGAGTCACCCTTGGAGTCTATATTTGAGTAGTGAGTTATCCATTACAGGAGTGGCTTTTGTTAGGGGCCGGAGCCCAAAGAGGTAAACTGGGTAACCTTCGAAAGTGTTTTTAAGAAGTGAGAATTAAAGCAAAGTACTTAGATTACTAGGATGCATTCACATTAACCAAGATAAAATTAACCTCACTCGCAGACACAAGGGCTTGATTAGACTTGGGGTGAGTGAGAAGGCCTAGAATGGCAAGGTCAACTAGCTTGTCCATACGAAAGGTAGTTGATTCCGCTTGAGTGAGTATGAGGGTCGGGATTCGGTTGAGGTCACCAGGATTACCGGAGCCCATGAAGGATGCCCAGAGGACATCTCATGACACACCTTACGATGACACTCTATCTAGGATAACCTTGTTTATATGTTGTGTGTATGGTTTCTTTAGCACACTTGATTTTATTATGTCTGGAAGCAATGTAACCATGTTAGTGTTAGATTTATATTGTGCTTATGTATGGTTGAGTCAGTTTGTTCAGTTAGTCATCCTTTGGTTAGAGGTAGTAGATTTCTTGTCCATGTTGCATTTTTACTATCTCCTAGCATGGGGGGTGGGCCTTTGGGTACCACTAGGTTGGATGGAACATGCACCAAAACCGTTGGGTTCCCATTGTTCTTTAGTTCATGGAAGCAAGACATCCAGTTGGATAGCTTGCAGATATTGTTACTCTCTTCTTGTACTATTGTAATTCTTCTTGTATCAGTTGTATTTACCCCTCTTGTTGTTATGAGGTGGATCTTGTAATTATTATACTCTTATGTATTTTGACTCATTCTGGGAATGAGGATTGTAATCTTGTAATGGTTTATGTATTGGAATTATGTGATGGTTAATCTATTCATATCTTGTATTTACTTATGTTAGATGTATGTCATTACTTGAGATGTTTATTGCAATGTAATTTAGATGATGTATGTTAATGGGAATTAAGTAATCTCGTTTACGTAGCCTTAGGGGAGGTTGTCCATTATAGATGAACATGTATGTTTAATTCATTTAAAAAAAAAAATAGTACGCATTTGTAGTAGATTGAAACTTCCTCTAGGGTTGTGTGGTGGGGCATTACAAGTCTTATAACTCTTTGAGTGATAGATTTCTCTTAAAAATATGCTAAATTATGTCAAATGGGAGACCTAGTAGGAAAGGAAGGCTAGGTATTGAAAATCACATATGTGGAAGTTTTGTGTGTCAGTAGGTGTTTGAATCTTGTTGATTTAGGTATCCTTAAGCTAAATCCACCCATGTTTTACATCAAGTGTTATCAAATCTTAGGCTCTAGATCAGTTGGGAGAAAGAATTGTGTTTAAGCAAAGAAATTGCTAAAGCATTCAAAATGCCTCCAAAAGGTTGTTCAATTGTTGCTAGGGAGATTAAGGCCCTAAGAGAGTCTCAAGAGGTTATGTTATCCAAGATGGAAGCACTGGAAGTCAGCGAAAGAAGAGGAAAGGGTACTGCATATGAGAGTGACCTGGAAGATGAGAAAGTAGGGGAAAGTGAGAACTCCATACAAGATCCAAAAGAGGAGTTGGATCTAGAAGAAAAGAAGCTTCTAAAATTGCTCAAGGCTGCAAAGGGAGATTCTTATGAAGTGAAGATGGAACTACCTATGTATGGTGGTAATATGAGTGGTGAAGAGGTAATTGAGTGGATAGATTCCTTAGACAACTATTTTGAATACAAGGAGGTGGAAGAGGCTAAGAAGGTCAAGTTTTCCAAAACTAAGCTGAAGGGACCAGCATTAATATGGTGGAACTATATCTAAGAGGTGAGGACAAAGAATGGTAAGAAAAATATTGGTTCATGGGATAAGATGGTGGCTAAGGTGAAAACAAATCCTACTAGCAAATTATGAGATTCAAGTGTTTAGGGGGCTACAAAACATGAGCCAAAAAAAAATGGATGTGGTAGCATATATTGAGGAGTTTCACAAGCTAACTATAAGATTTGGACACTCTGAGAATGAAAAGGAGAAAGTAGCAAGGTACTTGAAGAGTCTAAGATTCAATATTCAAGATGAGATAAGTCTCACCACACCTAGGATAGTAGAAGAGTGCTTTCAAATGGCCACTAAGAAAAAGGACAAGATAAGGAGGCAAGAAAAATAGTCAAGAGGTAGAGGAAAGACTTTTAGGGGCAAAGGAACCTCTAATGGAAGAGTAGCACAAAGAGACCAAGGAGAACAAAGTGCAAACCAAGAATCAAATGGTGAATCAAGGGGAAGTTTTAGAGGAAGAAGGAAAAATGGAAGAGGTAGGTTCAATTTTCCAAAGAAGAGGGTCTAATACCTTCTCTGGAAGGTGTTATAGATGTAACCAATATGGACATCCTGCATGGAAGTGCTCAAATAAACAAGGTGCAAATTCTCATGGTGGATAAAGCAGAACTCAACTAGTGCAAGAGGAAGATGATGAAAGTGTAAACTTGCCATCTATACAAACTACTCCGGAGGTAGGAGAGACCTTAATGATTAGGAGGATATTACTCAAGGTGACAACTAGCAAGGAACCCCCTCAAAGAAAGGCTTTGTTTTGGACAACATGTAAATCTCAGGGAAAAATATGCAAGGTAATAGTGGATTCTGGTTCAACAGATAACATAGTGTCATTGGAAATGGTGAAAAAACTTAAGATGAAAAGAAATCCTCATTCAACTCCTTACAAGATTTCATGGCTTAGTAAAGGTCAGAAATTTCTTGTTAATGGGTGGGTTTTGGTGGAGTTTAACATAGGTGCCTACAAGGATAAGATCCTTTGTGATGTTTTTCCAATGGATGTGTGCCACCTACTCCTTGGAAGGCCTTGGAAATTTGATAGAAAGGCCAAGAATGATGGACACAAAAATGTGTATGTGATTGAGAAGGATGGAGTGTCATACATTATTACACCTCTACAAGAAGATAATGGTGTTGTTCATGAAGGACCAAGTGTCATGATAGTCAAGGAGAAGGAGTTTTTGAAAGATCTAGAGGAGGAGAACATTGGTTATGCCATTGTTTGTAAGCCTATTTCAAATGCAGTAGAATATGGTAAAGAGGTACCAAAGGAGGTGTAGGTCTTGTTAGATAAGTATGAAGACATAGTGGTGAAGGAGTTTCCAAATTATTTTCCACCTATTAGAGATGTGAGCCACCACATTGATCTCATACTGGGTTCAATTCTGCCAAACAAGGAAGCATACAAGATGACCCCTGGATAGAACATGAGGAGATCAAGAATTAGATTCAAGAGCTATTGGATAAGGGTCTAATAAGGGAGAGTTTGAGCCCTTGTGTTGTGCCTATTATCTTGGCACCTAAAAAATATGGATATTGGAGACTTTGTACTAACTCAAGGGCCATAAATAAGATCACTATTAGATATAGGTTTCCTATACCCCAAATGGAAGACCTGATGGATAGCTTATTAGGATCTTGTTAAGTTTCAAAAATTGATCTAAAAAGTGGGTACCATCATATTATAATAAGGGAAGGTGATGAGTGGAAGACTGGCTTCAAGACAAATGAGGGTTTGTATGAATGGCTAGTGATGCCATTTGGGTTATCTAATTCCCTAAGCACATTCATGAGACTAATGAATGAGGTCTTAAATAACTTTATAGTAAAATTTGTGGTGGTGTACCTGTATTATATCCTTGTATACAGTAGAAAAAAAGAGGAGCACTTGCAGCACTTGAATATGGTGTTGAAGAAGTTGAATGAGGAGAAGTTGATAATCAATCTCAAGAAGTGTGAGTTTATGAAGAAGGAGCTTGTCTACCTTGGATTTTTTATTGCATAAGGAAACTTGAAGATGGATCCCACAAATTTTGAATCCATACTAAGTTGGCCAACTCCTAAAGTAGCAGAAAAGGTAAGAATCTTTCATGTCTTGGCTAGTTTCTATAGGAAATTCATCAAGAATTTTAGCCATATTTGTGGACCAATCATTGATACCATTAAGGGTGAAAAGAAAAGTAAGTTTCAATTGACTAATGAGGCTGATAGAAGCTTTGAATACCTGAAGACTAGAGTGGCTAAACAACCTATTCTTACACTCCCTAATTTTAACAAGTTGTTTACAATAGAATGTGATGCAAGCAGTTATACTATATGCATTGTTTTGAGTCAAGAAGGGAGGCCAATGGCATTTTTCAGTGAGTAAGTCAATGAGGCCAAAAGAAAATATTACTCATATGAACTTGAACTCTATTCAATGGTCCAATCTCTCAAGAAGTGGTGGCATTACCTTCTACCAAAGGAGTTCATAGTATTTATAGACAATCATGCTTTAAGAATTTTGAATAGTCAAGACAAGTTGAGTCAAAGACATATGAAGTGGATGGAATATTTTCAGACATATACATTTACTATAAAGCATAAGAAAGGTCAAGAAAACAAGGTTGTTGATGCTCTAAGTAGGAGATCAATGTTGGTTAAAGAAGTTCAACTACAAAGTGTAGGTGTAGATGCATTGAAAGGTATATACCAAGATGATGATGACTTCAAAGATGCTTTTGTTGCTTGTAATCAGCCATAAGGTGTTTTTCACAGTGAACACTATGATTTGTTATTGCAATATGGTCTAGTGTTCAAAGGTGCTCAGTTGTGTGTGCCTAAATGTTCCATGTGAGAAAATCTGATCATAGAAAAGAATAGTGGCAGTTTGAGTGGACATTTTGGATATGAAAAGACCTTGGAGCAGGTCAAAAGGTTTTATTTATGGCCTAGAATGCATTTGGATGTTAAAATATTTTTTGAGAGTTGTGTGGTGTGTCAAAGAGCCAAAGGAACAAGCTCTAATGCAGGTCTTTACCAGCCTTTTCCTATTCCTAACTGACCATGGGAGTCAATCAACCTAGACTTTGTTTTAGGTCTACCTAAGACACAAAGAGGGTATGATAGCATTTATGTTGTTGTAGATAGGTATAACAAGATGGCTTAGTTCATTTATTGTAGGAGCACAAATGATGCATCTCACATAGCTAGTTTTTTCTTTAAAGAGATTGTAAGGATTCATGGTTTGCCTCTAACCATTGTGTTTGATAGAAATGCTAAGTTTATAGGTCACTTTTGGAGGACCTTGTGGAGAAAATTGGGCACAAACTTGACTTTCAACTCTTCCTATCATCCCCAAATGGATAGGAAGACTGAAGTAGTCAATATTTCATTAGGAGACTTGTTGAGGTGCCTCACCAACAAACATAATCAAGCATGGGATTTAATACTTCCATAGGCTGAGTATGCTTAAAATGATTCAATCAATCGAAGCACAGGGAGACGTCCTTTTGAGATTGTATATGGCATGATCCCAAGAGGTGTATATGAGTTGAGAGATATAAAGGGAATGGAGAAAAGAAGTGCAGATGGAGAAGAGTTGTAGCTATGAAGGACATACATGAGCAAGTCAAAGAAAGTTTGAAAAAGAGTGTGGAAAAGTATAAAGAAAAGACAGATTTGAGGAAAAGGGATGTTCAATTCAAAGTACGGGATTTAGTGCTTGCTCATATAAGGAAAGAAAGGTTACCCAAGGGTAAATACACCAAGCTAATGATGAAAAATATTGGACCTTGCAGGGTGGTCCACAAGTATGGTCAAAATGCCTATGAGATAGAACTCGCTCCTGGAGTGGCCATCTCTCCTATTTTCAATGTTGTTTATCTTTATCCTTTTAAGAAAATTATGATTTTAGGTGGTGATGTAGATGCTACTAGAGTTGAAGATGATGAATGGGTTAAATACTTACCACCCATCCAACCAATTAATCTTGAAGCCATTTTAGACACTACAGAGGCAAAGAGGACAAGACACAAGGTATACAATGCATATTTGGTCAAGTGGAATGCCTTAAAAAATGAGGATGTTACTTGGATGTTAGAGGAATATGTGAATAAGCATGGAGTCTCTATTCATGAGCTCATTTAATCAGGACAATGAAATCCTTTTACCCTGGCTGTATGGTGTAGGGCACCCTAGACATTTTAGCCTTAGGAATGCATAATAGGTGTTTATGTTAGATTTTTGAGTTTTGATCATGTTATCATTGTAATGAGGTTGAATGAGACCTACTTTTCATGTTTTGAATCATTGTAAGGTTTGTTTGGGTGTTGCATCAAGAAGTAAATGGAAGTTGCAAAATGTTGTTTTTTGCAACTTGTCCATTTTGCATGTCATGGAGAATGAATGCTCACTCATTGTTTATGGCTTTGAAACTGATGTTATGTGTTTTCATGTGTGTTTTAGAGCCTCAAAAACCTCAAGGCATCAATTTTGTAATGATCTTGGTGAAGAAAAGTGAATGAAGAGCTCTATTTTCTGAGTTTTAGTGTAATTTTCTATGTTTTTCAATCTCTGTACGGTCCTTATAGTATTGTCATGCCTTAAAATCATTGTGAAGAGTTTTTGTATGATTTTAGCTTTCCTTTGGGTGTTGTGTGAGGTCATTTCATCAGGAATTGAGACTATTTGAAGCATTTTTGTCTATACCACTAGGAAACCCTACCTTTCAAGGGTTTTGAGTGAAAGTGTGAGTTCTTAAGCCATTCCACCGATGTAAGATAGCTAGGAATGGTGGAATGGACATTTTAGGTGTTTTTCATTTGTTTTATGGGCTTAGAGAGTAGGGGATGGAGGTTCTTGGAGTTTTTGACAAGATCCTAGCTTAACATCTTCATGTGTTAAGCTAGGTAGTATAGCTAAGAAGTAGGAAAAAAGATTGTAGGATTGATTGGTTGATAAAAAATATATATTATGTTCATTTGAGAGTCATTCAAGGTGTATTTAAATATTTTGGAGTTTTTTAAGAAGTATTTTAGATACTTCCTTTGTAAAAGTGGCCTAAAAGGCCTATTTCTCAACATAGCAAACCTGTTTTGAGCTCTTTGCTCCAAAAAACCCTATGCCTTGGATGAGATATTGTGATGTATGACTGAATGGGTACTTGAAAAGGCTTAAAAATCTTTGAGTGATAGCTTTCTCTTAAAAATATGCTAAATTATGTCAAATGGGAGACATAGTAGGGAAAGAAGGCTAGGTATTGAAAATCACGTATGTGGAAGTTTTGTGTGTTAGTAGGTGTTTGAATCTTGTTGAGTTGGGTCTCCTTAAGCTAAATCCACCCCTTTTTTTCATCAATCTTGTTAGTGTTTTTAGATAAATTTGTGCTTGTAACCTCATAGCTAGTTCAAGTAAAGAATACACCATATACTCTAAAACAAAGAAAAACATCAATTTGAGTCTTGTGAGATATTATTTTCTAAACTAGCATCAAATCATAGAATCAAAAATCAAACATCATAGCATCATTAATCAAACAACACCCAAAATAGGCTCATCTCCTTATCATAGGGTTTAGTAGAAAAATCTTAGAATCCAATATCAAACTTGGTAATCCAACTATCCCCAAATACATGTCAATGTCAATCTATTACTCGAAGCCAGTTCCACTTTATACACCCATGGGTTCATCATAACCTACAAATTTTAATGATATATCAACTATGAAATCCCCTAGTCAAGGTTTTAGTGCATCTTGTCACATGGAATATTTCAATCAAAATCCTCATCCATATCCAAATCACTCTTATAGAGGATTTCAAAATCACCATCAAGGAAAAAATCTACAACATCAATTTTTTGTAAATTCACTTGAGAAAATAGTTGACATACCTGAAAAAGTCAAAACATGACATATCATCAACAACATGTGTAACGTAGATAAAATAACACTACAAGAAAGGATCAGTTAAATCTAATAAACAATAATTAATCTAAATAAAACAACTAAGAACAAAGGAAATAAAGTAAAATGATAATTAAAAGAATCTCATCGAATATCAAAAAACTCCTTCGAATTATCTTGATTGTCCTTCTCTATTTTGTCGTGATAGTATTCTTGCCTTTAGATTTTTAGTATGTGTGCAAGTATAGTCTTGATGTATGTGATTAAAGAAAAATATTGAAGATTAACGAGTTTCTTCTAAAAGTATATCGATTTCGGGAGGAGGAATATTGACAAAAGTCAGTCAATTTATAAAAAGATGACTTTTGAATGATCAGCTCAGATTCAAAAGAGAGATCAATGATCGATATTGATGAATGTCATGCGATGTGAGATTTGTGTTAGTTAGAATGTGAGTTGCAAAATTCTACAAGATAAAAATTAAATTAGAATAATAATTTAGTCTGGTGTTAAGACTGTTCGAAAATAGACTGAATAAGAGATCAAGATTAAATAAATGATTTAATCTTTAGTTGAATTTTTTTCAAAATTAGAAGAATAAGAGTTTGAATGAAAAGGATAAAGTTAGAACTTGATAACGATTTGTTTGAATGCACACATGAATTAATTAATTAAATAAAGATATTTAATTAATAAAATGCTCATGCATTTGAGTCTTAACTAGATAACTGACTGGTTATGAAAGAAAGTCTCTTTGCAAAGGCTATCTGATGTTAAATCAAGAGAGAACCGACTAATTCAAATAAATCTCGAGTCAAGTAATACGTGAATAATTAGTTAAGTAGACAATAGAAGAATGTGATAAAAATAACTCTTTTTATGAATTAAATGTTTATTTAATTCAACATTCGAAATTGAAAAGATATAATTAAATAAATAATGATTTATTTAATTAATTGTTGAAAAGGTTAATTGAATATTTAATTATAGTCAAAATATGACAAAGGGGTAAATTAAATAATAAATTGTTTAATTCAAAAAGAGAATTAATTAATTAGCGATGTAATCAAATAAATAAGATTTATTTAATTAATCAAAGTTGAATACATGTCATAATAAATTAATTAAATAATTATAGTTATTTAATTAATAGAAGAAAGATGTGTATAGGAAATAATTAAAAATTTAACATTATTTAATTGTGACCATGGACAATAGAAAATTATGTCGAAAGTGGTACTCGCAGGCCTAGACCAATTTTCAGTGTTTACAGTTTGCCCCTCTTTGATACAATGTCGTTTCGGCCTTTGTGTTAAAGAAATTTGTTAAAAACATGCCCTAGTCATGCCCCGGTATGAAATAGGTTAGGGTATGCCCCCTTGGGAAAATTGACGAATTTTTGAAATTTTTTTAAAAATCAGGAAGTGGTCCCGATAAGTTAATTTGATGGCCAAAAATGTTATGGAGTTGGTATAAATGAATTTCGAAGTGTTAGGTACATGTACAGGTTGATTGAAGATGGAATTTTACATGGGCAATAGACAAGGTCAAAATAAATGCCACCCAAACCCTAGGTATAAATAGAAATTAGGGTGAAAACCAAATCATTTTCACCCTTAATATTTGAAGAATAGAAGATTTTTCTCTAGGCACCTGGTGAAAATGTCTCCCATTCCATACGCAGATCATCGCAGTTACAGGAACTGGACCTTCAGATGGCCTACCGATGCAGGACCCCTGGTATGTACCCTTGAACAAACTTTTGAATTTTTGTTTTGCATGTAGTTTTACGCAGTTAAAGTTTATTTTACAAATGAGTCACTTTTAGATCAATGCATATGTGTTCATACATGATGCATTTGCTCGCGGAACGTCGCATATGCAAAATCACGTCTAGGCATTTTTAGGTCATTTAGGGAATGATCACATTTGTGAATGTATGCACTGCATGTGAGTTTCTGCATCACATATGAGATTAGGATAGTCACATGTATTTTGGTGAAATGAATCTGTTTAAAATGAACCACATTTGCATATGAGATAGGTAATTAAAATGCAACGCATTTGTAGTTAGTTTCACACATTTTCCTGATAATGTTTAATTTGAGTTTTTGTGATGCATTTGCAATATGCAATGCATATGCTTGTTTTCACAACACATGTGTGATTATGCATCGCATGTTTGATTATGCACCACATGTGTGGTTTAGAATGACACATTTGATATTGTGCATCGCATTTTCTTTTGTAGCAATGCATTTGACTATCAAACTTTTGCAAAAAAAAAATTACGGAAAGAATAAATGATTTGTTGTCTGACACATGGTTTGAATGCCTTTTTGTAGGTTATATTAGATCGGATCTATACCCGAGATTCACGGCTAGAGACATTTGAGTTGAGAGATAATTTACAAAGTGCTAAGGTATGATTTCTATGGAGATTAGAGTTACATATCGTATGCACCATGCCCACAATTCGGGAAAATAGAGGCATGCTAATTGCCTTATGTGAGAGGTGGCATTCAGAGACCTCCTCATTTCATTTGCCTACTATAGAGGCAACTGTTACATTGGAGGATGTATATAGGATTCTCAGATTGCCTATTAGAGGCGAGAGAGTGATGTATGATACACAACAGAGTTATAGCGAGATTACTGGATATTATGTGTATCATGATATTAGGAGGTTAGGCATAGAGCACTATGAGATTAGATGGAAAGTATTATCTAATAGATATGAGATGATTTCTTGTATATTATTTACATTGATAGCCGACATAGTTCTTCCTGACTATCAAGGTCATGGATTTCTTGTTGGGTGGGGGGAGATGTTAGTTGGTATGGTAGAGAGAGAGGTTGTTTATGCCTGGGGTCCTTGTTTGTTAGCCATGCTATATTTACATCTTCATGATATTGCCTATAGATATGAGTAATCAATGAGCTAGGGGACTACTCTTCTCATGGTCTAGGCATGGGAACAAATTCTTGTGTTTCGTCCCCCTATTACTGCTAAGCAGGGTGACTGATCCCCTTATGTTTTTTGATATGCGGGAAACATCACATAGAGCCATGTTGGAGACACTAGATATTAGAGACATGCATTAGACACATTATTTCAGTTCACATGGAGACCCTACATGGATTGTGGACAATGGTCTGATGACGATAGACATTTTCCTTATTGTCGGCAAACACATTACTTGATTGGTAGGATAGTCTCAAGTGTGCACATTATTGAGAGGCACCTTCCAGACCTTGTATTGAGGTAGTTTGAAGAGGTTCATGATGAGACTTGAGGGTGAGTAGAGTTTGCTCTGTCATCCAGAGAGGTTCCTTGGTGGGGGCCTATGATACCGGTGGCTACTACAAAGGCATACATTCAAGCATTATAGCCTTTACAGTGGGGATGGAGAGGCAGGGTAGCGGATCTGGGGACGACAATTTCCTGTGACACCTGGTGGGTATTGCATCATCCTGTGCCATATACAGATTTGGATCAGCTAGCACCAGTAGAGAGATGAGGGATAGGGTTGAGAGGGTAGCATAGAGGTAGAGGTGGAGGAAAGGGTGGTGGGGATGATGGGAGAGGTGGCAGTGGTAGAGGTGGTCACTAAGGTCGACGGGGGAGGAGAGGTGGTTGGGTAGGTGGACTATCACCTATCTACGAGGTAGAGGTGAAGGTTGAGGACATATCGATGCTAGATCTTGGTGGTGGTGTAGAGGTAGAGATCAGAGGAGAGCATGCTACCAAGGAGGCAGTAGCAAAGAAGCATGCAGAGGGAGAGGTTGGGAGAGAGGAAAATTTAGAGGAGGAGGACGGGAGGGAGGACATGGATATTGATGTCCTCGATATTCTTGCAGGATATAGAGTGGATGATGAGGAGGAGGAGGTAGCTATGGGGGAGCAGGAGAGAGAGCTCTAAGATAGGATTGTAGAGGGGAGGTGGGATGAGGAGGATACTAGAGATAGTGTGGTGGAGTCTTTGGAGGAGAGGGTGAGAGTTCTTACCACAGAGAAAGATGCCATATAGATGGAGAGGGATAGTGCTCTCATGGAGAGAGATTAGGTAGTAGCCTATAGGTAGGACACAAAGAAGCAGTTTACTGAGATCAAATGTCCCTGCAGTGGGTCATCTGATGGTTTTGCGTGTGAGTTAGTCAGGGTTATGGAGAGAGCCTCCTATTATAGGGATCTTTATGATTCAGTGGTGCATCCTAAGAGATGAGCTCTAAGCTTTTCTGAGGCATGTAGCAGAGGATCATAGAGTAGGAGTCAAACGAGGACATAGATTACCAAGGGTATGGTAGGACCATTGAGGATAGGTCCATATGATAGGCCTCCCACTGCAAAGAGAGTACCTTAGCAAAAATTTCCTCCACATTCGCCACATGGGAGTAGCAGCAGTGACACATAGTGACATTTTCATATTTGCAGACATTGTACTTTGTCCATAGAGCCTGCGAGCTCCCTGTTATTTATTGATACATTCTGGCATTGTACGTTGACACATGTTATTTTGAGCGATATATGTATATGATTTTTTTTGGCATTTCATATGATATGCAGTTCTATTTATAATGATGCATGCTTTTCCTATATGATTATGTTCTCTATGAGATGTTACTATTTATCTGTGATGGATGATCATTTCTACATTATGATGTGTTCATGCAGCCTATGATGTTATGTTGGTTCTATATGATAATAGATGTATGTACTTTATAATAATGTGATGCAATGTAATGTTTATATATACCTGCTATCTACATGTGATGCTATATGTTCATAATTGTTATGTACATGTACTTTGTTCACTATGGTACCTTATGATGATTGCCGATGATGCCTTGATTTTCCTAGATATGCAATGGATATGCCTATTGTTTATACTTGTTTAAAATGAAGCCTAACTATATGATGTACTATATATAGACATATGAAAATTTTTACATAATGTTTGTGGAATGTATGTGTTGAGGATCGAATAATTTAGACAAGACTTAATATTTTTCTGGAGAGATTCAATCTACAAGAGCAGAACATTTATTGATTTCTATGTTCTACTTTGAAGATCAAGACTCCCATATATATGGTTGAGAAAAGACACACCTTTTCGATTGATGTGATTCTTGAATTTTACCCCTTTTAACAAGGCCGACAATCAATCATATATATATATGTATTTGATTTATTGAAAGCAGATTATACTTAGGATAGGATTTTTGTTATCAATAATGATAATGTAAGATTGCAATCATTATGATCTCTGACCGAAGCTACTAGTCATCAACACTCCCGCTTAGCTAGGGAAGAGGACTCCAATCAAGTATTTATTGATATCACCTAACTTGTGATATCAGAAGATATGAAATGCTTTTGAAGGCGTCAGGTCTCATGACATACTTCATAACACATCTTCACTATTCAATACTCCCTCTAGGCTAAGGAAAATAGCTTCCACTAAGTAAAACTGATATCACCTAACTCGTGATATCAGAAGATATGGTATGCATCTGAAAGTGTCAAATCACATGAAATTCTTCATAACATATCTTCATTATTTCAATACTCCCTCTTTAACTAGGGAGGATAACTTCCATCAAGTAAACGTGATATCACCTAACTCATGATATTAGAAGATATGATATGCTTCTGAAAGTTTCAAGTCACATGACATTCCTCATAACACATCTTCATTTGTTCAATACTCCCTCTTATCTAGGGAAGATATACTCTATTAGCACTCCCTCTTAGCTAGGGAGGATAAACTTCAAACAAGTATAAAGTGATATCACCTAACTCGTGATATCAGAAGATATGGTATGCTTCTGAAAGTGTCAAGTCACATGACATTCTTCATAACACATCTTCATTATGGTATGTGCACTGACATCAAGTCACATGATGTCTACCATAATTCATGGCATATCCATGGATATAAATATCCACCATGATTATCTCTTTAAGGATCACAATGATCTTTAGATGACATCAAGTCCCATGATGTCCATCAAAGTGTCCAAGAGATACTATCATGACATGTCCACAGATATCAAGTCACATGATATCTATCATGATAGTTTATCATTGTAGAGTCGTCACTTTACAATGTCAAATACAAGTGTTCATTATTAGAAAGATCGTCACCTTTCAATAATGTACACAAGGGAAGTAGGCCCATAAGGTCATGGAGTCACACACATGACAAAAGATTTTACACATTAAACATCTTTATATATATTAGTACAACTTATAAATAATTTGAATTTCAACATAATATCAAATTACATTTCAACCATACCAGTTTCTTCTTGAAGTGTTCTTCCTTGATTTGGGAGAGAGGTGTGGGGAGAATGTTTGTTGTTTGATCATTTGAACTAACATACTCCAACTAGATCACAATCCTTTCTACCATGTCTCATAATGGTAGGGGATCTCAATGTGCTTAGATCAAGGAGTCCCACAAGCAATTTACGAAGCCAAACTGTTTCTCTTGCCCTCATAAAGTCTGCAATGTATTTAGTTTTTGTCAAGCTTTGTGCCACTGAAGACTATTTTCTGCAGATCCAAGAGATCATAGCCGATCCTAAACTGAAGCAACATCCTGATGTGCTTTTCTGATCGGTTACACTCCCAGCCTAAACAAATCCAATGTTTCTTTGAAGATATCTCAATATGTGTTTTACAAGGACCTTCCATTTGCTACTAGAGTGATCTACCAACTAAGCTACTGGCCCCTTGTGGCTTATATCCAACACCCCCCCTTAAGCCACACTGCAGATACTGAGAGCTCTTTTGAAGTTAGATGCTAGGACCTGTCGTTAAGGAGTCTCTCTCAGAGATGAATAAGGGCTTTGACCTAATATCTCTCTATCTCAGAGATTTATTAGAATAAGTGAAGATGTGACTCCCTCTGAGGCTCTAATTACTTCTTCTTTTAAGGGATGACTTCATCCATCCACACAGTCTAATATTTGCAAGCAGAGTCTCCATACTTCAGCCTACAAAATGTATCAAGCTTTTCTTCTCTTGAATGCAATCTCTTGGTTCATCCTAATGCACATTAAGAAGAGATTACTTAATAGTTCATATAACTCAACTATTTCGAGGAGGAAAATACCAATGCTAGAAGCATACATGAATTACTATCATGATGTTATAACATGAATTAATAACTACGAAAATATTCATGAACATTATTCAAACATAAAATACTTATCTTTTTAATTTGGTCAATTCTATAGATGCAGTTAGGCACTTATCTTGCAGTTGTTAAATGATTTCTCCTTATATGTTGCACTTAGACCTTTATGTGTAGGCTTCAATGCTTGAAGATCTGGGAGATCGATTAACACAACAATCAGGTCAAGCCAAGGTTGTTGCTCATAATTTGTCACCAGCTCCATTATGGCTTCTCCTTTAGACTTATTCTCCAAAATAATCACTTTGACTTTGTCGAATATTCCCAATCTAAAGTCGAATTCCTTCCAATCAAATGACGTCTCCTCTCTTAAAGGCTCCAAGCTGCTCCTGACAATGCTTTGGTGGCTAGCTCTATGTTGATTAAATAATTTCCTATGATTGTTGATGCTAGTTCAAAAACAAAACACTCTGCTAATACTCCCAACGTAAATACTCACCAATCATCGATCAACACATATAACATATAGGTTCTACATAAATGGAAACATAGAGATTCATTCCACCAAGATATGCAAATCTTGATTAACTTAATGTCTGGGAGAGAAGTTTTCCGGTCTTTATATGATGATCCCCTGCAACCATGTGTGGTGATGGACTCTGATGTGCTCATCTCCTCCAGATGACTTCTTCATATGAACAACATTTTCAAACATTGTCGACAATAGAATGCTCGACTTTTGTAGATATATATTTGCACCAAGGGTACATTCAAGTCTCATTTGAAACCTCTACTGAACCCCTATTCACACAGTGCCAATAATTACAATAAACTTGTGATGGCTTCTAACTCTTATTTCTTGGATCTGGTGTGCCTCTTCCTCACAAATTAGTCCTTCACTATTCCATCATACAAAGGCCTGATACTTAGGATGAAATAGTGTCAAGATAAACTAGTCTAACTCCTCACAGGAACAACTCTTGATTTGATGATTATTACGGGCTATTGCAGAAGACAACAAATAATTGACACCTATGGTACTCTTGAATTACAACATCATACACACACCATAGGTGGCACTACTGATTATTGAATCAAGTTGAATCCTATGCCTTATTCGCTCGATGTTTTTTCCAACTTGTTCGAGCGGCTTCTAAAATGGTTGAGGCGCCCATACTATGTGATGAATTCTCTCTTCCCATGAGAGGCATTCTTCAGGTCTTCTAGAAATCATGATCCGATTATGATGTTGCCACTTCTTCTGAGTACCCCAATCAATTTTAACTTACAACACTTGATTTTCCTTTAGATGAAGGTCCCTTAGAAGTGATAGCCAATGAAAATCCCATCTAGAATGAAGAACCTGGCGTCTCCAGCATACACGGGTATACAGGAATGAAAAAAAATGTAACTGTAGTAGCTTTGCTATTATCGATTCTCAAGGATAAATATTCTGACTTCAAGATGAATGGAGAGATGCTCCTGATTTCTTGTTCTGCCTCTAATCACCTTAAACAATGGGATTTCCTTCCACATACTACTTACACAAGTCTGATCAGATCTAATCTTAAACTCAGCTCTGATACCATGTTGAGGATCGAACAATTTAGACAAGACTTAATATTTTTCTGGAGAGATTCAATCTACAAGAGCAGAACATTTATTGATTTCTATGTTCTACTTTGAAGATCAAGACTCCCATATATATGGTTGAGAAAAGACACGCCTTTTTGATTGATGTGACTCTTGAATTTTACCCATTTTAACAAGGCCAACAATCAATAATATATATATGTATTTGATTTATTGAAAGTAGATTATAATTAGGATAGGAGTTTTGTTATCAATAATGATAATGTAAGATTGCAATCATTATGATCTCTGACCAAAGCTACCAGTCATCAATAGTATGCATATCCAGATTATCTAATTTTTTTGTGTGACACAGGACTCTATCATTATGTAGGATAGAAGAAATGTTAGCATGGATAATTCAAAATGTTAGTATGAAACAAGAATGGTTATTTGAAGCACATATAATCTTTGATATTTTTCCATATATATTCTAATCTTTGCATTAAATCATCATTTGGTAGGACTGACAAAAAATGGATAGTACACACCATGATATGAGATAGAACATAGTGTACAAAATGCATCCACTTGCAAAAAAAGACAGTTGTAGACCAAGATTGTCTTAACTCATACTAAGGGAAAATTTTCCCTAGTCTTTTTGTTCAGACAAACCACATATATCAAACAAATAAAAATGGTTCATGAGATGTCATTGCTCCTCTAAATCCTTCATGGGACATCCTCAAGGAAACTAGTAACATGACTCAAAATCCAAATTTTAAAAGATAGTTGATAGACAACAGTCAAAGAAAAAGAGTCCCGAGACATCCTTGCTTCTCCAAATCCTTTAGGGGACATCCTTGAGAAAGCTAGTAACTGGACTCAAAAATAAATCCATAAAAAGATAAGACAAAATAAGATATAAAGTTAACGATTCAATGAAAATATTTGCCAAAACTTGATCTTGTATGATTGTTTGATTATTTGACATAGCCAGATGTTAGGAATGACACATACTATATAAGATGTTGAGTCTAGTTTCAACTTTGTGACCGTCTGTGTAAGGCATGGAAAATCTTTGTTTCAAAAAGACACGCATCATATAAGACATTGAGCCTGATGACATTGATGCAAAAAGTTACATGAGGCCTTCATGATTGATGATGTTTGTTTCCAAGAAAGACATATCTTGTTTAAGACATAAGTTGATTGTTCTAACAATGTGCGTGATTTTGACTTGATGATAGTTTTGACATGTTTTTTCCTTGTTGATGCATGACTTGTTTTAATGCTTTGACTGTTATGAGTATGTGTGTTGACTTATGTGGACTTGATACGATGTACCCTAAAGGACTGAACTAGTGCGGCCTTGAGGGCTCATCAATTGATGGCCTTGCCTATGTTGTACATGCAGAGACCTCATAGTTTGACTTTGACATTGACTAACATAACTGATTGAAAATGTGTACTTAATCTAATGATATGCGACATGTGTGATAATGAATGTGATAAACCCTAATTGACTGACCTATTGCGGCCTCGGGGGCTCATCGATTGATGGCCTTGCCTACATTATACACACAAAGACCTTATAGTTTGACACGATCACTGACTTTGACATGTACAAAGAAATCAGTCATGATTTTGTGTGTGATACGTGAGAAACCTAGACAGATGGACCTAATACCTCAAGGGCACATCGACTGATGGCCTTTCCTATGTTCAGTCGCAGAGGCAATGTAGTTCGACTATGTCTATGACTGACTTGACACAACTGACCCTGACTCTATTTTTGGGATTTTTGACATGTTTTTATTTTTTGTCTTTTTGGTGTTATTTGATGTTTTTGGATTTTTTAGGACATTTAACAATGTTTTTGAGCTTTTTTAAGGACATTTTCTAGCGTTGGGATGTTATTTACAAGGTCCAAATGACGTTGATCGAGGATTTTCCCCCAGTCGAGAATAAGACCTATAGGATGGTGTGGGGAGATGGAGTGGACTTGATGTCAATCATTCCAAGTAATGGATAAGGCAAACATTATTATGGGTGATGATGAAAATTTTGATTGGAATGATAGTAGATGAAGGAGTGAAGTTGACTACACATGGCACCTGTTTTCCAATTTTTCACTATGGTACTTATCCCTAGCACCACCGAAGTGGTTTTCACTATTGGATGGATTATTTATCTTTACTATTTTATTGATTTTTCAATCTTTTTGGTGTTACAAAGATGCCTGTTTGCTAGGTTTTCATCAAGGTAACATTTTTTTGTTTTTCTCCATTTTTTTGTATTTTTCTGATTGAGACATGGTACTCAGAAACTATGCATAGAATCTCTTCAAATGAAGGTTGTTGATCGGTGATAAAAGTGGTTATCCTTCAGGGGTAGAGAGTTGATACGCTCTTGATCCAAAAGCTTTTGTAACAATATAAGGCCCTAACCAATTTGGTTCAAATTTTCCTGGTTTTTCTCTTTCAGCTTGATTCTTTGGGTTCTCCATTAGGAGCAAGTCACCAATTTTAAAGTGTCAATTCAAGAATTTTCTATTATAGCTATGACAAAGACAGTTTTGATATGCTTGAAAATGATCTAGGGCCATCTCTCTTCATTTGTCTAAGAATTCTAACTCATACAATATGGATACACGATACTCTTCATTGTCAATATGAACTTTCAAGGATACCCTTAGGGAATGAATTTCAACCTCAATAGGTAATATATCTTTAGAACCAAATACTAAAGAGTATGGAGTGGCTCTGGTGGGAGTACGGGTGCTTGTGTCATAGGCCCATAAGGCAGAATTAAGTTGTAGATGCCAGTCACGACTAGCATCATTTACAATCTTTCTTAGGATTTTGATGATGGTTTTATTAGATGCATCGGCTTGGCCATTACCTTGTTGGTAATATGGAGTGGAGAAATGATGTTGGATATGGAATTCTTCACAGAGATGGAATACTTCTTGGTTTTTGAATGGATGACCATTATCTATGATGATGGATTGAGAAACACCATACCGAAAGATTATGTAGTTTAGGATAGACCTAGATATTTGTGTGTGGGTGATATAAGTCATGGGAATAGCCTCAATCCCTTTGGTGAAGTATTCGGTGGTGGTTATGATGAACTTATGGCCATTGGATGATGGAGGGTGTATCTTACCTATGAGGTCGAGTCCCCATTGGGAAAAGGGCCATGGTGAAGTAATCAGATGGAGCTCTTATGCTAGAGCACATATAAAATCTCCATGTATCTGACACTGCCAACAATTTTTGACAAAGATATATGAGTCCTTTTCCATAGTAGGCCAATAATAACCTAATCTCATAATCTTGTGGGCTAGGGTAGGACTACTAGAATGGGATCCACATATACCTTCATGTATTGCACGTAAGGTTTCTTGTGCTTCTTTAGCATCGAGACATCTCATTAAGGAGTTATCTAAGGTACATCTATATAGGGTATCTCTGATGATGGTGTATTTGGCAGACCTATGGATAAATGTTCTACGTTGGTTGTTTGATAGGTCTAAAGGTATTATTTAATCATTTAGATAGTCGTATATGTCCTGTACCAAAGGTAAGTAGGACCAAAAATTGTACACACCATTGGAGAATCAAGGACATCATAAGCAGGGACCAAAAGTTGTTTGACCAAAAACTCAAATTTAGGCACATTGCTAGGAATATCCAATAAGGAACCAACGGTCACCATAGCATTTGCTGCCCTGTTCTGAATGTAGGGTATTTTTTGAAAGGTGATATTATCAAAGTACTGCTTAAAACTATTGGTCATGCGCTTGTAGGGGGAAACCTTTTCATCTTTAGTTTCATATTCATCATTGAATTTTTAGACTACTAGCTGAGAATCTCCATAAACATGCAAACTCTTGATCTTCCATTGGGATTCCATTCTTAGTCCTATCACTAGGGCTTCATATTTTGCTATGTTGTTGGTGCAAGGGAAAGCAATTCTAAATGACTTGGGAATAGTATCACCTTGAGGTTTAAAAAATAGTATGCCCGCTCTTGAACCACGATTAGTATGTGACTCATCAAAGTATAATTTCCATGTGGTTCTAGTGTCAACTTTGAAGATAAAATCATCAGAAAAATCTACCACTAAAGGATGGTTTGCCTTAAATGGTGCATCTGCTAACTGATTTGCAATTGCTTTCCCTTTTATAGCTTTCCTTTCCACATACTAGATGTCATATTCACTAAGTGTCATTACCCATTTAGCCAATTGGCTTGTTAATGTTGCTTTACTTAGGAGATATTTTAGAGGGTCTATCTTTGCGACCATCATGGTTTGGAAGTTTAGCATGTAGTGCCTAAGATTTTGAGTAGCAAAGACTATAGTATCATTTTTTTGTCATTCGTAGGTGGCATTAACACAGGTGGTGTAAGTAGATAGTCCTTGATTTGTTGGAAAGCTTCTTGACATTTGGGTGTCCATGCAAATGGTACCCCTTTCTTGAGAAAATGTTGAAACGAATGTATCTTGTCTGCTAACTGTACTATGAAGTGTCTAATAGACTATATTCTCCCTTTCAAGTGTTCTTAGCTGACCAATATTGGTTGGTGGTAACATGTCTATTATAGCTTTTACCTTTGCTAGGTCTGCTTCAATGCCTCTTCTGGAAATGATATATCCTAGAAGTTTCCTTGATTTCAATCCAAAGACACACTTTTTTGGATTTAGCCTTTGTAATTTTTTAGCCTTCGTAATATCTTGTTTTGAACCTTCAAATGATTTTCTCTTGTTAATGATTTTTCTATGAGATCATCGACATAATCTTCCACAAGAGTATGTACAAGGTCATGGAAAATAGTCGTCATTGCACGTTGATATGTAGCTCAAACATTTTTGAGCCCAAAAGGCATAAAATTCCAATAATATGTTCCCCATGGACATGTGAAGGTTGTCTTGTGTTGGTCTCCACCTGCGATTTTGATTTGGTTATACCCAAAGAAACCATCCATGAGGGATAGCATCTCATATACTGCTGTAAGGTTCACTATCATGTTAATGTTTAGCAAAGGGAAGTCATCCTTAGGACATGCCTTGTTGATATCTCTAAAGTCTATACAAATCCAGATGCCCCTTGTCGATTTGGTTACTGGCACAAGATTTTAATTCTAGTCTGCATAGTCTATGGATCTAATGAATCCGACATCCAATAGTTTCTTAAGTTCTGCTTTGACTAGTAGAGTAATTTCTGGATGCATCTTCCTTAGCTTCTATTTGATGGGCTTAACACCTAGCCTTAATGGTAGATGGTGCAATATAAGGTCCGGATCTAGCCCAAGCATGTCAGCATATGACCATGCAAAATTTATTTGTCTCTTTGTGAAGAAGTCTAGAAACTTAGGTTGTTCTGTCTCTATCAAAGATGCTACAAAATATATGACTTGAGGGTTTTCTTCAGTGTTTATATTGATCTCGACAAACTCTTCTACTAACATTGGTGATTTTTCCTAAACAATTGGGACTATGTTCAAACCTCCATCCTTGGGTGCCTCAGAGAGGTTTTCGCCCTCAGATATGTCCTTTATTTTTACTATTTCATCGTCCAAAGGTGACTTTTGGTTTTCACCTATGGACTTTTCATTTTCATCATTTTCATTTTTTTTCTTTTTGTTTTCATTTTTCTGACTAGAGGTGTGAACAGACTCCCCAAAATATGCCATGTCATCCAAGTCTATGGTAAAGCCAACTTTATGATCCCCTCTAGGTATGGCATTTCTTGAAGTCCCATGAACTCAATTGTCACTTCGTCATTCTCAAATATGTCTAAGATGGGTGTACCTTGTTGATCCCAATCATTAAGTTGGGGATATATGAGGGGCATTTCATCATAAGAGTTATCAAATGTGGAGGCTGACAAGTTGAAAATAGAGAGGTTAACATGCTCACAAAAGTTTTGGACTAACTCCTTTTTATTATTTTTCTTAGGGACATGTAAAATCTGATGTGGGACAATGTCAAGAGTTGGGTTGTTAGAAGATGGTTTGTTAGGCTCCCAAGATGCAGGATCAAGGGTTTCCCAATAATAAAGCTTAAGCTATTCTTCTTTTGAAAAGGAATTTTTAGAATGGGGACTAGATGGAGTTGGTATGGATTGTAGCATTTTATCAAGTTCACCAAATAGCTTGTCTAGGTCCATCATGCTGGTAGAGGAAAGGGAATCCCATTCATATTCATTTGAGTCAGGGGAGTCACAATAGTATGGGTCAAATGGTTGGTGAGATATCGCAATGTCTTCAGAAGAACTCACTTCCTCTTGTAACGATAATGGAGGATCGGGAATACCAATTCTAATCGGTTGAAACCCTAGCTCTATGCCTTTCAATCTTTGTGAGACAATGATTGATTCAGTCCTTCCATTTTGATGTAGTCCTAACCCACTATGTATGTCATAGCCTTTTCTTTGCATTATCATGAAGCCTTTTCGATATTGATCCTTAGCTATTTGAACAGATAGTAGAGGGTTTTCATTGTCTTCATTATACAACCAGGAGGTGACATATTCTTGGTCCATAGATTCTTTACTTAACTCTCCCCATTTTGTGAATGTCATAGTCAGAAGTACATGTATTGTGATAACTGACTATATCCTATCCGTTGTGGGTAAACCATATGACTTACGAGGAATCAACTGACTTACACAATAGGATTCCTTCATGTGATATTCTCCATAGCCCTTTTCTTGGATCTTGACCTTAGGAGTAGATGATGGTGGTTGTGATGTAATGGACTTGGTGAGAGTTGATGGATCAACGTACAGGGATAAGGTGGAGGATGAAGCCTCCTGATTGACTGGTACCTATCGTTGTGGTATTTCACATAGGCTTGTGCAATATTGAAAAGGATCTGGATCACCATCAATTGTGATCTTGGTGCCATTGTATAGGAATTTAAGACACTAATGATAAGTGGAAGGTACAACTTTCATTGTGTGTATCCAAGGTCTACCCAACAAAAGGTTATAAGGAAGGGTGAGATCCAATACTTGGAAACTAGTGTCCATAACTACAAGGCCAATCCTGATAGGGAGTGTAAAAACTCCTTTGGATGATATTAGTTCATCATCATATGCCTTAATGACTATACTCTTAGTGGTGTCCATGCATGCTTCTGAGAATCCTAATGCCTTTACCAATTTCAAGGTATAGAAGTTCAACCCTGCTCCTCTGTCTACCAAGACTCGTCTGAATTTGGTTTGATGGAGAAGAACTTGAAGGTGTAATAGACTATTATGATGGGTCTTCTCAGTGGAATAATCCTATTGAGATAATTTAGTGTGATGGGAATTGGTTAAGTATCCTACCATTTCTTCGAAATGATTGACATCTAGGTTGGTATGGATAGTAGTGCTCTACAAGGCTTTTTCAAGAATGGCTTGATGATTTGGTGATATAGTCAATAGTTCCAAGATGGATATCTATGCTGGAGTCTTGCCTAGCTAGTCAAGAAAATTATACCTAGGTTTGGAAGACTGTGTTGGTGGCTATGCAGAAGGACCTAGAAGGGTTATCTTAGTTCTATGTGTATTTACAACACATTCAGGATGCTTCTTTATGGTAATGGTATGGATATTTTCAGTAGCAGCTCGGATATGATTGATGATGGTACTTGGTTTATAATCATACTTAGCATTGGTATAACTGATTGAGGTATTATTCTTAGTTCCTGAACTGGAGGCCTTTCCTTTCCCATGGTCATATAACAAACTTATGATCATTGTTTTTGGTATGTCTTTGTCCATTGACTTCTATGGTTTTGTCTTCAACAAAGTCTTCTATGATGTTTTTCAATTGTCGACATTGTTGTAGGATATGTCTCTTTGTTTGATGGTACTCACAATAGGCAATACCATCCCACCATGAAGGTTTAAACTATCTATTGATGGTGTTTTAATACACTTCACAAAACAGGTAATACATAGGTGCATTACCTCTCTTGAAAGACAATCTTCCACAATCAAATTGCAGAACACTATCCCAAGGTCTCTCGGGTGTCAGGTCATGATGAGGCTTGGAATAAATCAGTTGTTTGATGTGATTTTGCTGGAATCACGAGGCAGTCTTACATGGTTAAAGATATAGGAGAATTGAGTTAATTAATGGATTTTTATGGATCTAGAATTGCTATGCTTTGCTGCAAGTTTAGGCAGCAGTCTTAGACTCCATTGTTTTGTCAGATTTGGCTTTACAATGTGCAACGAACCTTGGCACAAGTTGTTTCTAAGAAAAGAGAAAAAAAGAGGGGCGAGGAAGAAAGATGTTTCCTAGACCTACAACTAATGATGAACAATGATCATGGAGGTTCCTACTGTGGACAGTTTCCTTAAATAGAATTTCACTAAATCGGGATTCTCACAATATCATGAAATCTATGCTATCTTCTAAGGACTGCAGATATTCATCATTCATTCACCATGGAAACATGAATAAAGATAAAGTTCAATGATTAGAAATGAAATCAAAGTCCAGGCTAACTTTGCACAGTCATATACCATTAGCAAATGACCAAAAGTATGGATAAGGAAAGCATACATGCAGCAGTAATCTTCAAAACCAGAGACAACATACTAACTCTACCAAAGTCAATCTAAGGATACTAAAACAATAAAAGAACTTGAAGCAAAGTTCTAGCTAAATGGAGAAGAACCATGAAACATGTGGAGAAATCAAGAAATACACCAGAAAATGATTGCATTTTCTATTATATTCTCAGCAGCATGTCTTTACAACAACTCAACTCCTTAAAATGAGAGGAGGAGAACCCTATTTATAGTTTTCAAAAAAAAAAATGAATGGCCAAGATTCGATTCTATTGTGTGGCCAATGTTCACTTTAAATTAGGGTTTCACCTACCCCCAAACATATTACATTTATAGGCCCTATTTTTTCCTTTTCCCTGTTTCATCTTCTAGTGACAACACTATAGCAATTTCGACCTTTAGCCATTTGCCCTTTGTTGTAGCTATTCTTTGAGGAATTCTTCATCGATAACAGGGTTTCCTTCACGCTTCTTCAGTGCTACATACTCTATGAATTTCAGGATTAGTGGCTAGAGCTTATCCATCTCCATGATGTCTGATCGCAGCACTTGATAGCTCCATTCCTAGGAATTGTTGACGATTTTCTTCCAGTCTTCTTCATAGTTCACTGCAGTATCCTTGAAAAGCTCTGACTGCATAAAGGCATGAGCTGCAAAACTCATAAAGTCCACAGTGACTTCAATCGACATCCCATCTTCCATTATTTTCAAGAAGTGGGATCTTATGTTCTCCAGATTGATCTTGACTACGGGCGGCTCATACCCCGTCATCAATTTGATGTACCGAAAAACATTCTTCTCAGGAATCCCTAGCCCATTCGATGTCTGGCACTATCCGCTCAATGATCTAATTAAGCCTTTTCCCCCTATGATTGAAATCTCACTTCCAGACATCAACTAACTAGTGGTCATCATCCCTGAAGGCTAGGTCCTTCTCCTAGACCTCGCTTGGTAACCCAAGTATGGCCTCGATCTTCAGATAGGTTGCCTCATACTTCCTTGGAAACTCTTCATAGACCTGCCTCGTACCCTCAAGGGTCCTTTCCATTTCGAGGAAGTTGTCTGCTATCTGGACACCCAAATTGATGCCTGCATTTCCCATGTCTAAGACCTGTTGGAACCAGTTTTTCGTAGTCTTGTCTAAGTTCCTCCTTTTTTTCTAACTTATTAATCTACTCCTGGGATAACAGCTAAGGTGGGGTGGATGATGTCATGGGCTGCTCATCTGGAGAAAACCACTGCTGAATGTAGGCCGCTAGATCAGCCACTTGCTCCTTTAATTATTCCTTTGAGATCTTATCTTGTTGGATAAGGTGCACCACTGTGGCGACTGACTCCTGGAGGTGATCAACCTTTTGCTCCATCGTGGCCACTCCCAAGTCAATGGTGGAGACATTATACACTATACCTTGCTCTCCAACCACTGGTGTTGCTATCTGCATTGCGCTTGACCCTGAGGCATCCATGGTTACCTTCGATCTGACCTTTGGTTTCTTCTCCTTCTTCTTGGTACCTACCTATGCTCTGGCCATGATAGCTTCCAGCCTTGCCTTGGGATCCTTCAAGGTGGGATTCTTTTGCTTCAGCTACCTCTATAACCACTCGGGTACTTGCGGTTCCTCCCTAGGTGGTGTACTTTGATTCCCATTGTCCCCTTTATCAAGCTCAATAGTTCTAACAACAAGAGCCTTCTCCTTGCTCCCCACATCTTCCTTCTCCTCTTCGAAGTCTTGTCTGAGAGTTTCATGTCCAGTGGGGGACTCCATATGCAACTGCTCTTTGGCTGGATGTTCTTTCTCAGCATCCCCCTCTTCTTCGTTCCAATTGTATTCATGCTCTTCGGGGTTCTCCCCTTGCTCATCCTCATGGAGGGATGCTTCCTTGTCATGCTCTAGAGTTTGGGCTTGCTTCACAGTAGGAGACTTCGTGCCCTCCGTCTCTTGAGCAGAAATCTCTTCTTCTCTTACGATCCGGTCTTTGGCCTCCTTATCCTCAATCTCCTTGAGCTACTTCCCCCATTCTGCATTGAGCTCAAGATTGTTTGATTCTTTTATAAATTCAGTATTCAGTTCTTCGCTGCTCTCACTAGAAGATTCATAAACCACTTCGTTGATTTCTCAGCGCTTAAATTGTGGATGTTCGTGATACTCAAATTCCTCGTCCTTTGGCCTTGTTACAGCCTCTAGCTGCTGCCACTCAAGCTCATTTGATATTTGCATTGTCGCCTCCATCTTTGGTGGTTCAGTTGAGGGGAGGGGAGCTGGAGCGTGGGCCATAGCCTGAGCTATTGCAGCTTGAACTATTGGGTTAGTGAGCATTCCCGAGAGCTCGGATGGCACATTTTGCATGTATTTCATGAAAGACTCAGGAAGACCAAGGATGGGCATCGTAGTAGGAGGAGCAAAAGGGAGGGAAGGAGAAATGGAAGAAGAGGATACGGGCAAGGTCATGTTACATGACGAATCTACAGGAATGATTTGTAGGATTGGAGGAGTGGCAAAAAGGTGGACTGAGATGTCCACCGCAGGTGGGGAGGAAGGGGAAGTGGCAAGGGGAGCATGCGAGGCGGGAGCAGCAGCACCAGCAACAACGACTGAAGTAGGTGGTGACCTTGGCGAGTTAGATCCTTCTTCTCTGACCCCAAGGGGCGGACCTTTGGGCATCATACTCACCTTTGTGCCTCCAGTTATCTCTCTCTTCTTCTTGGAGGGCTCTGGCTCAGAAGAATTGCGGGCATAGACCTTTGGTTTAGGTAGCTAGTCACTGGCCTCCTTTCTCTTCTTCGTCTTGGCTAATGGTGGGGTTCTGGATGTTTTGTCGGTTGTAGTGGCAACCACCCCACCTTCAGAGCCACTTGGTTCACTTTCTAGTCCCTTGAATTTCAAGGCGACTCCTTGCTACTTTAATCGGTCCACCTGTTGGTCAACCCATGCTTTCGTTCGGATCTCGATGGGCCTAGTGAGTACGGCGATGTCATCGAGTTCTAGTTCATTCCAGTCAATCATTGGCAGTAGAAAATTGGTGACGACATCGTACCCAGGATCAATCATCGTGTCCTCATTTTCTTCGATTTGATCAGGGATTGGGCACAACTTTATCCTGCGCACATAGATAGTGGTCATGCACATGTATTGCCTCAACCGTACCTCAAGATCATCCTCGCAATTGGCCCAAAAGTCCTCAATGTTGTGGAGGTGGGAATACTCTCATCCAAATGTCTTTCTTATGTGTCTGTATGGGTCCATCTGAGGCCGAGCTATATATTGAAGGAAGTTATACTCAGCGAACTCCCTTTCTGAATACCCCACACATTGGGTGGTATGAATCTTGTACATTCCTTGGCCGAGCCCCATAGGGTAAGATGGGCCTACCAAATGCTTATCACGCAGGATGCTATGAATATGTCATAGCTGTTGGGTCAGCTCTAGTACAATGATCTGGTCATTGGGGTACCGGGGCAGCTTATTCGATCTTTCCGTGAATCCCTCAGCACAGATGTATGTGAACTTCGGGAAATGTATATAGAGGAAGGCATATTTCCTGAGGAGGGCTCGGGCGCTATGAGAAACACTCCGTTGAAAGTCACCCCCGAGAGACTGAATGATGAAGGCGATGAATGCATCATTCACCCGATAGTAATCCCTTCTTGAAATTTATGAACTGTAGTTGGGTGTATTTGTCGTATGGTTTAGGTTCCACCCCTGATGGATCACTGGGTACCACCGCTAATCCCTGATAATGCCGTCGATCAGTGAGGGAATATACCAAGTAGGAGGTCATGAAGAACTTGGAGGTCTTCTTCACAGTTGTAAGTTGCTTGTGGAAGCAATCATTGATTATCTCTCCCCAATAGAAGGTAGTCCCCTTGCCATGAAGAATCTCCTCTATGAAGTAGAACATCCACTCTTGGAAGAAGGCCGTCGTAGGGAGGCCCATCACTCAGCTTAGCAATGTTACAAGGTCATGGTAATTCTCAAAAAAGTCACTGCGAAAAAGCTCCTGAGGAAGCTTGCCAGCGCTAGCCCGCTTGTCCTTTAACTTGCATGGGTATCGTGTTGATCTCCTTCACTATGTTGATTTTGGTTTTATCAAGCTGCATCACCTTCTACTGGGAAGGAGTTTGCGTTATTCCGAGTGCCTTGCATACGCACAGAGACATGACATTGGCCGAAGCTCTTGAATCCAACAAGAAATTGTGGAGGTTCTTTTCGAACACACAGATGGTGATCAGAAAGGGAGGGGTCTCGAATTTCCCTTGGAACAACCCTCTAGAAACATCCACCTGGGTGACTTGGCCCTTGTCCCTCTTGCTGCCCCTATTTTGAATCAATGCCTGATTAGCCGACCTATCCGACTACTTGCTTGTCTATTGAGCTACTGGCTGGTCGGCCCTACTATTAAAGATTTGTCTAACGACCGATTCACTTGGCTGATCGTTAAAAGAGAACCTCTTTGCTGGAATTTCCTAGGCTGACCCCTATGGTAGAGTGCCATTTATCATTCTGAAAAAAGCATTCCAGATAGCAGGCACCTTTAGGAGTTTGAAGGCCAACGCGCTTAGCTTCACCTTTTTGAATTCCTCAGCAATATACTCCCCCATTTGCTCAATCTCTTGATCATGGGAAATGTTCTGGGAGGAGCTAGCGGTTTGACCTTAGCCGTTGCTTTACTATTTATTTCTGCTAAGATATCATGTGGGTGTAAGTGGAAAAACCAGATTATTTTTGGCATTTGGATCGAGCGGGGTGCTGAAATTGTTTGGCGGGGTGGAGGTCATAAAAGGGCCTCCAGCATGGCCTCCGGCTTGTCTATTTCTAAAGTTGTAAGGGGTAGTCCACTAGTGAAACATTTGGACTTCGTCCTCCCTAGATTCCTCTTCGTCATCTTTGGGACCATTATCTACTAAATTGAAAAGCTAAGCCAAAGGAAATTCAGAACTTACCTCCCTTGTCATATCATGATGGCTTGAATCAACATTCTGCAATTTGGGGGTGTTGCATTTCGCTTTTGGGAAAGGGGCCTGATTTAGCACCAACATCGAGGCATCGTATGGATTAGATGGGACGATGTCCCTACATCTCGAATTGTCGACCACATTTTGAACTTATACTTAGAAGATCTCGACTGCAGTTTGAAATTTTGGACAATCTAATTTAGAATGGCGGCTCATCTTGTGTATGTGGCACCAGTCGGATAAAGTAGCCTCTACCAAGTAAACTCTACTTGCGGGGTTCTCGTTACTGTTACTGTTGGGCTGATCAAGAGGCATGGGAATGCCGTTATTGTTGGGACGTGTATTCCATGTCCAGTTTTTCCTATGGAAGGGTCTTCTGTCGAAGTTTTGACCTGAGTTCTGATTCCTATCATAGTTTTGTCCTGACAACGGGCCAGCATCCCGATTGTCCCGATTTTCACGGTGATCCCGACTGTCCCTATTAAGGCTGGCCTGGATGCTTTTTTGCGATGTCTATAGCTAGTTATTCTGATTCCTTAGGTGCGTCATATCGGTCGACATTTTTCTTGATCATCTCTATAAGCTCGTTGATTCTATCATTTTTGGTGTTGTTTGGTTGTGGTGTGACATTCTCAAAGAAAACAGGCTATGCCATCTGCTGATTTTGGTGAGCGGGTGGAAATTCCACTGCTTGAAGGTATGTCGGCATTTGGGACTGCTACGGATGTGACTGTTGTTGCTGAGGTAGCAAATAGTGGGGTACCAGATATGCCTGGTTCATCGGCTACCCAGGATGCGAAACCATAGGTAACTGCAGCATTGGATTTAGCAAGGGTGTTTGATGCTGCAAAGCTTGCGTGAGCCCCTGTATCTGCGCCTGATGCACAGTTTTCTCAAGAGAGGGCAATGGACTGGATATATTTTGTTCCAAATATATGTTGGCAATGATGGCTTTAGAATATGCATCTACCAACCTGGCTGGTGGCGGCCTCATCCTTTTTACCAAGGTTGAAGTAAGGTTGTCCAATGCTGCATAGTAAAAAGGTAAGACAACAACATCAGTACAAACATAAGGGGCCTGTAGCCAAGCATACGCTTTGTGGAAGTGATCATTGAATGAGTTGATTGGCTCATTGATTTCCCTTTGAACTAACATGAAGTGTCAGTACGAATCTGCGGGGCTGACAGGGGTCTTGAACTTCTGCAGAAATACACTTTTCAGAAGATCCCATGTGCTGATAGTTCTAGCTAGCAGGTTGACATACCAATAGAAGGCCTCCTCCCCTAATGAGTAAGGAAAGAGCCTGCAAGCGACATCCTCGTATATGATTTGTATGGTCTTCAGGCCAATTTCGAAGATCTTGACATGTTCTTCAGCTGTCCTCTACGAGTCCCGGGAGTTAAACTTCATGCAAAAATTCTCAAGATTCTTTGGCATATCATGGTAAAGGTTGAAAGTGAGATGAGATGGGTTATTACCTAGCCATGCCATTGGAAAAGTCGGTGGAGGTGGCTACACCAGATTGGTCTATGGCTGTGATGGGGCGACAGCAACAGACGAGATAGCAGCAAGGCTGGTGGTCATGCTTGGCTAAAAGGCAATGTTCAGCCCAGATGGAGTGGTAACCTGGAAGACTGTATGGATTGGATGGGTGGAAGGTGGAACTGTCAATGAAGGTGAAAGAGACGGAGGTGGAAAGGCAGTGAGCTGCTCGGTGGGAGCGATGATGGATGGTTCCCCTTGTTTAGCTCTTTTAGCTCAAGTAAGGGGCTGTAATTCCTGTAACTCTCCCTTATTAGGTGTAGACCTCAAGACTCGGTGGAAACTTTTAGGGGAGAATGACCCAATTCGATCTAGCTTATCCATTGTGCCCTTTTTCTAATGCCAGTTCTGTTGATGGTGTTTTTATGCACTTCACAACATAGGTAATACGTAGGTGAATTACCTCTCTTGAAAGACAATCTTCCACAATCAAATTACAAAACACTATCACAAGGTCTCTTAGGTGTCAGGTCATGACGAGGCTTGGAATAAATCAGTTGTTTGATGTGTTTTTGTTGGAATCACGAGGCAATCTTACGTGGTCAAAGTTGTAGGAGAATTGAGTCAATCAATGGAGTTTTATGGATCTGAAATTGCTATGCTTTGCTGCAGGTTCAGGCAGCAGTCTTAGACTCCATTGTTTCATCAGATTTGGCTTTACAATGTGGAACGAACCTTAGCGCAAGTTGTTTCTAAAAAAAGAGAAAAAAAGAGGGGCAAGGAAGAAAGATGTTTCTTGGACCTACAATTACCGATGAATAGTGATCATGGAGGTTCTTGCTATGGACAGTTTCCTTAAATATAATTTCACTAAATCAGGATTCTCACAATATCATGAAATCTATGCTATCTTCTACGGACTGCAGATATTCATCATTCATTCACCATGGAAACATGAATAAAGATAAAGTTCAATGAGCAGTAGTGAAATCAAAGTCCAAGCTAACTTTGCACAATCATATACCATCAGCAGATGACCATAAGTATGGACAAGGAAAGCATACCCATAGCAGTAATCTTCAAAACCAGAGACAACATACTAACTCTACCAAAGTCAATCTAAGGATACTAAAATAGTAAAATAACTTGAAGCAAAGTTCTAGCTAAATGGAGAAGAACCATGCAATATGTGGAGAAATCCAGAAATACACCAGAAAATGACTATATTTTCTATTATATTCTCAGCAGCATGTTTTTACAACAACTCAACTCATTAAAATGACAGGAGGAGAGCCCTATTTATAGTTTTCGAAAAAAAAAATGAATGGCCAAGATTCGATTCTATTGTGTGGCCAATGTTCACTTTACATTAGGGTTTCACCTACCCCCAAACATATTACATTTATAGGCCCTATTTTTTCTTTTTCCCTGTTTCATCTTCTAGTGACAGCACTGTAGCAATTTCGACCTTTAGCCATTTGCCCTTTGCTGTAGCTATTCTTTAAGGAATTCTTCATCGATAACAAGGTTTCCTTCATGCTTCTTCAGCATTGCATACTCTACGAAGTTCAGGATCAGCGGTTGGAGCTTATCCATCTCCATGATATCTAATCGCAACACTTGATAGCTCCATTCCTAAGAATTGTTGATGATTTTCTTCCAATCTTCTTTGTATTTTGCTATAGTATCCTTGAAAAGCTCTAACTGCATGAAGGCACAGGCTGCAAAACTCATAAAGTCCACGGTGACTTCAATCGACATCCCATCTTCCATGATTTTCAAGAAGTGGGATCTTATGTTCTCCAGATTGATCTCGACTGTGGGTGGCTCATACCCCATCATCAATTTGATGTACCGAGAACATTCTTCTTAGGAATCCCTAGCCCATTCGATGTCTAGCGCTATCCACTCAATGATCTTCTTGAGCCTTTTCCCCCTATGATTGAAATCTCACTTCCAGACATCTACTAACCAGTGGTCATTGTCCCTGAAGGCCAGGTCCTTCTCCAAGATCTCTCTTGGTAATGTGAGTATGGCCTTGATCTTCGGATAGGTTGCCTCATACTTCCTTGGAAACTCTTCACAGACCTACCTCGTACCCTCAATTGTCCTTTGCACTTTGAGGAACTTGTTTGTCATCTGAAAACCAAATTGATGCCTGCATTTCCCATGTCTACGACTTGTCGGAACCAGTTGTCCGTAGTCTTGTCTAAGTTCCTCCTTTTTTCTAACTTATTAATCTGCTCCTGGGATAATAGCTGAGGTGGGGTGGATTATGTCGTGGGCTGCTCATCCAGAGATGACCACTGCTAAATGTAGGCCATTAGATTAGCCACTTGCTCCTTTAATTCTTCCTTTGAAATCTTATCCTATTGGATAAGGTGCACCACTGTGGTGACCGACTCCTGGAGGTGATCAACCTTTTGCTCCCACGTAGCCACTCCCAAGTCAATGGTGGAGATGTTATACACTATACCTTGCTCTCCAACCATGGGTGTTGCTTTCTGCACCGCCCTTGACCCTAAGGCATCATTGGTTACCTTCGATCTGACCTTTGGTTTCTTCTCCTTCTTCTTGGTGCTTACCCATGCTTTGGCCATGATAGCTTCCAATCTTAAGTTGGGATCCTTCAAGGTGCGAGTCTTCTACTTCAACTGCCTCTGTAACCACTCAGGTACTTGGGGTTCCTCCCTAGGTGGTGTACTTTGATTCCCATTGTCCCCTTTCTCAAGCTCAACAGTTCTAACAACAAGAGCCTTCTCCTTCATCCTCACATCTTCCTTCTCCTCTTCGGAGTCTTGTCTGAGGGTTTCATGTCCAGTGGGGGACTCTGTATGCAACTGCTTTTTGGGTGGATCTTCTTTCTCAGCATCCCCCTCTTCTTTATTTCAATTGTATTCATGCTCTTTTAGGGTTCTCCCCTTGCTCATCCTCTTTGAGGGATGCTTCCATGTCATGCTCTAAAGTTTTGGATTGCTTCTCAGTAGGAGACTTGCTGCCCTCCATCTCTTGAGCAGCAATCTCTTCTTCTCTTACAGGCTGGTCTTCAGCCTCCCTATCCTCAATCTCCTTGAGTTGCTTCCCCCATTCTACATTGAGCTCGAGATCATCTGATTCTTTTATAAATTCACTATTTAGTTCTTCACTGCTCTCACTGGAAGATTCATAAACCAGCTTGTCAATTTCCCAATGCTCGAATAGTGGATGTTCATGACACTCAAAGTGCTCATCCTCTGGCATCATTGCAGACTCTAGTTGATGCCGCTCAAGCTCATCTGATATTTTCATTCTCGCCTCCATCTTTGGTGGTTCGGTTGAGGGGAGGGGAGCTGGAGCATGGGCCATAGCCTGAGCTATTGCAGCCTGAACTATTGGGTTAGTGAGCATTCCCGAGAGCTCGGATGGCAAATTTTGCATGTATCTCATGAAAGACTCAAGAAGACCAAGGATGGGCATCATAGCAGCGGGAGCAGAAGGGAGGGAAGGAGACATGGAAAAAGAGGAGATGGGCGAGGTCATGGCAGATGATGAATTTATGGGAATGATCTACATGATTGGAGGAGTGGCAGCAAGGTGGACTGAGATGTCCACCGTAGGCGGGGAGGAAGCAGAAGCGACAAGTGGAGCATGCGGGGTGGGAAGAACAGCAGCAGCAACAACGACTGAAGTAGGTGGTTACCTTGGCGAGTTAGATCCTTCTTCTCTAACCCAAAGGGGTGGACCTTTGGGCATCACAGTCACCTTCGTGCCTCCAGTTATCTTTCTCTTCTTCTTGGAGGGCTCTGGCTCAGAAGACTTGCAGGCATAGACCTTTGGTTTAGGCAGCTGCTCACTGGCCTCCTTTCTCTTCATGGTCTTAGCTGATGGTGAGGTTTTGGATGTTTCCTCGGTTTCAACGGCAACCACCCCACCTTCATAGCCACTTGGTTCACTTTCCAGTCCCTTGAATGTCAAGGCGACTACTTGCTGCTTTAATCGGGCCACCTGTTGGGGTTGACCCATGCTTTCGTTTGGATCTTGACAGGCCTAGTGAGTATGACGATGTCGTTGACCTCTAGTTCATTCCAGTCAATCGCTGGCAGCGGCAAATTGGCGATGGAATCATACCCAGGATCGATCACCGTGTCCTCATTTTCTTCTATTTGATCAGGGATTGGGCATAGGTTTATCCTTCGCACATAGATAGTAGTCATGCACATGTATTGCCTCAACCGTACCTCAAGATCATCCTTGCAGTTGGCCCAAAAGTCCTCAATGTTGTGGAGGTGGGAATACTCTCATCCCAACGCCTTCCTTATGTGTCTGTATGGGTCCATCCAAGGCCGAGCTATATATTAAAGGAATTTATACTCAGCCAACTCCCTTTCTGAATACCTTACACACTAGGGGGTATGAATCTTGTACATTCCTTGGCCGAGCCCCATAGGGTAAGACGGGCCTGCCAAATGCTTATCACTTAGGATGCTATGAAGATGTCGTAGCTTCCAGGTCAACTCTAATAGAATGATCCGGTCATTGGGGTACCAAGGCAGCTTATTTGGTCTTTCCATGAATCCCTCAGCATGGATGTATGTGAACTTCAGGAACTGTATATAGAGGAAGGCATATTGCCTAAGGAGGGCTCGGGCACTATGAGAAACCCTCCGCTGAAAGTCACCCTCGAGAGACCGAATGATGTAGGTGATGAATGCATCATTGACCTAACAGTAATCCCTCTTGAAATTTCTGAACTGTAGTTGGGTGTATTTGTCGTATGGTTTAGGTTCCACCCCTGATGGATCACTGGGTACCACCACCAATCCTTGATAATGTCACCAGTCAACGAGGGAATATACCAAGTAGGAGGTCATGAAGAACTTGGAGGTCTTCTTCATGGTTGTAAACTGCTCGTGGAAGCAATCACTGATTATCTCTCCCCAATAGAAGGCGGTCCCCTTGACGCGGAGAATCTCCTCTATGAAGTAGAACATCCACTCTTGGAAGAAGGCCACCGCAAGGAGGCCCATCACTCGGCTTAGCAATGTTACGAGGTCATGGTAATCCTCGAAAAAGTCATTGCGAAAAATCTCCTAAGGAAGCTTGCCAAAGCTAGCTCACTTGTCCTTTAACCAATATTGATTGATGACCTTCTTGTATCCCAAGGGATCCTGCTCCCATAGTTCTTTGCACTCCCCAATGGTTGGGGTCTCTATGATCTCATAGGCAGGAATATAGAATGTTGTCGTTATACCTGATGGGGACATGTCTGCAAGGACATTTCTATCCCGGTCCACTATAGTTCTGGTATCCTCCTGATAGGCTTCTATGCATGCCATTACCAGTTCTGGGGCTACCAAGGCTGGCGGGAAGCCTGCAGCCTTGGCGATTCTGCTTCTCTTTATCAATTTTGCATTTTTGGTCTTTGGGTTCATCCTGACCCTTTGTATGAATTCGTCAACATCGACCTGATCGATGTTGGTATCTGTCATATCTCTCCAGAGAGAGGTGACTCTAGATTGTATGGGGACTCCCTGGAACTTTTACTTCATTAGGTCCCTATCCTCCTTGCCTTGAGGTGCCTTGGCTATTCCTTTTCCTTTTTCCTTGGAGGCACCGAAAGTTTCTGCACCGGATTCCATAAATCCTGCACAAGAGACAAGAATCAGTAACCATAAACTTGATGAGAGAGTCCCGGACAAGTCCCTACATGTCAAGATTAGTTTTTCAATCATAATTCATATTCAATAAGTATGCAAAACTTGATACTTCACTTTCAGAAAGTAAAACAAACAAACTGGGTTCCCAAGGCCGGAATTCTCTTGGCAGAATACCGTTTGAAAGGGAAAATTGAGGATGGAATTCCCAAAAGCATTTCCTAGTGTTGGATTTGAGTAATAGAAGGTTGGCATGAAGGAAGACCTAATTTTGGCAAGTGGGTCGAAATCCATTTTGGATTTGGAGGCCATTTGATCCTTCAATTGGAAGTTTGGGCATCAACTACAAGAAAGCCGCTTGAAATGGCGCAGGGGGGGAAACCTGGGCATCGAATTCTGGGTCTCTGATTTCCGTTGCTGGGAAGTGGTTATGGGTCCACCGTTCAAAACAGCGAAATGGAAGCAGAAATACGAGGAAGGAAATCCAGAGTGAAGTCTCCGGAGGAGGTTGGAGGACTCGAGACATCCAAGCGGGGAACAGAGCACTAGGATCTGGAGGTTGGGAAGTTGTCTCGAATTTGCCGTTAAAATGGTGCCGACGGAACGGAATCCCGAGATGGGAATTTCGGTGGTCGAAATTTGGAAAAAGCTCAGGGGGTTGAGGAGTTTATCCGAAATTTGGTTTTCGGTGGGCAGCGGACCGGGGTTCGGGAGTCGAGAAGGTGGTCGGGCAAGGCCGTTTGGAATGGTGAACCCAACACGGAATCCTAAGGACGAAATTCTGGAGGTCGGGGTCTGGAAGGCACTTCAACCGAAGGTTCCGTCTGGAAGTTGGAAAAGATTTTGTAGAGTCGGGAATAGGGGTTTGGAAAGCCACTCGAGGACGACCATTGAAACAGCAAAGTCAGAACAGAGTTCTGGGAACAAAATTTTGAGGAACGAATCCTGGGGCTGGATTGAATTTTACACATCTTTTGGTTTTCGAGTCCTTCGGACAGACTTTGAGCGTCCAGGATTTGGAGGTTGGGAAGGCGGTCGGGTGAGGCCGTTAAAACGGCAATGACGCAACGGAATCCCGAGAGGGGAATTCCGATGGTCGGAGCCCGAGGTGAGTTCGGAGACAGAGAATTTTGAAATTTAAGTAGCGGACCGCGGTGAGAAAGCCCTGGCCTAGTGGATGTTGGCAACTGTTTCGAAGAACAGCCACAGAGAGGTGAAGTCCCGGATTGATTTTTAACATAGTTAGCAATTGTTTTTTTATTTTCTAAGAGATGGGTTTTGATGGGAAGGCCTAAATTTATTTAATTTCAACCTCATTTTACATTTTGCATTCATCAAAACATGGAGTTTCACAAAAGAAAGGGTAGGCCGCGTGGATGGCAAACCTACCTCAAAATCTCGAAGAACACACTAATGGTCGTGCGAAAAACGGTGGAAAACAGAGTTCGAACTATTGGGCAGAAAATGCCTAGATGTCGGGAGTTCCTCAATCTTTTCTATCACTCGAACAATTGATAATGACGGCCGAGAAATTCATTTTATAGCAAAAACCACCATTAATACAACATTTAATTCCTCCGTATGACATCAGGTAAAGTTGGTAAGTTTAAAAACGCAGTCAATGGCAGGAGGTCCAAAGTCTAGTGGCCGGGAAGCCGTCTCGCTGCGGCCATTTGAACGACAAAGCTCTAGAGGAAACCCAGAAGGGGAAACCTGGCATTCGAGGTCCGAGGTTTGGAAAGACGTCAGACGCCGAGCGCTGAAAACAGCAAACCTAGAATGGAAACCCGGGGGTCCAGGCCCGGGAAGAGCCACAAATGCCAAAAAGGAAATTCCGCCAAGGAAAACCTGAATTGACCCCATACTTAGCATTTTAAAGGGGTGACTTTGGTCAAGCTTAAAATATGGAATTGGGGAACGTGTTGACCTTTTAGGGCACAAAAATTGGGCACGCAAAATGAGGCAAAGCAAAAAGGGGTCGGCAATCCAAAGAGGGAAGAGAGGGTCCCTGTTCCAAATGGGGCGTGTGTGCAAAAGGCACAACACTATCCAGGATCATACTATTTAGGATCTAGAGGTTGTATGAGTTTACATTTAATCAGTTCTTTGTAAACTATTTCAATTGGTTCCCTTAAGGGTTTAAACTCACGTTTCAGAAATCTCTTCTTTGCTCATTGTTGTGAATTTGGGACAAAATTGGCTGTTTGATATGTATTAATTTTCATGTCCTGATTGGAGTTGTAACCTCTAAGTGTGATGACAGGTCCAACATGTAGGGTTTTAGCATCAACAATATTGTCATTTGTTACATTTTTATTTCTAGACAAAAACTTGTTTCTATCGTTGGGAGCATTTTGATGTTGCACAACTCAGTTCCTACCTGGTACCTTAATGTCTCCTTTGTCAATAAGGCCCTTTTCAAGTATAATGCCCTTTCGTACCAAGTCTAGGAATGAGGTACAACAATGTACCCTTAAGTCACTTCTCAATTTTGGATGAAGATTTTCAATGAATATCATGACATTTTTTTTTTGGTATCTCAACTGGACATCGACTAGCTAAACTTCTCCATCTCTGAAAGAAAGTGGTGAAATTTTTGCCTTCTTCTTGTGTGGTGTGACACAAGGTAGCTATTTTGATTTCATTGTCTATGTTGAAGGAAAAGTGTTTGGAAAACTTCTCATCTAATTCACCCCATGATCTTACGCCATATGGTAGTTTAGAGAACCATTCCAATGTTATCCCGACAAGGGTTCACATAAATAGTCTCACTAGGTATGTGGGGTTGTACGAGATGTCCATGCATGTTGTAGAAAATTCGTTGATGTATTCCAAAGGATTCCTCTTCCCATTATACTTAGGAAAATCTAGTATAATGTATCCATGTGGGAAGGGTGTCATGTATAGCGCTTTGTCAACGGGACATGGACATAAATCTTGCACTGAGATAGTACATTTTCCTAACATAGACATATTATCCATTTACTATTGAAGGATTTGTATTTGATTTTGTAGAACATCTACCTATGTCAATGTCATGTTGGTTGCATTATAAGGATTGATGTAAGTGTTCTAAAATGTAGTGTTGTGTGATGGGTTATGATTTGGCGAGGGTATATGTCATGTTTGATTGTTCTGATTCGATGTAGGAATATATCACATCTGAATGTTCTGATTTGGTATAGGAATATTCCCTATCTGAATGTTCTAATTTGGTATAGGAATATTTCTTGTCTATGTAGCCCCTATTTGTGGAATGGCAGTACTGGTGCTGATATGAGGTATAGGTTGTGTTGTGTTTGTGCCAACTTTGGGTCTTTTACTAGCGGTGTTTGTGCCCAAGGGGTTTGATAAATATGCTCCCGCAGTGAATTGTAAACCTTATGTTATATTGAATGGAGTTGTCTTTACAATTGATGATGTTTGAGTAGGTATGTTGGTTGGTATTGCTGTGGTAATTTGAGGAATGGAAACACTTGATGTCATAGTTTGCGTAGGTTGAGTAGATGCTATTTTCAAAGTATGAACATCAAATCCTGGGGGTAGTGTGGTACCTTCTACTAGAAACTTTACTAGATATCTTTGTGGATCATTTTCCAAACACTCATCCATAAAGGATGCAAATTTAGGATCTTGTACTATAGTGTCTATGTCTTCTACATGAATTTTTCCATGTGTGTCTCTAGTGACATATTTTTCAAGTAAATCTTTGTGTGGTCTCTATTTCCCTTATGGTTGATTTCCAAAAGGATTGATGAGTTCTTGTGGGTCTGACATTTCTCTATGTTTCTTCTTAGATCTTGTTTCAACCATGAAAATGTTTTCTCAAAAGGGGAAATGCAAAACTATCTCTAGAAAATGATATGTTCTAAATCTATTTTCTTGGGATTTTTTGAATATAAAGGATGTCACTAAAATTAAGGATTTCTAAAATGACTTATAGTAGGATGACGTACACTAGGATGACAATATGCAAAATTTCGAGTAGACTATGATGGTAAATGATTCTTAAGTGGGTATTACCTACCACCTATGGAATATTTCAAAGCTATGACTTGACTTTACCAAGGAACCTAATGTAGGAAAAAGACAAAATGATAAGGTGAATTTCCCAAACTAGACTATTGAGCTGGAAAAGATTCACTAATGAGACAAAAGTGACTAGGTTCAATGATACTGAAAAATGAAGCATGAACTTATCCAATGATGTGGAAGGTTGTACTATTCTAAAATATGTAAAATCCTATGAGGTAACTAAGTGTTTGCAACTAAGATGACTATCTCTAAAATGTAAATGATACCTAAACAATGCAAGGTTTTTGAGAAATTTTCTAGTTTGTAACCAAAGTTGACCATAAGTAACAAAAGTGATAATCAAAGTTTGTTTTTCCGACTGAGATTGCAAATTTCAAGAGTTTTGTTGACACTCAAATGCGGTTCAGATTTTAGATGCATTGCAAAAATTGACAGATGTGTTGCAAGTTTCAAATGTGGCTAACTAATAAAACCAAGTCTCGAGTGTTGAAAGACAAATGTGAATTTCACAAACAGATGTGGTTTAACCTATGACAAATGCAACTCGCTAATTAGATGTGACTCATTAAGCAGATGCGACTCAAAATCTAAACCTTGTGCAAACTAATTTTGTTGATAGACACATGCAGTTTTATGTTTAACAGTTGTGTTTCATAAGGACATATGCAGCTTGCAATTTGACAATTGTAACTCAATTTTCAGTTGCAGTGTTCTGATGAAAATGTTACGACCAACTCAATTTTATGATCAAGTTTTGAAAAGTAAAGAATACAATCATAGAAGACAAAGTGTTTTCAATTTTGATGTGTATGAATCTGTTAAAATCAACAGACATGTACAATCCTAAGGCTATGATAGATAGTATTTACTAAGTTCTTACTTGGGTTTCCCTAGCTACTCATATTCAAGGTAGATGACTAGTATCTTGAACCCACTGGCTCCCCTCCACAACACACAATTCTCAGGGAAGCCAAGCTACAATACGCATGAACTCCCCATGGCATACTTCTCATCTCTACAATGAACCGTAAGAAATGTAAGATCACTTCACAAGTCCAACCTGCTGCACCAGTAAATAGATTGGGATTTTGGAAAAAACTACAAGAAGGTTTTTAGTAAGCGAATTTCATTCGTGGGGCACCATCCATGTGGTGAGAGACCATTTATGCCCTTTTCATCGGAACAGTGCTCATGATTCTTGGGTTTCCCCAAAAATCCACTTTCATATACCGGCTGGAAGTCGCTTGGCTTTAGTGTGCTACCGGTCTGAGGTGTCTTAGGGTGAGTAGTTTTTCCCACCAAGACAGGCCCAAGTTCTAGAGTCAGTAACCGATTCTCTTACACCTAGGATCACACGAATACATAAGGGGAGAGGATACTTCGATATACTAAATTCTAAGGGTATTAACAAAATGTGCTTCCACACTAGACATAGTAGACAATGGCAAATTTTAAACCAAATGACAATTTGGTAAGCTACCAAACATAAAGTTCTTTTTTAGAATTTAAAAAATTTGACCTAGGTTCTGCATGCAATTTGTTATAATTTTTAATCATTTGTCTTTGTCACAAGGTTCTGCAAGAAAACAATATTAGTAGTTTCAGATTTTGTTCTTTGTCTTCGTCACTTGTCCTACAAAAGATGTTTCAAAATTTTGTTTTCTACGCTACGTCCTACAAAAAACTATGTTATCCTCCTAATCACACGCTACAAATCAAACATTAGCTAAAACCAAAAATGAAAAGAAAAATCGACAAAAACTAAAATTTCAAACTCGAAATTCTTACCAGTTAGATGCATCGTTTAAAGTTCAGATGTGTCACAGTTTTTTATCAGTCACTTGTATCACAGAAAGCCTCAGATACATCATGATTCATTAGATGCATCTCAAAAATTTTCAATTGCAGTTTGTGAAATCATATGTGTCATTTATCATTCAAATGCATTTTTCTATACGATACCTACAAAAGAAAAATAAAAAAAGCCAAATGGATTTCTACAGATTGAATTGTCTTCACGTCAAGTTCACCAAATGTAACGTAGATAAAATAACACTACAAACAAAGATTAATTAAATTTAATAAACAATCATTAATCTAAATTAAACAACTAAGAACAAAGGAAATAAACTAAAACGATAATTAAAACAATCTCACCGAATATCAGAAAACTCCAAATTATCTTCATTGTCCTTCTCCATTTTTTCGTTATAGTATGCTTGCCCTCAAATTTTTAGTATATGTGCAATTATAGCCTTATTTTATGTGATTAAAGAAAAATATCGAAGATTAACAAGTTTCTTCCAAAAGTATATCAATTTCGGGAGGAGGAATACTAACAAAAGTCAGTCAATTTATATAAAGTTGGTTTTTGAACAATCGACTCAGATTTGAAAGAGAGATCAACAATAGAGATTGATGAATGTCATGCAATGTGAGATTTATGTTAGTTAGAACATGAGATAGGAAATTCTGCAGAATAAAGATTAAATTAGAATAATAATTTAATCTAGTGTTAAGATTGTTCGAAAATAGACTAAATAAGAGATCGAGATTAAATAAATGATTTAATCTTCAGTTGAAAGTTTTCAAAAATTAGAAGAATAAGAGTTTGAATGAAAAGGATAAAGTTAGAACTTGACAATGATCTGTTTGAATGCACACATGAATTAATTAATTAAATAAAGATATTTGATTAATAAAATGCTCATGCATTCAAGTCTTAACTAGATAACTAATTGGTTATGACAGAAAGTCTCTTCGTAGAGGCAATCAAATTTTAAATTAGGAGACAACCGACTAATTCAAATATATCTTGAGTCAAGTGATAAGTGAATAATTAGTTAAGTAGACGATAGAAGAATGTGACAGAAATAACTCTTTTTATGAATTCAATGTATATTTAATTCAACATTCGAAATTGAAAAGATTTAATTAAATAAATAATGATTTATTTAATTAATTGTTGAAAAGGTTAATTGAATAATTAAATAATTTGAAATGAATATTTAATTATATTCGAAATATGACAAAGGGGTAAATTAAGTAATAAATTATTTAATTTAGAAAGAGAATTACTTAATTAGTGACATAATTAAATAAATAAGATTTATTTAATTAATCAAAGTTGAATACATGTCATAATGAATTAATTAAATAATTATAGTTATTTAATTAATAGAATAAATATTTGTATAGGAAATAATTAAATAATTAACATTATTTAATTGTGACCATGGACATTAGAAAATTATGTCGAAAGTGGTACTCGTAGGCCTAGACCAATTTTTAGTGTCTACAACATGTTCAATATCAAGAATCTTTCCTGAAGCATGATCAAAATAAGTCACCAAAGTCTAACAATGGTCCAATTAAAGGAATATTAGCATCATTCGATCTCATGGTTGAAAACATTGACAATATCTCAACATCGAATTTTGAAGAAAATGATCAAGAGCCATCTACCAATGATCATGTTAGAAATTTCTCTACATCATCTAATGAGCAAGATGACATATCTCAAGAATTTATCCGCAAGCATGATCAAAATCCTTTTCCAAGGTTTGCAATATCAAAAAAATCCTTAGTTCAACGCTTGATCTAGATTCACTTAAAGATCAAGAGAATCTTAAACCAATACCCATCCCTAGAGAAGACATTCAAGAACCCTTTGCGAAGAATCCATCCTTTGAAATTGACCCATGTCAAGAGCTCGATCCAAAGCATATCAAAACCAATTATGAAGTTAGTCAATATCAAGGATCCATGTCTTCTCAAGATCTAGTAGGTCTATTCCAATCTAATATGGAAGATAACTCTAATAAAATCTCAGATCAGATACCCACATCTCCAAGATACTACAATGATTTAACTGGTATCTTCCAATCCATACACATATTGCAGATTTGAAAGACACTATTGATTAAATTCATCTTTTCTTTGATGAAGTTGATTCTTCTTTATTTGTTGTGAGGGTACACTCTAACCCTTGAGTTCATTATCTACATGATCATTCGCTACATTTTGACATGAGTGTGGATAATTTTGATCAATATTTGGAGGATACATCTTTAGAGGAGATACTTAAAATATTTGGCTTGTGTTCTAAATCAATCTCAAATTTTGATTTGTCATCTTCAGTAGAGTGGCCTACAATTATTAATTTGATTGTGACTACTTTCATCATTGACACAGGGACACTTCAGTCATTTTCAAGGACTTCATACTATTGGAAAAATTCACAGCAACTGTCATCTATTTTTGTCATTGATGGAAACCCTATGCATTGATAAGGTACGCATATCCTCATTCTAGTCTACCAGCAAATAGATTAATAATCGACAAGGAAGGATAGGGTATCTGGTAACTCAGCACTCATCGATCAATGTATAGATTTTAGGTTACCATTTTGTGATGCGCACCTCAGGCAATGATTATTAGCATATTATCTCTATTGAGATTGAAGTGCAGTGGCTTGTATCAATTCGCATGAGAGTTAGAAGATTTAGATTGGCGTATTCTAAGTTTTTCTTGTATTAAGGCTGACTTCATAAACATTTTAAGTTGCCAATGTATAAGAACTATGTGTACTACGTATCTATATGTTTGTATATGTTTGTTTGGGTCTTAGCCAAGTTGTGGCCAACCATTTAAGGGTATCCATTGCATATTTCTCATTATGTGAGCCAATAGTTGTTATTTTGTTGAAGCCGACAAAGTGTAAGTAAATCCTATGTTGTGGATATATATGCATGATCATCTGTATCATTTTGTGTGTTGTAGATGTTGTATTGGTTATTGAATTTTGAGTTGGATCAGAGCAGAGGTTCGATAAAGTGTAGTTTCACTTGTGCAGAGACAATCTATATGTAGACACATAAAAATGACCTAGGCCCACAAGCTCTATTTTTACCACTTTAGTCCTAGCATAATTATGACATTTAATTATGTCCTTGGTCCACATTTGACTATTAATTAAGTAATTCATTATTATTTAATTAATTCATGCCTATTGTATTCTTCATAATTATTAAATAAATAAATTAGATTTATTTATTCAATACTTCATTAATTATCTACTGTCTTCTTACAATTAAATAAATTTATTAATTTATTTAATTACCTTTATTCATTTATTCCTCCTAATTATTAAATAGATGAATTTATTTGTTTATTTAATATGCCACTAATTCTCATAATTAAATGAATTTATTAATTTGTTTAATTATTGGTCATACTCCTCTATATTAAATAATTATGTTTAATTATTTAACTACCTAATTTCACATTCCTCTCATTTTAAATAAATGAAATTATTTTAAAATGACTTCGTTTTATTTTTCTTTATTAAATATCTCTTCATTTTAGTAAATAATCTGAAAAAAGATTATTTATTGTCTCATAAAAACATTATTTTGAATTAATTTAATTCAAAATAGTAATCTTCTTCCAAAAATCAAGTAATTGAGAAAAGTCTTGATTTTTCTAAATCTGCTTTTCAGTTCAACTCTTTATCTTCTTAATTTTCTAAAATCTTTATCTTTTTGGCTAATTATCACATTTATTCTCAACTGTCGATTTGATTTTATCAAATGACATCTTGACCACTCATTTAACAATCTTTCCCTAACCCTAATTAGGGATTGTCACATGAAATCTCGTCCATTGATTTTAGGCTTTGTCAGCTTTTAATCTCGTCCGTCCATGGAAAATTACATTCTTTATAAAATGTCAATTTTTCTCACAATGAGGACACCACTTTTTATCATTATTATTGCACCCACTTTTTATCATTATTAGGCATATTCATTTATCATAGTCTCTATTATTCAAATCCTTCAAAACTTGCATAGAACAATGGCATAGTCAATTGGCTCACATAGATCTGAGGGAAACAATCATATGCTACAAGTTAGGGGATGTTATGGAGGTGAATCATGGAAGCTTCAACGGACATCAGGTATAACTGTTCTTTATTTAATGCTTTCTTTGTGCTTCATAACTTCTTTGGGTTTTATTTAATCTAACCATGATACTAATCCATAACCCATTGATACATTGGTGAACCCTGCTGCAGACTTTGTTCCTCTTGTCATATCATTGTCATTCTCACATTGTTTCAGGATGTGTCCTTCCCACGTCAAACAATGTTGTCATTGTTCTTGTCACTTGTCAATTGGTATTCAACTTCACTAGCAGCAAAATTATGATTGTCCTTGGATTCATGCGCATCGACATCATTCACCATGCATTTTCTCACAATTTTTTCATAAAACATCACAAAGTCCTAAAGTCCTGAAAATGGTCCTAATTTGTTTGAAAATGTCCTGAGAAAAGACCTAAAAATTAGAAAATGTCCTGAGAAAATACAAAAACATCCAAATGAATGTCAAAATCCAAAAATAGAGTTAAATTCATTGTCTGTCTGGTCAATCCAATCAGTCACGTCAATCAATATCTTTTGTCCATGTCTGAACAACGTTGTCTCTACGCCTTTGCTACATATGCAAGATTCATCTTTGAATCCTCAAGACATTAGGTCAGTCCTTCTAGGTTTGTCAACATAAAATCATGATTTTAAACTTATGTCCTTTGGAAAAGGTCATTGGTCGTGTTGAACTACGAGGTCTTTGAGTGCACGACGTAGGCAAGGCCATCTGTCGATGAGCCCATGAGGCCGGACTAGGTCAATCCATTAGGGTTCATGGCACTTCACTGGCACACACATCAATAGTCTTCAAGTAAGGACAAGTCATTTCCAAACATGGAAAACTCCTAAAAAGAATTACAACAATCACTCATTCAACATGACAATCACATCATCACATCAACATTGACACAAATTCAACTTCAGTCAAACTTAGTCGAAACAAGTCAAATTATCACAACTGGTCAAACTGTCAATTCATGGTTTTCTTTCAGATGTGTCCTTCCTAGGCATTGTCACTATCACCTGGCACTTCAAGTGATTCCTTTTGGCATTTAGGGATCAATCCTCTTGACATCAAATTTATCCAGGATGTGTCCTTCCTGAATTTGGCAATCTTTGGCACCTGACATCTCAACATCATCAAACAAAACACTTGGCAATTGTCTTTGGATTTTTTGTCATGTTACTAGTTTTTCAACGAGATCCGGATAGTAGGATTTAGAAAAAGATTATTTATTTGTCACATAAAACCCTTATTTTGAATTAATTTAATTCAAAATGGTAATCTTCTTCAAAAAATCAAGTAATTGAGAAAAGTCTTGATTTTTCCAAATATCCTTTATAGTTCAACTCTTTATCTTCTTGATTTTCTAAAATCTTTATCTTTTTTACTATTTATCACATTTATTCTCAACTGGCGATTTGATTTTATCAAATGACATCTTGACCACTCATTTAACAATATTTCCCTAACCCTAATTAGGGATTGTCACATGAAATCTTGTCCATTGATTTTAGGCTTTGTTAGCTTTTAATCTCATCCATCTGTGCAAAATTACATTCTTTATAAAATGTTAATTTTTCTTACAATTTAGGGCACCACTTTTTATCATTATTATTGCACCCACTTTTTATCATTATTAGACAAATTCATTTATCATAGTCTCTATTATTCAAATCTTTCAAAACTTGCATAGAACAATGGCATAGTCAATTGGCTCACATAGATCTGAGGGAAACAATCATATGCTGCAAGCTAGGAGGTGTTATGGAGGTGAATCATGGAAGCTTCAATGGACATCAGGTATAACTGTTCTTTATTTAATGCTGTCTTTGTGCTTCATAACTTCTTTGGGTTTTATTTAATCTAACCATGCTAAAATCCATAACCCATTGATACATTTCACCAATATTTCAGTAGTAGGGTTCACCTTAATATTTCATCCCTGATTACATTGGTGAACCTGAAATATTTTGAGAAATTTTGGATTTGGATTCTTTTTGTTGCAGGTTTTGTTTGCTTTCTGTTGCAGGATTTGCATCATTCTGGGACAAAACCTTAGTTTTCAAAGATTCAAGCATAACTTTCAAAAGGCTATGGATATTTTCACGAAATTGTTTCTACAAGTTGATGACAATATCAAGCGCTTCCATGCCAAAAATCAGAGTTTTTGGAGATGATTTTAATTTTTTATAATTTTTTAGTTATTTTTCATAAAAAGTCAATTTTGAGAGAAATTTTTTGAATCTTTCAGATATGTTTACATTTCTGAAAAATATTTTGAATTTTAATAGGGTTATATTCTTTATGTTTTAAATATGGATGAAAAATTATTAATCAAACAACAGATCTTTAAAAATTAGGGTTTCATAAATATTTGCTTGAATCTCACAAATGGTTTTAGATCTATTCATAGTTTTTTGTCTATAGATTTGGAATGCTATCATACACCTTCACTAAAAAACTCATAGTTTTTGGACGTGTTTTGAATTTTTAATTATTTTTTTTATGATTTTTCATAAAAAAATAATTTCAGGTGCAAAACATAAAATATTTTGGTTTTCTTTACATTTTTGGAAATCTCTTGAAATTTTAGTATGGGTCTGTTCTCTGTAGTTTTATTTTTACTATAAAAAATATTTCCAAAAATCAGATTTGTCTTGACTAGCTAACCCTGTAATATTAGTGATCAAGTATCTTGTTAGGGTTTTGGCTTTGTTGGGTTTGTGAATGTGCAGGAAAAAATAAACACTTCAAAGCACACATTAGATCAAGTGGACAAAGAATTTGGAGCTAAAGAAATTCTAGGTCCACACATTCCATCTTTCATCTCAAATCATTGTCGTTTTTGTCTTGTTTTGTTTTTGTTAATGTTTTGTTTGCAGCTGTGCTTAGGGGGATAACTTAGTCTTTGCAGGACGAAGCGTAGAAGACCACACAGAAAACCAAAAAAAAAATTCTTTTCTGCAGGATTGAAGCTGAAGGAAAAATCAAAACTACTAATCATTTACATGCAGGACCTTATGAAGACATTGATTTATTTTAAAGCTTTCTGTTTGGTAGATAAAAAATTGTCATTTGGGCTTAAAAATTAACCAGTGTTTTGTGTGCCTGTTCATGTTAGTCTAGAACCCTGTGATTTGGTATATCAAAGTATCCTCTCCCCTTGCGCATTCGTACGATCCTGGGTGTAAGAGAAATGGTTGCTGAATCTAGAACTTGAGCTTGTCTTGGTGGGAAAAAGTACTCACCCCAAGATGACTCAGACTGGTAACACGCTAAAGCCAAGCAACTTCCAACCGGTATATAAAAGTGGGGAAACCCCATAAATCATGCTCACTGTTCCGATGAGAAGGGAAAAAATGGTCTCTCGTCGTACTGGATGGTGCCCCATTAATAGAATGACCTTACTAAAAGCCATGTTGTAGTTTTTGCCAAATTTCTTTCTATTTGCTAGTGCAGCAGGTTTGGACCTGTGAATCCGTCTTACATATTTACGGTTCATGTGTGGAGATGAGATGTATGCCATGGGAGTTTCATGGGTACAGTAGCTTGGCTGCCCTGTATAAGTGAGTGTCGTGGAGGGGAGCCAGTGGGGTCAAGCTACTAGTCACCCACCTTGAATATGCGTAGCTGGATTTATCCAAGTAAGAACTCAGTAAATATTGTCCAACACAACCTAGGGTGTAATTGTTCTCTCATTTAAATAGATCCATCACATCAAACTGAAAACACATTGTATTTTGTGCTTGTTTTTGTTGTTTCGTCAAACAACTTGATCATCAAAACGGAGTCAGTCAAAACATCTTTAGAAAATTGCAACTGTTATTTTTGAGCCGCAACTTTCAAATGAAAATTCATAACTGTCTGTCAATAGGGTTAGTCCATACTCTGAGTTGCATCTATGCGAAAACCACAATTTTCTTTTTAAACATTTGAAACCTATTTTAGTCAAACCACCGCATGGAAATAAAAAACCGCTTTGACATCTGAAAAGTAGCATTTGGAAAACGCCACATTTTTCTCTAGCGACGCATCTGCCTAACAGAAAACCAAACACTGTCTCAAACTAGAATTCAAGTCCAGACATCTTAGCACTGTCAAACATCTTTTTCAGAAAGTCTCTGTCAGAAACCAGAATTGAAATTGCTCGAAACATCCATCATTTGCATTCATTATCTTGCATTTTAACCATAGGTCTAAATTTTTTGGATTTTAGTTGCATTCCCTAGGCATCATAATCATCATTTTTATTATAAAATTGTCCTTAGGTTTCATCTTGGAAAACTTTGGATTACGTCAAATCTCCACACTTTGCAAAAACTATTGTTTTCAAAACTAGGTTATCTTGGGACTTGGTCATTATTCCTCTTTTCGATCATTGCCCTTTTTGTGAGAACCTCCAACTCAACAGTCTAGTTAGGTAGGCTCACTTATCATTTTGACCTTGTCATTTAGTCCCTTTAGTAAGTCCCTTTTGATAACCAAAATTGAGATAGAAGTCAAGCTTAGAGTGGTTAGGCAAACCTTTCTCCAAATATCGTCCAAACTTAGTCCTCATTTTTTAAACTTAATCCTTTATCGAAAATCCAAAAACATAAGTCTTGCATTAGCATCCTTTATCAAAAATCCAAAAACATAGTCTTGCATTGTCATCCTTTACCCAACAATACAAAAAAAACATAGGCTAGTGTCATCCTTGCATTTAGTCATCATTTTTCATCACTCTCATTTGAGAAATTCCCTTTTATGGTGGAAACACAACTCCAGAGAAAGAAAAGACAAATGGAAAAATTTGGACAATATTCTCATTCCAATGTCACCAATCACACTTATTACCCAAATTGGACTTTTGATGACCCATTTACCAACACAACTACTCAACCTCTCATGACCATATTACCATCCTCATCAAACATCCCTTTTGAACCATTCTTACGTAAGGATGAATATGGACAAATACTTTCGAAAAACCTAGAGGTAGCCACACAAGATCCTGAGGCCGTCTATTTCGTAGAACAAATGGCCTTATATGACATAGATAGATATTTATCCATACTTTTAAGTCAAGGAGCTAAATTACCTCGAGGGTTTGACATTAATACTTTAAGACCATCATCTCCTTACCATAATGTCAACAATATGAATACCATGTCCAATAGTGGTCAACCTCCAAACAACACACACAATACATTTTTTGATACTACCTCGCAAACTGTCACAACTACCATGAGTGCTATCTCCAACATTCCAAAAAATTCCAATTCAATTAATGCTACATCCTTTGGGGGAACACAGTCTATCACACTGCCCACAATATCCACAATATCATCACAATCGACTGGAGCCACCTTTGTTTCCTCGACAATGTGGGCAAGTTATTTCAATCCTCTATTTACCACTTCGGTAAATGCCATGGGGGCAACATCAAGCCATACAAATCCTCCATTAATGACTTCATCTAGTACCATGAGTGCATCCTCATCATATCCTCTCATTGATATTTCATATCCTAATCCTCCATTCACGTCATATCCTAGTCCTCCATCCACGTCATATCCTTGTCATTTATTTATGTCCTATCCTGGCCCATCATCCCTCAACCAAGTCCAAACCTCCATGTCATATCCTAGTCCATTATACACCAATCCATTCCAAGATTCTTCATCTCAAAATACATTTATTCATGAAAGCACATCTAGTCATGGTCTCCAAAGTCCCATCCCATTTCATAAACTTGAAGATACATGCCAAGAGGAAAACCCACAGCATGACACCATAACTCCCCTGACATGTCAAGATCAAAGTAGTCCATTCCATGACCCCATATTTATGTCCATTCAAGAGGTCCTCCTGGACAATCATGGCATACCAAAGACACCTATCCTTGGTCAAGAGTCCACCCAAAACCATTTCATTCAAGACAAACCTATCCTTGGTCAAGACCCTATTTTTGATCATATCATCCCAACTGAGCCCATTGTTGATTGAGACACTACTTTTGAAGAATTTCAAACCGATCCATTTGTCAAACTCTGTGCCATTTAATCCCAAACACTTAATGACCATATCCAAGCTCTGACTATTGAAACTTTCCACAATGAGACACTTGCCACCATGGGATACATAGATGATCTTCATAGACAACAAGAAGCTTCTATCCTAGACATATTTGCAAATGATCAAGCTATAACTGAATTCAGTGGGCTTTATGAAAATGACCATGAAGATAGTTTTGACATAGACTCGAAAGCACCAACAGAATCACAGGAGTCTGACATGTCACCAAATCAGACTAAAGATAGTAATCAGGAATCTGTCCAACATATCAGTAAAGCTACAACATCCTATCAATTAGGATCATCTATCTTTTTCAGAGCAGGCTTTCTTACAGATGAGAAGATTTCAAGAATTAATTTCCACAATAACGATGGGTTAGCATCTTTCTTCCAAAATAACAAGTACCCCATCACAAAAAGAATTTTTCAGAACATACATTATTGGGGGAAAGGATTAGGCCTACATGAGCAAGGAATTTTGGAACCCGTACAAATTCAAGCACATTATGGACATCAAGGTCTTGGCTATTCATTAGTTAGAAAATATAATGATGTTAGTGGTCCCTCTTTGATATTGGGGGCAACTTTATCTAATACAAACATCAAAAGGGGTGTCATGAGTAGTCCTTTTCATAAGATTGTTGCCAACAACCCTTCCCTCCACACCCCAAACCATCATTCCGTCATGAATAAACCTTCCATTTGGAACCAAAAAAAGTCTTACAAATCCAAAATCCAAAATCGAATGCCAAAGGTCATGGAATCAATCAAAAATACAAGTGGACAAATGAAGCTAAAATGGATCCCAAAATGAAATGGATCAAGTCAAGAAAAGAATGAATCAGGCAAAGAAAATATGCCAAATCCAAAAGTCAATCAAAATGTGGAGCCACAGCACAAGAGGAATCCACATACAATACATGTCCACCTCCGTCAAAATGGCCATCAAGAAAGACATATAAAAGTGTTGGTTCCAAACACTATCCTAACTCAAAACCCAAAATTTGGAGAATGAAAACCAATAAATCCAAACACTTAACCAACCATCCACGTCCACCATCATCCATCATAATCCTACATCCTCCTTAAAGTCCAAAATTCATCGCATCTTGGCTACAACTCTCTATCATAAGGACTCTCATGGTACTCTATTGCGATGTGCATATTCTGATAAGGCCAACTCTAGTATCAACAAGGATTACAATGACATTAGTCAGTTGTATGCTAGCACTATCATCCTGATAAGGAAAATACTTCAGAAAGGTCACTATTGGCATGTCATGGCACCAGTCTCTACATCAGCACCATCAAAGGCTTCAACACAGTCAGTGGTCATCTAAAGCATCAAGGCTATCTGGCAAAACCTAAAAATACAAAAAGATTGAAATATAAAAAAAAATCGTCACCTTGATGAAAACTTGGCAAACAGGCGTCTTGGTGACACCAAAACAATCAAAATATCAAAAATAGTAAAGAGAAAAAATTTGTCCAATGGTGAAAACTTGGCAAATAGGCGCTTTGGATAAGTACCATGATGAAAACCTGGCAAACAAGCATCATGTGTAGAATAAATTATCTATGTGGACCATTGCACTTGGGGGCAAGTCATCTCATCTCCCATGCCCTTCACATGGCGTTTCCATCCATCCATATGAGCCCTATCATGTCCATCCATTTTCCCATCGATGTTGATCTTGACAAAGACTAAGGCACAAACACAAATCATGCTTTGGAAAATATTTGACATGTCTATCTTTTGGTCATACCTTATTCATTGAATATCATGCCATTACCTTCATAGCCTCCTTTTCACTATGCGACATCATCCTTGGAGACCATATGATAATTCTCCTAGTCCAAGCCATCCATGTCTCCTATCTTTTACAGAAGCCATCCATTGTCCTTTTATACCTATCGCCCATCTTGGTTTCCCTTGTCAATGGTCTAAAGATCCCTCGTCATCCCATCTAATCCTCACGAAGTCATTCCAAATGCAACAATATGGAAAACCTGGCCCATCATCCAAAACATTCCTTGGCTTTGTCCCTGGCCCTGCTGCATAATTTTATCCTCTTGTCATATCATTGTCATCCTCACGTTGTTTTGGGATGTGTCCTTCCCACGTCAAATAGCATTGTCATTGTCCTTGTCACCTGTCAATTGGTATTCAGCTTGACTAGCAGCAAAATCACAGTTGTCCTTGGATTCATGTACGTCAGCATCATTCACATGCATTTGTCACAATTTTTGTAAAATATCAAAAAGTCCTAAAAATTTGAAAAAGTCTTGAAAAAATTCCTAAAAATTTGAAAAAGTCTTGAAAAAAGTCCTTAAAAAAGACCTAAAAATCAAAAAATGTCCTGAGAAAATACAAAAACATCCAAATCAATGTCGAAATCCAAAAATAGAGTTAAAGTCATTGTCTATCTGGTCAATCCAATCAGTCATGTCAATCAATATATTTTGTCCATGTCCAAACTGCGTTGTCTCTGCGCCTTTGCTACATAAGCAAGATTCATCTTTGAATCCCTGAGACATTAGGTCAGTCTTTCTAGGTTTGTCAAAATAAAATCATGATTCAAACTTTTGTTCTTTGGACAAGGTCATTGGTCATGTCGAACTATGAGGTCTTTGAGTGAACAATGTAGGCAAGGCCATCTGTTGATGAGCCCCTGAGGCCGCACTAGGTCAATCCATTAGGGTTCATGGCACTACACTGGCACACACATCAAAAGTCTTCAAGTAAGGACAAGTCATTTCCAAACATGGAAAACTCCTAAAAAGAATTATGGCAATCGCTCATTCAACATGACAATCACACCAGGACATCAACATCAACATGTAGTCACCAGAAATCAACTTCAATCAAACTTAGTCGAAACAAGTCAAATTGTCACAACCGGTCAAACTATCAATTCGTGGTTATCTTTCAGATGTGTCCTTCTGAAACATTGCCTCTATCATTTATGCCTTAGGATGTGTCCTTCCTAGGCATTGTCACTGTCACCTAACACTTCAAGGGATTCCTTTTGGCATTTAGGGATCAATCCTCTTGACATCAACTTTATTCAAGATGTGTCCTTCCTGAATTTGGCAATCTTCGGCACCTGACATCTCAACATTATCAAACAAAAAACTTGGCACTTATCTCTGGCTTTTTCGTCATGTTACTAGTTTTTCAGTGAGATCCTGACAACAAGATTTAGAAAAACAACGACGTCTCATGGAGTTTGTCTTGGCCTTTTTAACATGTTACTAGTTTTTCAGCGAGATCCCAACAGTAGGATTTAGAAAAATAGTGACGTATCATGACTTTGGCTTTATTTTTGTTCTTTTGGCAATCATGTTGCTAGTTTCTCGAGGATGTCTTGGAAATAGGATTTAGAGAAGCAACGACGTTTCATGGCTTGTCCTTATTTCATGTCTATTGATCTTTCGATTTTTCATCATGTGTTACTAGTTTTTTAGCGAGATCCTGACAACAGGATTTAGAAAAATAACGACGTCTCATGATGATGGTTTTATTTTAGAGTTTTTGGCAATCATGTTGCTAGTTTCTCAAGGATGTCTGAAAATAGGATTTAGAGAAGCAACAATGTTTCATGGCTTGTCCTTCTTGTCTTTTTCTACTTGTGGTTGGTTATGACAAAAAGGCTGGGGCAATTGCACTCTTAGTATGAGTTATGATCATCCTTGTCTATGACTGCTTGTCTTATGTAATGGTACGACCTTGCACATCTCGATTTATGTCATATCATAGTGTTTGTTGGCCATTATAACAATCTGCCCAATGATGATTAAAAGAGCAATAAATATTAAAGTCCTATGGTAAGTTGTTGAAGGATTTGGTCTAGGAACTCACATGCATCTCCTTTTGTCTTGTCATCTTCTCTCGCTCATCTCATATAGGCATTGCATCCATATCATCATCCATATCCTCTACACTAACACTTCTTTGTCTCTTCATATTCTAAGTCTTCTCATCAATTTCGAGAGCACACACATGTTCTTGGAACCCATCTCTCCTCTCGAGGGGGCATACCGCTACCCTCCTCGTCATTCTTCCTAATCTTAATTTGCACTAGGGCATATTTTTGACATATTTTCTTTGCCACAATGTGACAAGCTACATTATGACAAAGAGGGGAAAATGTAGACACATAAAAATGACCTAGGCCCACAAGCTCTATTTTTACCACTTTCGTCCTAGCATAATTATGACATTTAATTATGTCCTTGGTCCACATTCAACTATTAATTAAGTAATTCATTATTATTTAATTAATTCATGCCTACTGTATGCTTCATGATTATTAAATAAATAAATTATATTTATTTATTCAATACTTCATTAATTATCTATTGTCTTCTTACAATTAAATAAATTTATTAATTTATTTAATTACCTTTATTCATTTATTCCTCCTAATTATTAAATAAATGAATTTATTTGTTTATTTAATATGCCACTAATTCTCATAATTAAATGAATTTATTAATTTGTTTAATTATCGGTCATACTCCTCTAAATTAAATAATTATGTTTAATTATTTAATTACCTAATTTCACATTCCTCTCATTTTAAATAAATGAAATTATTTAAAAATGATTTTGTTTTATTTTGCTTTATTAACTATCTCTTCATTTTAGTAAATAATATGAAAAAAGATTATTTATTGTCTCATAAAAACATTATTTTGAATTAATTTAATTCAAAATAGTAATCTTCTTCCAAAAATCAAGTAATTGAGAAAAGTCTTGATTTTTCTAAATCTACTTTTCAGTTCAACTCTTTATCTTCTTGATTTTCTAAAATCTTTATCTTTTTGGCTAGTTATCACATTTATTCTCAACTGTCGATTTGATTGTATCAAATGACATCTTGACCACTCATTTAATAATCTCGCCCTAACCCTAATTAGGGATTGTCACATGAAATCTCGTCCATTGATTTTAGGCTTTGTCAGTTTTTAATCTCGTCCGTCCGTGCAAAATTACATTCTTTATAAAATGTCAATTTTGCTCACAATGAGGACACCACTTTTTATCATTATTATTGCACCCACTTTTTATCATTATTAGGCATATTCATTTATCATAGTCTCTATTATTCAAATCCTTCAAAAGTTGCATAGAACAATGGCATAGTCAATTGGCTCACACAGATCTGAGGGCAATAATCACACGCTGCAAGCTTGGAGGTGTTATGGAGGTGAATCATGGAAGCTTCAATGGACATCAGTTATAACTTTTCTTTATTTAATGCTTTCTTTTTGCTTCATAACTTCTTTGGGTTTTATTTAATCTAACCATGCTATTAATCCATAACCCATTGATACACTATACTATGTATATGAGCAAAGCAGAACAAAGTTACAAAATCAGTCTGTAAGGAAGCAGATCTAATATTGTACTTAATCTGGAACTGTAATCAAATATTTTAAGATGTTATCATCTTAGTTCAAATCTTCAGATAGTCTTAATCTAAACTCTTGGGCAGCAAGCCCTATTTTCTTTGAGCAGTGAGCTCTAGGCAGTGTGCCTGAATGCAAGTGCATTCCCTTTTTGTAATCTCCATTTTGAGTATACTCATAATTATAATTGTGGATTGGCCATCCACCTTGGCTTTTCCCCTAATAGGGTTTCCATGTAAAAATCTTGGTGTCATGGTGTTGTGGTTGTTTACTTGTTCATGCTTTATGTTTGAATTTTATTAATGCTTGAAGGATAACAGTTAATGAAGTTAATTTTTGCATAACACTTATTCAGCCCCCCCCCTCTCAGTGTGGCTTGTTTCCAATAATTGGTATCAGAGCCAGTTCCTCAAAATAATAATTCTAATAGCTTGGGAGATCTTGGAAGAAATGGATTTAAATAGTCTTGAACAAAAACTCATGGTGGCCTTAGATGACCTTGATCAATCAAAAGCTAAAGTCCAAAAACTTCAAGTGAATCTCAAAGATGCAAAGAAATTCATTGAGTCTTTAAAACACAAAATCAACAAGTAAAGAGAAAAGAGAAAGGAACTCTGTGATCAGATACAACAAAAACATAACAAGATCACTGAATATGATCAAACCAATAAAGTCTTGAAAGAGAAGATAGAGGAATGTGAAAAGCTTACCCAAGAGAATACAGTGATGGTTGAAATGGATTCCATCATGATGAGGATGACTAAAGAGATTGAAGATAGAAAGAAGAATGAAGAAAGCCTAGCGTATCTCTGAAAGAAAAATCTGAAGTTTGTAGCTGATTGGATGATGAGCTGGAGGTATCCAGAAATAAGGAAGAAGCACTTGGAAGGCAACTGGATGATCTCATAAATGAACTTACCTCTGCAAATGAGTATAAGGAGAAGTTAAAAATAAGTTCATTCATGCTCAATGAGCTAATTGATAATTAGAGGACTAATGGTGATAAAAGAGGTCTTGGATTTGAGAAAGGAGAGAACTCAAATTCGGACAAAAGGATTTTGGACAAAGGAGATTCAGGAAAAAAAATCAGATGGACAATCCTGACACGTATCTAGTAAGACAACCCAATGCTCAGAGATTTAATGGATACTGCTTTAATTGCAACAAGTTTGGACACGTGGCTTCTCAGTACAAAAGAAGAGTAAATCAAAGTGGTCCATTCTTCTCAGTTCAGTGTTTCAATTGTCACAAGATTGGTCATAAGATTAATGAATGCAGATCTATGATAAATTAGCTTTGTAGAAACATCAGATGTTATGCTTGCAATAGACCCAGACATATTTCAAATCAATGTAGATCGATTGGAAACCAATGGAACAACTAGTCTGGTAAGAGGAACATTGTGTGTTACAATTGCAACAAAATTGGACACATTGTTGCATTCTGCCGAAACAAAAAAGGTCCGGTAAATCAGAGAAGAAATACACAAAAAGATGTGAAAGGAAAAGGTAAGGTCACTACAGATGAGGTTAGGAAGAAAATGCAAGAAAAATGGGTGAAGAAGAGTCCCCCCGTTGAAGAAACTGCACCTGCACCAAAACCCACCTCCAGTAATTCCTCTAGGAATTAGTCTCAGGCCTTTGGCCTAGGGGGAGAAATCAAGAAAATCATCAAACCCCCCAACTAGTAAGTGACACTGGATGTCAGTCAGGGAAAACTTTAGTGGTGAATCTTCGCCAATTAGCAAATAGTGTAAGCTAAAAAGGGGACTGAATCGCCAGGTTTTTACAAAAAATTAATTCCGTCTCGATTAATTCGCCATGTAAACGATGCATCATTGGAAATTATTCACTAGTAGTTTATACCATAATTAAAAATATTAATTATATTCACTAGTAATATTATATTCCTCCGATCAATTTTGGGGTAATATCGCCACTAATAATAAAATACTATTTAATTTTAGGGATAATTTAGTGGCTTAGCCTTGAATATGTGTTTTATCTATTGCCATTGATTAGATTTTTAATCGGATGGCTGTGAGTTGATTCCATGACCTAATATGCATGTGCTTTTTCAAAGGCTTCCTGAGGCCCGAAATGTTTTTTGGGCCACACGATTAAATCTAATCGTGTGGTCCAAAACAAATTTTGGGCCTCAACAAGCCTTTTAAAAGGAACATGTGTATTAGGCTGCGGAATCAACTCAAAGCCATCCGATTAAAAATCTAATCGATGGTAACTTTTTCAATTTTTATTCAGTCTTACTTTTAAAGTGATATTTTAAAAAAATGTTTAATCTGTATGTGCTCCAATGCATTTTCAATAGTGAATTTATGCTTGGTGGTGAGGGGCTCTGCTCCTCGACCCTGCCTATATCGCGACTCCCTAGACCCCGCAAGGGGGCGTTGCCCCCTCGACCCCCACAAGGGGGCTTTGCCCCCTTGAACCTGTCGGTGGCTGCCGCCCCCGGGCCCCTACTTCAATATTACAAAAAACAAAAATATATGGGGGAACTGCATCGATCAACTATGAAATTTTTTAAAGGAGATATTAGCCATTGTAATTAATCTTTTTAGTGATTATTTGCTAGGATTCACCATGTTATTATTATTTTTACCAATTATTCATTAAGATTCTCTAGGATTTTACAAATTTTTTTAATAATGTGTATAGATTCGCCAGGATTTTACACCTTTTCCGAGGGGGGGGTTTCTTAAAGTTATCCCTGATGTCAGTACATACTAGAGATGGAAAAATGTTCAACAAATGTTTTCGAATACATTAGAGGCAGTGGTATACTGTATTAAAAATTCCGCAGAAGAGTTATCTGGTCTCTGTACACAGTAACAGTGCAACCAAATGAATTAAGGAAAATGCATTTATTGTGACAAATTTTTTAGGTATACGAGTGATAAAAGGTCACTTCTACTCCTCATTTGTCACTTTTTTATCTTGAGTGAAAGAATTTGGAGAGCTCCAGGTGACCCAAGGTGAATTCAAGCGAAAATCAAGTGTGAAGGTGATTCAACGATCGATTTCGCATTCGACGAAAAAAGTTATTTATCAAAAACTTCTTGGTTTCTGTGATTTGGGCAAGATGAATACTCCTTTATTTGTCAAAGTTAAGGACAAACCTCATCTTGAATTTAAATTGCATCCCCACAAGTCTCTAGAGATTGATCCACTAGGGGCATTTTTGTCAGTTTTGCATGGAGTCTTGCATACAGAGGATATTAAGGTTTACATTCATGCAAATATTGAGGATCTGGGAAGCAATCAACTTGTTAATTTATATAATCATCATATAGTTGATGAAAATTTTAGTGTAAAACTGAAACACAAAATCTTGGAAAAAATAAATTCATTTCGATGGTTAAATTTCTCGTGTTCATGGAGTCGAAATGGGTCCACTATGTCTTGAGTTGGGTACATGATGAATTCATGTGGCTTACTATTCCATTCAAAATTACAAAGGAAGCCATTAGTGCAGTAATTGGTCTAAATTCTTCCGGTGGTCTACCTATCTTGAAGTCCGTGAAAAATCAAACCATCACCGATGCCATAGGCTTGACATATGACAAGAGAGGAATGTTTTTTGACAACATTACTAATATAAATGTTAGATTTTCCTTTATGGTAATTGGCTATAAGATTTACCACTAGTCGAGAAAACTTTGTATTTGGTACAACAATTTACACCACCTACCAAATAGTGAAAGTAAATATGGAATATGATCTCTGTGAATTGTTAAGGATTCAATTGATGGAAAACCTTGTGAAGATTAAAAAGGATAATAAAAATTCATTCAAATATGGAAATCTTCTCTTATGCCTATTTTTCTATTTCATGGAGGAAGTTCTAGGTGGTGGAAAAGTTCAATGGTAGAAGAACATTCTGGTAGCTGAACAGATCTGGAACCTATTGTACAACCTCACACATATGAAAACTAGAAATGTAGATATTGGGGTTATTTCAAAAAAAATCAAGCCAACATGCAAGCCAAGGAAAGAATTCCCACCACCATTGTGGAGAAATATAAAGATTCAATCTTCTTTATAGTGAACATTGATCAGTGCATGATGGAAGCAAAAGATCCAAGAACTGTTTGGATTATGCCCATGGATTATGAGGTCAAGGAAAACATTTTGTAAATATATGCTCAACATCTATTAAGCCAACCCCTAGATCTGGTTGAAGAAATATTTGGTACATATGTAGAAAAGCACACTCAAGTTTGTAATGATCTCAAGAAACCAACATCAACCAAAAGGATTATAAAAGAAGTTGAATTTATTGTAGAATGTTTGGGTGTATCCATAGAGCAACTGAATGAAGTTAGGGAGAAAAGGGAAATGGAGACAACAGTAGGCCATACTACTAAAGAGGCAACAAAAGAAAAATCAGTTAGTCTGATAGCACCATCTACCCCAATAAGAACAACCAAAAGCTCAACATCTCACTTAGCTCCTCTAGCAAAGTCTACTCACGTAAAGAGTGAAAGCAAGATATCCGGAAAGGAGCCCTAAGGAAAGAAAAGAAAAAGCAAGAGGGTATATATGACTATTTCTGATGACGAGGAAACAAAATCCAATGAAGAAATTAAGGAAATCAAGTAGCGAAGCACTAAAGTAGCATATGTGCCAAAATCCTTCAGTGTAGCTGCTCAAGCAAAGAAGAAGACCAAATTTGATGCACTTGGTATGTCTGTTGATCAAATTAAAAAAGCAATAATTTCGGATGGAAATCTTAAACCACTTTTGCAATGGTATGAATCTTTCTCTGAATCTGATAAAAGAATTCTAGAAGAAGCTACAATAAAGTACATGAATACTTTCAACAAATTTTTGGTTGAAATTATGTCTAGCCTCCCAAAAAAATTGTATGATACTCTGGAATCAAGAAGATTAAGTTCCCTAACTGAATAAGAAAGAATGAGAGAGAGATTTCTTGCAGAACTATGTCTAGAAATGACTGTGGAAGACATGGAAAAATTCTTGAACAAAGCTAAAAATAAGTTCAGAAGAAAATCAAGGGTAAATAAAATGATTATTGGCCTAACTGATGAGGTTACTCAAGAAAGACAACAAATTCTGAAAGAGATGCTACTGAATGAAAAAATCAAATTTGTGTCTGAGGAGACTCATACAGATGATGTCTCATCTAACCCGATCCAAGATGCAGAAGTAGAAAAAATTGGTGCCAGTGAATAGTTCGAGATTCCACTTTCGGAAATCAACACAAAAATCCCTATGGAAGTTGATGCAACTATGAATGTACAAGTTGAATCGGCAGAGAATACTGAAGAAAATTCAAAAGCTTCAGTTGAGGAAGCATCAGTTGAGAAATAGAAAAATGATGTAAAAATGAAATCAAGAGACATTGCTGAGATAGTTAAGAAATTCCTGGTGGAGCATAAGGAAGATATTGAGCTGGAACTAATTAGACATCCCATTGACCTATCTACTATGAGCCCAATCCAAATAATGAAGGTGTCATCATTTGCTCAAGTAAAAGCTCAAGAAGAGTTGCTAAAATCTTACATGGAAGATAGTAAATTATTGGCACTCACATCTAGAGTATTGAAGAAGTTCATGCCCTCCTTTGTAAAATATCAGACTGAATCTTCATCTAGTAAGTTGAAGAGGCTTATTAGCTCAGTGAGTACTAATTTTGAATCTCTTGAAAAGTCTGCATTAAGTCTGCATTGGCAAAAGTGTGAAAGGAATTTGATGCAAAGAGATTCAATGGACTGAAAATACTGATTGCTTAAGAAAAAGTCACCTTGGCTACTTGTGTCAAGCACATATAGGATGACTTATCTAAAGTAGGCAAGATTTAAAAATCTTGCTTATATTTTTCAAAGTTTACAGAAGCCAATGAGAAGAAGGTGAAAGACCTAGAGAATCAGTTAGCAACTATCTCTGAGTCATTTGATCCCCTATTCGATGGAGTTGGGAATGTTGAAGGTGAATTGATGTCTCTACTCAAAAAGATAAAAGGGTTGAAGCATGAAAATGAAAAAATTGTCTCCAGAACCTGTGAACTCAGAAGCATCATAAGTCCCAAAATTGATGTAATGGGTAGTGCTCTAAAAGAAGGAGAAGAAACTATGGTAGACAGTGATCCAACCAACTTGGAATTTTTAGAAATGTTGTCCTATCTATATATGGACACATATACATAATGGAAATCCTTAAACGAGTTTGGGAATCAAACTTGGAGCAGCTAAAGAAAGATTTTGCAGACATCTTTCAGCTTTTGTAAGATAAAGAAGCACCCTTGTAGAGTCAAAATTTTGATTACTTCTTTTTGGTATGTGAACCCTACCTTTGCCATTGATGTCAAAGGGGGAGAAGTGGTGTGAAAAATGCATAATCAGCTCAGGGGCAGAGTAGCATTTTTGAAATTTTGGATTGCAGTGAAGTTTATCTTGGTACTAATCCAACACTTAGTCATTTTTCACTAAGTGTTACCATCAATGCCAAAGGGGGAGATTGTTGGAAAAATTCACTGCAACTTTCATCTGGTTTTGTCATTGATGGAAACCCTATGCATTGATAAGGTATGCATATCCTCATTCTAGTCTACCGACAGATAGATTAGCAATCGACAAGGAAGAATAGGGTATCCGATAACTCAGCACTCATCGATTGATGTAAAAATTTCAAGTTACCATTTTGTGATGCGCATCTTAGAAATAATTATTAGCATTTTATCTCTATTGAGATTGAAGCACAGTGGCTCGTATCAATTTGCATGAGAGTTAGAAGATTTTGATTGGCGTATTCTCAATTTTTTTTGTATTAAGGATGACTTCATAAACATATTAAGTTATGGATGTATAATAACTATGTGTACTAAGTATCTATATGTTTGTATATGTTTTTTTGGGTCTTAGCCAAGTTGTGGACGATCATTTAAGGGTATGCATTACATATTTCTCATTATGTGAGCCGACAAAGTGTAAGTAAATATTATGTTGCAGATATATATACATGATCATCCATATCATTTTGTGTGTTGTAGATGTTGTATTGGTGCCTAAATTATGAGTTGGAGCAGAGCAAAGGTTCGATAAAGTGTAGTTTCACTTGTGCATAGAAGATCTGTACTATGTGTATGAGCATATCAGAACATAGTTACAAAATCAGTCTGTAAGGAAGCAAATCTAATATTGTACTTAATCTAGAACTGTAATCAGGCATTTTAAGATGTTATCATCTCAGTTCAAATCTTCAGATGGTATTAATATGAACTCTTGGGCAGCAAGCCCTATTTTCCCTGAGCAGTGAGCTCTAGGCAGTGCGCCTAAATGCAAGTGCATTCCCCTTTTGTAATCTCCATTTTGAGTATAATTAGAATTATAATTGTGGATTGGCCATCCACTGTGGCTTTTCCCCTAATAGGGTTTCCACGTAAAAATCTTTGTGTCATGGTGTTGTGGTTGTTTACTTGTTCATGCTTTATGTTTGATTGTTATTAATGCTTGAAGGATAATAGTTAATGAAGTTAATTATTGCACAAAACTGATTTACCCCTCATCTCAGTGTGGCTTGTTTCCAATAAATACATCTTGCACTTGCTTCTTGCATATTCCTTTCAGGACGTGGGAGATAACTTGCATACACCTTTGGTTTTGTTTCTTCCTAAGGGGAAGAAATTTGTTTGATAATCATGGACCATATTCTCTATCCATTTTTGAGAATCTACCATTGGATCTCTTTGGATGGGGGGGCTAATTAGTCCACGTATTCTTCTCTCTCTATTTTAGGGGGTATTCTCTCTATTTGTGCGGGGATTATTCTTCATTGGGGTGGAGTTTCATATGTACATGGGTACATAACATGAAAATATTTGTCATGAGCCATCATCTTTTGCATCCTCCTAAATCGTGCTTAAGGGGGGTGTTAGTGTAGGTTTTTATTTTCCTAGTGGGATATTTATTTTTCCTTAATTATAAGTTTTTCTTACACATTTATTAATTTTTTTAAGATAATAAAGTGAGTTAATCATTTAATAACTAGAAGATAAGTGATGAGTTGTCCTCCACCTTTTAAGGGTGTAGTATTTACTTTTTCATCAGTTTATTTAATGTTGGTAGTTATCGGTGGTTAATTCTCATTGGTTGGTTTTACATCTCCATCATCTCCTTAGTTCTATATAAACTCACTACCTAGTTTGTATTTTCTATCTTGGAAGCTCTTAATGCAATTATATCATCTTGATATTGCATATATCTTGAAGTTCTAGTTTGCATTATTTATATTTTTCTAGTTTATGTAACTTTGATTTTTTCTTAAATATTTACTTGGTTTATTCAATCTATTTCAGATTTCTAACATAAAAATGGTAAAATTTTATGTCAATGTTTGTTTTGCAAGCCTCTTGAATCTAATGACAAGGTCATTTTTTTCCTAGGGGTTTATCTATGAAATTTTCCCCAAAAAAAGAAATTTATGGTGAACATGCCAAAATAATTCCTTTTTGAAATTCTTTTTTAAACCCAAAATCTATAAAATATAACCACAAGCATGCAAACCCCAAAACCCCAAATATATATATCTCAACCTACACAACATACCTCATGCCTTGAAATTTATGAAACCTCTTCGACATTGTCATGATGTGAAATTTGCATCAAATGTACTCATACAAGGGTTAAACCATAATAGGGATTTCTCACCTCCCACAACCATAATTGTAGCTCTAATACCACTTGTTAGGGAAATAATACATGTTGATCAAACCATTTCCTACATAACCCCATGAGAGAAAATCATGTATACAATATTATAGAATAATTATATGCAAATATCAAAGACATAACACACGATATACCTTGAAAAAACCCTTAAGAGGTAAAAACCTAGCCTCCAAAAGTATTCACAGTCAATTGATTATCTAGCAATGAAAACATCACAATACACTTATAGAGCCTCCATGAATACTTCTAAGACATCAATTTACTCCAATTGATCCTACATGTTTACAAGCATGTATCCACACATCCCATGCCATGCTTCACATATGCACTCTTCAAAAGAGAGTTCAATACATTGATTATTAAGCCAAACCACTTACTTGCCAAATAGTCAACCTCAACAGTTAAACATGTTCTTGCATTAATAGAATCGAGACAAAAAAAAAAAAACCAAGTGGTAAGGTGAAACCATGTGCCTCAAAATCATGAGTACACAAAACCATTGACTCCAACATTTAATTTTTGGTATTGTGTTTCCTAATATTAAATACATAAAATTTCTAACCAATGCTACATACAACTTTAAAGGTGGGCCCAAATAAATATTTATTGTGGCTAAACACATATCCTAAAGATGCACCACAAATAAATACTTATTTTACGTAGTTAGAATAATTATTTCTTGTGCAAGGTGTACAACACCCTATTCCTAACAGATGAAATGGGAGAAAAAATGGGGAATCAGAGGTTTGGATGTTTAGTTGTGGAAGGGAAATGGAATAAGTATATTAGAAACTTGTAAGCTTGCAAAATGGATTTAGGGAACGAAGCACAAGAATAAGAGAATGCAAGGATGTAGAGAAGGATGGGATGTCAAGATAAAGAAGTCAAATTTTGGACTTCTATCAAAATCCTACAAACTTGATGGAATGAAGGAAACAAAGAGAGGAAGGGACCCAATAGAAAATAAAACTTCTATGTAGGATCAATGGTAAAGATACAAGACCTTAGAAAATTAGAAGTTTGACGCTCCACTAAAAATCCACAACTCCATAGAAATTGAGGAAGATGACTGATACCTTCCTAGACATATTTTTTAAAGATTCTTACAACTCTCAACAACTAATAAGAGCATGAGGAATGATGAGGTAAAATATTTATGCAACTTGACCAAAGGATGAACCATATGGATTTTTCTTTGATAAATTATATATGATGGGTATAATAAGTCCAAATACGCAAGGGTGCTAGGACTCAAAAAAGCTTTGCATTATCAGACTGAGGGCTAACGAGCATAATTATGAATATTATTGTTGTCAAAATTTTGGCTAAGTCCTTTAGTTATATCCAATATATGATTTGGTATAGCAATTATTGAAGTTCATCCACTAGCACTAAAAGTTTCTTTATTTTAAAAGTTGTTAATTATGGAGCATTTCATTTTCCCTTTAGATATAAATAGATTCAATGTGCCCATCATGGTCAAACGATTTCTTATCATTGTACTAAACATAAATGGTCATGTATTCAATAATGGGAGAATTTGAGTTTTACATGTTTATAGAAGAAATTTTCCTAAAATTGCATATAAAGGGAATAAAAGATCATGGAAGCTTCTTTGAATTTATATAAATTTTTTCTTTAAAAATGAAAATATAAAGTAATAAATTTAAAACAAAAACTTTCATTTAAAAACCATACTTATAATAAACACTATATAGAAATATACTTATAATAATACTAAATATAACCGAAAAAAAATAAGATGTAAAAGTATAATATATAATTTTATTCTATATATAAAACTTGTACAACATATCTAAACATTTAATTAAATAGTTTACCCCACCAATACTAAAAAAAACTATACTTTATAATATGTGCGATGACCAAGAACATTGGTTATCTTACCAAACTCCATAAATTCAATCCCAAAAAAAAGTATTAATAATTTTACACTAAAAAAGTTTTAATAAAATATACATAAAAAAAATTTATTCCAAACTATATAACTCTATGTCAGTTCATGTATTCTGAAAGCACCACATATATATAATTTAAAACAAAAATAATAGATCTTATATGCATAAACGTGGAGTGTAAGCATCGGCAAACTCTAAAGGAACTGAGTAATAATAAGTGGATAATAGTTTGCCGCTCTTCAGACACCTATTTCTTTTTTACTTCGGAAACTTTCTTTGGAGGGAGGCCCTACTCAAAAGCTGTAGCCACATGGAAAAATTATTATCCAGTTTACACATATTTTGAATTGCGAGTTCACATTTGGCAAGTGTTCCAAACTTTATAAAAGTAGGTGGGATCAGCATAACGTTGGCACAAGTTTTCCGAAATAAATTAGGGTGATTCCCATCATGGTCCCTCCTACCGAGGATAATATATATTCCTTCCCTCATCCCAAGTTTTCTCAAATTCCTCATTCAATTAATAAAAATTATTTTCCAAAGTAAAGTAGTGGGATTCCGATCATGCTCCCTCATGTCGGGGATAATATCTATTTCTTATTTTGTCACCCTGTATATTTTGAGACATATTTTGATTGTATTTAATTATTGTCAAGTTAATAAGTAATTTTCTGTCTCCAAGAATCATGGACATAGTAGATATTGACGCTCCTTTTAGGGAGAAGCTAAAGTGTAGACAAAAAGCACCAATGTATGTAAAATTATAACATAACATTCCATCCCCCATCCCACACACTGGACAAAAGACATTGACGGAAAGATTGACAGATGGATGCTAACGGAGATGGACGAACAACAATTTCAATTTTTTTTAAAAAGAGTGGAATTTAAAGAGTGGGCTATTTGAAATTTGAAATGGTTTGTATATCTTGTGGAAATACATTTGAGGGACATATTTTTCATGTAAGCAAGGAGGAATGGTGGAGTCAAACCACAATGCCAACCCCTCCATTGTCGTCCCCAACACTATAAGTACAAATGCATTATATAAACTAGTTGATGGTGGTGATATTTATGTTTGTTATCAATTGTTTGGATAATAAGACATTCAAATGATAATGCTGAATTGAAATATGGCTTAATGATGCTCCGTGTTTGCATTTTTAGGGGTAGCAGGTTCATGTGAGTCAGGGAATTGTTTTTGTTTCCAAGAGATATGCATGGGAGATCAACATTTAGATTAAAGTTTGCAGGATCTTTTCTCAAATTGTTGTCGCTTTGGGTGGTGGATTTTTTATTGCTTTTGGTGGCTTGGGTGATGTTGGGCGACACAAACAAATATGGTCTCAGTGTTATGAAATTTAAGCCAGAATAATAATAATAACAACAACAATAAAAATAAACACAGTAAATAAAATAGACAGCAAAATAAGATATTGCGAAGAACACAAAGATGATGTAGAAAACCTCCAATGTGGAGGAAAAACCACGGGGCAAGGATCAATAGCTTTTATTATCACAGAAAAATATGTTTGCATTAGGAGCTTCATTTGAGAAATAATAATTCTTCTCAACAACACTATAGGAAAGATCAATATTGGCATATTTATAAAAGCGAGAAAGCTTTCGAAAGAGATACTAGAAGCTTCTATTCAAACTAGATGTTTCTAAATTGGAAGTGGAAACATCTATTCGAAATAGAAGTTTCTTAATCTTAAATTTAGACTTCAAAAAACTAACATTCTCCCACTTGAAGCTAAATTTAGCCTTCACAACTAACATTCTCCCACTTTAAGATAAATGCAAGACTCCTGGATACCAAACTGCAATTGTAGATGATCCTTTTGACTATTGATCCTTGCCCAAACCTGCGCATCAAGTCATTTATAGGCCTGCCAAGCTCCTACATAACTCTTGCTTGGCTCTTGGCAAAATTTTTGTAAGCATATCCGTGGGGTTCTCAGTTGTATGGATCTTTTCCAAGTGTAGCTTTCCCTTCCTCCAACACCTGCCTAATCCAATGATGCCTTAAGTCAATGTGTTTGGTTTGTGAGTGAAAAGGCTGGGTTTTTCGCCAAGTGAATGGCACTCTAACTGTCACAATATAGCACATACTTGTCTTGTTTTATGCCTAACGCTCCAAGGAATCATTGTATCCACAACATCTCTTTGCACACTTTAGTTGCATCTATGTATTATGCCTCTGTTGTGGAGAGAGCTACTATTTTTTGTAGCCTAGATACCTAAGACATTGTTGCACCTGCAAGTGTATATAGAAAACCAGTGGTGGACTTTCTAGTGTCCACATCTCTAGCCATATCTACATCTTTAAAACCTTCAAGCACCATATCAGTATGACCAAAACATAAACAATAATGACTAGTACCCTTAAGATATCTTAACATCCATTTCACCACTTGCCAATGTTGTTTGCCTAGATTGGTAAGGAACCTGTTGACTACTCCCACCGAATGTGCAATGTTTGGTCATGTGCATACCATGGCATACATTAAACTACCAACTGTTGAAGCATAAGGAATATTTTTCATTTCTTCCTTCTCCTTGTCATCACAAAGGCATGAATCAGAATTCAATTTGAAATGGGAAGCAAGAGCTGTACCAACTGGCTTGGCATCCTTCATATTAAATATGCCAAGAACCTTTTCAATATACTTTTCTTGTGACAGCCACAATTTTTTCTTTTTTCTATCACGAGTGATCTTCATGCCTAGTATTTTTATGCTAGACCCAAATCCTTCATTGCAAACTGGCTACTCAAATCCTTCTTCAACATGTTGATCATATTCTTATCCTGTCTAACAACTAACATATCATCCGCATATAATGATAATATAATGTACTTATCTTGGTCATATCTCTTGATGTAGACACAATGATCAGTCTCTAGTCTATTTCATGCTCCAACATAAATGAATCAAATTTCTTATACCACTAGTGAGGTGCCTGTTTCAACCCATAGAGACTCTTCTTCAACCTACAAACCAAGTTATCTTTACCTTTTATTTTGAAACCTTTTGGTTGCTCCATATAAATTTCCTCTTCCAATTCTCCATGAAGGAAGGCAGTCTTTACATCTAACTATTCACATTCCAAATCTAGAGTAGCAACAAGACAAATAATAATTCTAATGGATGACATTTTAACAATAGGTGAAATTTTTTCATTGAAGTCAATACCTTCCTTCTGAGGAAATCCCTTCATCACCAACCTTGCTTTGTATCTCTTCTTCTCATCACCCTCATGTTTGATCTTGTACATCCATTTATTTTGTAGAGATTTTCTTACTTTTGGAAGTTTTACCAACTCCCAAGTTCTATTGTCTAGAAAAGAGTCCATTTCATCCTCCATTGCTTTCTTCCGTTCTTTACTATGTTCATCTATACAAGCTTCCTGAAATCAACTAGGTTCACCTTCATCAGTTAATAAAATATAATCAGAGGGAGGATATCTTTGTGAAACCATATGAGGCCTAGCAAATCTTCTAACCAAAATATCTTGTAACAGCTCTTGTATGGCTTCTTTTTCTTCTTGTTCCTCATTTCCATTATGTTGTAATGGTTGGTCATTATTTTTAGTAGTGGCTTCTTCCAATGGTGGCAGATTTTCTTGTTGCTCCTCTTGTTATCCTTGAATTTCAAAAATTTCTGCATCTCCACACTTTTGTCAATATTTTTAAACATTTTTCCTTCATTAAAAATAACATCCCTACTTCTGATAATTCTTCTTTTTAGAGGATCCCACAATCGATAACCTAGCTCATTGCCAACATATCCTAAGAAAATGCATTTCAATTATTTTTCATCCAACTTGGACCTTTGTTCTTTAGGAATGTGCACATAAGCTTCACAACCAAAAAATTTCAAATGAGAATAATATAACTCTTTACCGATCCATACCTTTTTTGGGAATGCCTCCATCTAATGAAGTTGTGGGAGAGCGATTTATTAAGTAACAAATAGTACGAACAACCTCTGCCCAAGAATCTTTAGGCAAACCAAAATTTGAAAGCATACTTCCCACCTTCTCCATTATTGTCCAATTCATTCTCTCAGCTGTCCCATTTTGTTGTGGAGTGAGAAGAATTGTTTTTACATGTTGGGTAAGTGCAAGAAGTTGGGTCCACGAAGAGGGGAAGTTTCGGACGAAAAAAAAATTCTCGCACAAAACGCATACGCGTTTTTAAAAAACGCATACGCGATCCTAAATCAATAATGCGTACGCGTTACGGTTCGGGTTATGAACCTAAAACACGTACGCGTTCCAAAACGCGTACGCGTTCATAATGCGTATGCATTCTGAAACACATACGGGTTCCAAAACGCGTACGTGTTCATAATGCGTATGCATTCTGAAATGCGTACGCGTTTCTAAAGACTATTTATTTTTTTAAATAAGCGACTATGAAAGTCATTTTCATAGCCGAGTTAGGAGCGTTAGGACAAGACACAGCAAATCGCGTACGCGTTTTGGATGGCTAGAATCTGCAAAATTTTCACTCTCACCTCCTCCAGTCGACACACCTAACCTTAGCGACCTCCAGGTTGGTTGAATTCTACAATATTTTTGCATTATAATTGCTATTTAGTTATTTTTTTTAGTTTGTTTTAATTTAATATTTAATAGTTTTTAAACTGCATTTAATTAACCGAAAACATCAACGAAACAAACAACATAAAATTTTAAATCGAAAACCTAAATTTGACACATTTAGTTTTGAAATTTAAAACCTTAAACTGTAGGTTCTAAAAAACTAATTTACTCAAACCGTTAATCTTTGAACCTAAACCCTATAAAACGTAAACTAAAACCCTAGAAAACGTAACATAAATTAAAACCCTAGAAAATATAAACTAAAACCTTAGAAAACGTAAACTAAAACCTTAGAAAACGTAAACTAAAACCTTAGAAAACATAAACTAAAACCCTAGAAAACATAAACTAAAACCCTAGAAAACATAAACTAAAACCTTAGAAAACGTAAACTAAAACCCTAGAAAACATAAACTAAAACCTTAGAAAACGTAAACTAAAACCCTAGAAAACATAAACTAAAACCTTAGAAAACGTAAACTAAAACCCTAGAAAACATAAACTAAAACTTTAGAAAACGTAAACTAAAACCCTAGAAAACGTAATGTAAACTAAAACCCTAGAATTTACGTAAACTAAAACCCTAGAAAATGTAAAATAAACTAAAACCCTATTTGTAGGTTAAAATTAGGTTAAATCTAGGGTACAATTAAGGTTTGGCTTAAACTTTAATATATATTGTATAGTTAGATTTCAAAATTACAATTAGGGTTATGATTAGGTTTACTTGTTTAATATTAAAGAATTCAATTACCTGCTTCTAGGGTTAAAATTCATTCTAGGGTTAGGGTTCTAAGATAAATATTCGGGTAAGGGTTGAGGTTAGGGTTTGTATTCAACTAGGTTTAGAGTTAGGGTTATATTTTTATTAGGGTTAGGTTTAGGATTATGAAATTATGAATTAAAATTTAAGATGCAGGTTAGGGTTGGAGTTAGAATTAGCCCCGTCAATTGGTGTAGAGTTCTAGGGTTGGGGTAAAAATTAAATTAAGAGTCTAGGGTTAAATGGTTGTAATTTTGGTGAGAGTTAAACATTCAATCAATATTTAATTAGGTTTATGATTAAAAAGTTTATATGCATTTAGGGTTAGTGTTCAACTAAGGTTATGATACCCGATTTAATTACAATTAGGGTTAGAGTTCAAGTTAGAATACATTAGGGTTCAAGTTATAATTAGGGTCTATGGTTAAAGTTATAATTAGCCCGTCTATGGTTCAAGTTAGAATTAGTGTGATAAAAATTCTAATATAAGGCAACATATCCTTAGATGAAATCGTATTTTAAAAAATTCTTCATCTATATATCAATTAAATTTTTTATCTTAAACTTGAAAAATAAATCTATTAGCAATGTCTTTTTGAACTGAATCCCCGTACTTAGGTACCTAAGGTTTTTGATGGTTTCATAAGGATTTAAAAATCATGAATACTAGTGGAACTTTTTAAAACACATAGGGTTTTAGTCTTATTTCTTCAATTTTTGTTTCTCACAATCTTAGTTTTGAAAGAGTTTATTTACAAACTTATATAACAATGGGGTCTTTAGGTGTGATCAACAAAGTTTATTTTTAGTAGAGATAATTGTGAGGTATCACAAGACAATGCATTTCCCTCAATTTGTTATAACAACCATAGGTCCTTTTAGTCATAACATATTGAATTTTCATTTCCTTCACTCTTGATTCAACATAATCTAGGTCGATTGTTACCATTTTGTCAAAGGGGACCGTCCTAGAACATCAACTTATAGATTTTCCTTCATTATTATTACTCAAAATTTAAAAAAATCAAGAAATTAAAATGTATAACTCTAAATTCTATAATTGATGAAGGATTGGTTGCAAACTTTCTTGGATTTGACCCTACTGAATTGGTAGTTTGGATTCCTTATTTTTTTGCATAATTATTACTTTTAATCACTATAATTTTAATTTATTTGCATCCTTTAAGTTTCATGTAGTATACTATTGTTTAATAATTTATTATTAAAATAATATTCAATTCTCATACCTTTTATGTCTCTCATATGAACAATATTTTGTGTTCTATGGTAACTCCTATTATCATTTCCCCTTTTCAAATGTACCATGATTCCTATGTTTCTATTATTATATGTTTAAATGTATCCTTATAACCAAATTTTTTAATTTCTATCTATCTTAATGGACCTTATTACATTATTCTAATATACATAGACACTAAACCCTACATTCTAAAATATGAACACAAACCCTTACCCAAAACTCAAATTGTAAACCACAAATTTGAAATTTTCAAAACTTGTACAAACTTAAATTATAAACTTTAATGTGTACATGCTATGGATTTTTAATGAACATTATTGATTTTTTAATGATAAATCGAATGGTCTTCAAATGAATTGCATTTTGGATTTGTGCACGTTCAATGTGATTTTTAAATAGTTCTTTCAAATTGTCTACATTATTTAATTAGTTTGTTGATATATATTTTTTAATTGTTTAACATGTGCAGTTGCCATTTGGTTGTACATTCACATGGATCCACTATTTAGCATTGAGGATTTTATGCCTGAACCACATATTCCTATAGATCCCATAGATCCTAACCCACCACCACCAGAAAACCCCATTCCTCCTAACCCACCACCACCAGAAAACCCCATTCCTCCAAACCCTCCACCTCCTAACCCCCCACCCCCTATAGTAGACCAGGATCAGTTGAGAGAGAGCATTAGGGAAAATCTTACAGTCATTCAAGAAAATATAGATCTGATTAAAAATGAGCCTAGAATTCCCCCCCATCTCTCACGGTTTGCATCTACGATGCAAATTATTGTCGATTCTGTTCGATCTATTGATGCGGACCTAGATAGGTTCCATCAATGGAGAGACGAGAGGAGACAATTCTATGCAGATGGATTGTCTTATAAAGAAATTAATGACCTTAAAATTACTAAAGAAGCCATGTGCCAGTATTTTTTTAACCCTCAAACTAGCCAACCAATTCCACCCACCAAAAAACGAATTTCAATTTTATGGTGTAGGCACCCCTTGATAGCTGCACATTTTTGGGATAGATGGTGGATGGTGTTTGATACTCCACCACATGGCAATTCTGAGGTGCCCCTATACTTTTTGAGAAAGTTATGGGCAGAGTTTGAGTTGGGTTTAAAACCCAACTATTTTGATATGAGGTCATTTCAGGGAGCTGGGCGTGGTATGCCCCAACATAGATTGGGAGCACGTGTTGATCCTCAACGACGTGCTCCAATTGCTCCTATTGTTCCTCCTGCTGCATTTCAACAGCAAACCATGCTATCGACATTAGGAGCATTGAGTCCACTTTCAGGACATCTCACTCATCAGACTTCACACGCGGCAGCTGAAGTGGTCAATAGAGAGCATGGAGGCTCCAGCAATAGGAATACTCAGGCATCCACTTCAGGTGACCCACCTGCGTCTGAGACAGAGTCATTTATGGATTTACTATATTCTGAGCATCATCTTACACAGGTATGTTCATCTTTTGAACTTAATATATATTTTTTTGGAATGTGCAAAATTCATGTTTAAATAATAACATCAAACTATATATATAATACAATTTTAATTCAATAAGTGTTTGGTGTAGACGCATGATCAGACAATGCCTGAAACTCAAAATGATCATGTCTATATGTCGAGTGTTGTAGATATGGGCTCACCTTTTGGTCAGGTACTTAAACCAATATATATTAAATTTAGTTTGTGTGGATATATATATATCTAATTTATTTTGAATGTTTACACATGATGTGTGATTGATATATATTATATCTAGATGCAGGGAGGTCAGATGAGCATGCTTAGTGCTGACCAAGCACAAGTTGTGGTGAGCGCTCCTGAGTCATCATCAGCTCAGGTGCATTCTTTCAAAAAGTTTGTTAAGTTTGAATTAAATACACATCATAGATCTAATTTAATTTTTACAATTACATACACATGCGTGAATGATCTATACAAATTGTTGTACATATATATGCAGGCATTTCATGAGACACCCATTGCAGGTGCCCCTGATACATCGTCAGCATTTATGCATGGGCAATCTCAGGTGCGTGATCTTGAGGTCATATCATTCAAGGTTGTAAAATTTACTAAATATCCTAAACAATTTTTACGGATCTTTTAAATATATATATATATTTGAGGTTTTAACATATTGATTGCTTTATATGAATATGCAGGATATAGTAGATCAGGCATTTGAATCTTCTCAAGTGATAGTTATGCTACCCGTTGAACAAAATGTTCCAGTAGATCCACATGATCATATGGTAAATTATTCATGTCTTAAAAATCATTTTTATTGTATTTACTAGATATTTAATTAATTTTTTTTTTTTTTATCCAAAAGTTTATATTTTGTCAGGTTTAAATATGTTTAATTATATCAAAATTTATAAATAAATTTAAATCTAATTTCAAGTTACTTGTACTCTTTTACAGCATGATGTAGGTACATCTAATCGACCTGGAACAAAGAGGAGACTTGATTTGACTGATCAGCCTGATAGTTAAATGGTTTTAAATTTTAAATAGACCAGACATCTCTAGTTTTATTTAAACTTTTATGTGTTGGACTTGACATATACATATTTTTGTTTATTTATATCAGATGACTTTAATGTGATGATTATATATATGCAGTCAATTATGATCATGTTATGTTCATTTTGATGATTATATGCACTCATATGTATATGTAGATCTAGATATTTTATCTAATTTTCAAGTAATACATGCACTAGATATAAATTCTTATCTCTACAATCAAATTTCATAAATATATAATTTATCACATGGTTAAAGGTGATAAATTTAAATATTCCTTAAATAGTTTAGATTATATTCATAATAAATTAAGAGCTCGCGTAATTTTAACTATTTACCAATTCTAGAAAATATTTGAACAATTATATGAAATGTATAATCTATAAAATTGGAATGAGATTTTTAAAATGCTACTAATAAGTTAATTGAAAATCATACAACTATACAACATGATGAAACATATATGTGTGCACATGTATATCCAATTATTTAGCTTATCAATTTTTACGTGAAGACCAAAAATTGATATTTACATAGTCTCTTGATAAAATAATTTTTCAGTGACAATCGCATGGTAGACCGACTTGATGAGAACCTGCAAAAATAATTAATGTAAACTGTAAGTAGTTCTATAATTTTTTTGATTCATTTAAGTAAATATATAGTAAAAGTTACAAAATTGGATCTTATAAATTTCATAAAAATTCAAATGATGTTTTCCATAGGATGGATGAATGGGATGCATGTCATGAACCCTAAGGTATGGCTTAATGGGTCCTATGAGAATGGCTTAAGGGGAATTATGCGAGTGACTTAAGGGATGCAAGATTGTGGAATAAGGGTACATGTAAGAGGATATGACTTAAGGGTCCTAAACCCTTAACCCTTAACCCTAAACCCTTAACCATGTAAGAGGATATGACTTAAGGGTCCTAAACCCTAAACCCTAAATGCTAAACCATTAATCCATATAAATTTGTTATTCTAAGCATCACATGAACCCTAGAAACCCTAAACCCTAAACCACGTGACCTAAATCCTAGGAGATCAACCCTAAACCATTAATCCATATAAATTTGTTATTCTAAGCATCACATGAACCCTAGAAACCCTAAACCCTAAACCACATGACCTAAATCCTAGGAGATCAACCCTAAACCATTAATCCATATAAATTTGTTATTCTAAGCATCACATGAACCCTAGAAACCCTAAACCCTAAACCACATGACCTAAATCCTAGGAGATCAACCCTAAACCATTAATCCATATAAATTTGTTATTCTAAGCATCTCATGAACCCTAGAAACCCTAAACTCTAAACCATGTGACCTAAGGGGATGGCTTAAGGGGATGTCTTAAGGGGTGTTGAGAGAGTGACTTAAGGGGATGCAAGAGGATGGATTAAGGATAGATATACAAGGATATGGATTAAGGGGTCCTAATAGAATGAATTAAGGGGAATTAATAGAGAGACTTAAAGGGGATGCAAGCGGATGGATTAATGGCACATACGAGGATGGCTTAAGGGGATATGAAATAAATTATAAACTTTTTATAAAATGACAATGAGTTAAATTTAGTTTTATATTTATACTCTCAACTAAATGTATCTACAACTATATATAGTTACCTGTCTGTAGATTCGAATTCCATTGTAATAAGAGTGCATCTCCTCTCTTTTTTGTATCAAGGGAGACCTGAAACAAAAAATGATATAAAACTTTAATAAGGAAATGAATTTAAAGACAAATATATATATCAATTAAATATATACATACAACTAGATATACTTACCAATATTTATTTACTCTGTTGTACCATCCACATCCTCTCTTTTTTGTAATGCATCTATGATTGTCTCATGACCATCCATTGAAAGTGTCCATAAAACTTTATTAGCCGGCCTCCCGTGATATCTAACTAGTTTTATATTGGTTGCCAAAATCAAATGTGAATAATGTATAATCTTCTTGTGTCTTTCATAATCTTCAAATGTAGGCAAGCCATTCTTTCTTATTAAATATTTTCGAAGCCAGGTGCCAACAACAATGACTGAACCAGTTGGATACTCAAAGTTATCATCATCCACTCTAGGATGTACCAACTTATATTTTCTCTCAACACATCTAGCCAACCAGTACTCTGTCTCCTCTTCATTCCCCTCGGGTGCAACAACAGCATACACATGTCCTACAAAAATAGATAAAAAATTCAATAAAGAGCACGACTTATATTTAATTCATGTATATAAACATGCATACATATAAAATTCATCTCAATAAATAATGTACCTTCTTGTACAAGATCAGAAACACGGTCATAATCATCTGATGCGAACACTTGATTATCTTCAATTATTGTTCCATGTTGAACATGTGTCGATGTAGGTGTTAAGTCTCTTTGTTGCCATTGTTCAACCCATTCCATATTTTCACAAGCCTCCCAATCACCTACAATACAAAATTGAAAAAAGCATGCCAAATCCCTTGTCCATATTGTCCATGTGTTTGCATTTGAACTCTTAAATGAATGCCATTTTGCAGATCCATTAATTGTTTCACAATCTTGTCGAGAACAAATATCATTTTCTTCAACTAACCAAAAGAAGCAGTGAATTATTGAGCTCTCACTTACTCTTGTAGATAATTTGGTATTGCAACAATCTACAATTGCATGTGCATCTCTAAATTTTGCAGCATCCTCAAATTTTAGTTGCTCTCTAGCAAGAGCTCTTTTCACACATGCACCTGCTCCATCGTGTTCTCCCTTACCATGACCAGCTTCAAAAAAACTCCATATGTGCTGGATATTATTTTCCTTATGAACTCTACATAACCAATAAAACATCCTAGCATTTTTGAATTGACCCGTGCAATTATCTGACCATATGAGATGTTCTAGCAATTGAATTCCTCTTTCTTTTAAATTTTTGTAAAATATATCAAAACAATATTGAACAAACTCAGATGAATGTAATCGATTATCACTTACATAAAAATGGTACTCTCTCAAAAAATTTCTATTATCTTCTCTACTATCATCTACATGTCTATAAACAATATGAACAACAATAGATACTTGCACTGAATTATAATACTGTGATTGAATTTCTTCTTGTGGAGCAAGAGTATAATTTTCAGCAAAATCAACAACCGACAATATAGTTCCAATTGGGAATGTGTTTTTACATAAACGAAATTGATTATCAAGCCAATGAGCATACTGAGAGTGTTGAACATATTTAGGTACAATCTTATCTTTAAATTCTTTAATAAATGCATGCATAGTATTTTTTTCCATAATTAGCTCACAACGTTTTCCAGTTTTTCCATCTTTTAAAGAATACTCAACATTTTTGAATCTTTTTACATCTACTAATTGTTGTCCAAATTCATTTAAACTACTTTCATGCATACATTCACCTAATAATGAAAAGTTAGCACATCTATCACATTCTCTAGAAATACATGATTTTAAATAAAATAAGTTTCCGTTAGAGGGTTCGCAAAACAAACCTGATATAAAATCTTTGATTCTTTCAGGTGGCATATTAATACCACAAATGTCCTGCATAATTTGGTTAACATGCAAAGTGCATCGTATATATCGAAAACTATCATAATAATAACGAAATTGTACATGAGTCTTACAACAACAAGAAATTCGTTGCTTATTAATTCTAACATACCAAGGTTTACACTTTTCGAATGATCTTTGACTTATTTTAATATTCAATGGTAAGATTGAAGCATCTAAAATTTTTTTATATAATTCAGTTTGAGTCATATCTAAGAGATGCTTTGGATGAGGTACACGAATTTTGGAACCCACCCTTAATTTTAAGACATCTCTAATGTTAGGTGATACTCTTGTATTATCATGCCAAAATTTATTGATTAAAGATTTAATTTCATTAGTTAATTTCATGTCTGATCTTGGGAGTCTACCACTAAAACTCCAACATTGATTAATTGGATCATTTTCAATATTTTCTCTTCTTTTAGCAGCTCTAATCAAAGTTTTGGGATTTACTTTTATACATTTACTAATCCTACTTAACATTCTTTTATTTGAAGTTGCTTTATCAACTAAAGTAGTTGTTATTGCACGACGAGCCGCATTTTTATCTTTGGATTGACTTTTCTTACCTATAAAATCAATAGCATTAGCAACACTAGAAATGACTTGTTCTACTGAATCATCTTTCTTTTTTGGTTTTACAAAAATACCTAATTTTTTCATCAATTTTCTCATTTTCCACATTCTCATCAATTGCACCATGAGTTGACATTGGAATCCTAATTTCTTTCTATAAAAAAACATTTTATATATTTTATTTCCATAAGTTCTAATTTGTCTCCAAGAAACTTTACCACGAAGGTTATCTAACACATCTTTTTCAATTGTAAAAAAAACATTTTCATCTTCATCCATACAAGGGGTTTCATTTTCATTCACACAAGGGGTTTCATTTTCATTCACACAAGGGGTTCCATTTTCATTTTCAAAAGTAAAAAAGATTTCATTCTCATTTTCATCAATATGAGGGATTTGATTAGCATTTGTATTCTCATAAGATATATTTTCATAATTTTTTTGTTTTTGCATTCTTTCAACCCTATAATTATTGATATCATCAATGGTGTATCTAGCTTCATCTAAACAAGCAAAATCAATATTATCAAGACTTGGGTTTGAAAGAATACCTGGAGAGATTGTTTGAATAGGTGCATTTTCCATATCATTGGGAGGTGGATTTGAAGACATACCCGAAGCTGTTTGCATATGTACTGTTTCCATATCATTCAAAGTTGTAGTTGAAGAAATAGTTGAGTTTCTCTCCATAATTGTATTTTCTTCTATATTCACCATCTCCACATTTGCATCATCTACATTCATTTCATCATTCATGACTTTCTCTTCAACATTCATTGAAGTAGATGCTTCCAAATTTTTCATTTGACGAATTCTTTCTCTTCTATCTTTTTGTCTTTTTGCCTCCATATCTTTATTTGCTTGAATTTCTTCGGGTGTCATTGACATTCTACACTTTTTTCTTTGTCTTTGTTTTGATCCCATGGTTACAAAACCCTTTTTGATGAAAAAACAAATGATTTACTTGTAACCAATTTTCAAATTTTTATCTCCTTCAAATATTCAAATAACACTCTGTACTATGAAGATCCTTTCTTCTTTGAACTTTGAAGTACACAAAAATATCATGAATACATCCAAAAATTTTTTTTTGAATCTTCTTGTAAATTATTCTTGTACTTGATTCCACTTCAGAAAATTCAACCTGCACTTGACTTTTCAGCCAATTTGCAATAGAATATACCCTGCACAAGACAAATTTGTAATAAAAAATGCAGAAAATCGAACTTGCGGGCCGTACTGCAGAAAAAGAATGTTGCAGGAAAACCGTACTCTATCAGAAAATGTCAAATTAGGATAAACGGATATATTAGAAACGCGTACGCATTATTAAATGCATATGCGTTCTTAAAAAGGAACGCGTACGCGTTATTTTTTTACCCGTTGGGTAAAGGTAACGCGTACGCATTATGAAACACGTACGCGTTTTGTTTCAATAACGCGTATGCATTTCATAACGCATATGCGTTATTAAAAAATTTGTTTCCCAACCCGCCTGGAGACTTGGTTTTAGGTTCAGGAAAGCTTTGGCAATCTGAGCCTTAGCCTTTGACCTGCAACTAAAAAACTAAGGCAGATTGAAGAAGAATGTTCAACTTTGACAATATGGTTGATGAATTTTTTTTCTGAATCAATCTATAAAATTAAAACCCATTACAGAACATAATGTCTAGTTTTTATATATATAATTTTTATTAAGATTGGATTATATTTTCTATTTTTTAATTAATTTCAAAGCAAACTAGTCATTAAACTTGAAATATCAAACTTTTTTTGTTTTTTAATAACTTTTTTTTGGTTAAATTTTTTAGAAAAAAAATTATATGACATCAATCTTTAGACAATTCTTTACACAATGAAAAAAAAAAATTCAAAAAAAGTTTAGTTTAGGTCAAATTATGCTGTCCGTACACGTTGATTTTTAAAAACAACAATTAAGGCCAATAAAAATTAAATAATAAAAAAAATATTCAACAAAACATTACAAAAAAATTCCTCATCAATCTTCATGTTGTTAGCTCTCTTTCCCCAAAAGGAATCAGTAAAATACTTTTATTTGATTCAAAAAGTGTTGTCCGTACACGTGCATGGTATGGTAAAAAAACAAGGACTTTTAAAAAGTGGTTTTTATAGATCTTTATAAAATTTAGTTTCTACAATCTGGGTATTTGAATAATTTACATATTTATAAACTAGATTCAAATCTCTAAATTTCATATTATTGACTTTTTTAAAAATTCATTGTGTAAGTGCCTCAAATTTGCAGTTCAAGTGTGACAAATTCTGAAAAACAGCAAAAACACTTCCACTTTTTGAGCTTTTTGTGGACCCAACTTCTTGCATCAACCCTGCTTTATCCCATATTTACTACAATATTCTTTGAAGGCTTTGGAGCAATACTCCCCACCATTATTTGTTCTAATACATCTTAGGAGTTTGTTAGTTTCCCTTTCAACAACCATATGAAATTTTTGAAAAACATCTAAAACTTGATCCTTACTCTTAATAGGGCAATCCCACACCTTTTTTTATGCATCATCAATAAAAGTAACGAAATAAGCAGCCCCTCCCAGTGATTTAATATTAATTGGGCCAAAAACATCAGAATGCACCAAATCTAATATTTTTGTATCCCTTTTTGAATTATTCCTTAATAATGACACTCTTTTCTGTCTACCCATAATACAATGTTCACAAAATTTAAAATTTGTACCTTTTATTCTAGGCAAAAGATTTTGCTGAGCAATTATTTTTAGACCTCTTTATGTCATGTGTCCAAGTCTTTTGTGCCACAAATCTATTGTAGGCTCCTCTGCAACAATAGCAATATCCGTCTTCTACAGCTTCGATTTTAATGTATAAAGAGCACCTATTTTCTGCCCCTTTGCAACAACCAGTGAACCTTTTACAATTTTCTAGCATCCCTTGCCAAATACTATATGGCAACCCTCATCATCTAGTTTTCCAGCTGAAACTAAATTCATTCCAAGCTCTGGTACATGCCTAACCTGTTTAAGAAATAAAATACAACTATCTTATGTTTTTATTAAAACATCTCCCACTGGACCTCAATACTACATAAATTATTATTACCCAAGCGAACCTTACCCAAATTACCATATTTATAAGAAATAAAATTTTCTCTACTTGGGGTAGCAGGGTAGGAGGCTCCATAATCTAAAATCCAATCAATATCATGATTAGAAGTACAAAGGCATGCATCCTCATATGAAATAGCAATTAATACCTCACCATCTGATGCAATAGCAGTAGTTTCTTCATTTGCACTGGTTAGTTTTTGTTCCTTTTGTTCTCGCTTCCAAATTCGACATTCTCTTTTCATGTGTCCCAATTTGCCGCAATGATAGCAGGTGATTCTGCCTCTTCTTGATTTTGATCTTCCTCTTGACTTCGAATGCCCTTGTTAGTTTTGATCAAATTTTATATTGTGATCAACTAGGGCTAAGGCTTCTCCTCCCTGGTTCTCTATCATTGATTTACGTCGCAGCTCCTCATTCATTAAATTGCTACTGATATCATCAAAATTTAGAGTTCCTCCAGGTACCGAAGTGCTAATAGCTACAATCAGATTCTCCTAGTTGTCTGACATTGAACACATTAATAAGATGGCTCTAATCTCATCATCCAAAGTGATTTTAATAGAGGAAAGCTGACTAGTAATTATGTTGAACTCATTCAAATTTTCTGCTACTGAAGCACCCTCCTTCATTTTGAGATTGTATAATTTTTCATCGGAAAATTTTTATTTGATGTTGTGTTCTTCTCATATAGATCATGAAGATTTTTCCATAGTTTTGTTGTTGTCTTCTCTCCAACAACATTAAAATACACATTCTTAGCTAGACATTGAAAGATGGTTGCAATTTCCTTTCTATCCATCTTTTTCCAATCTTCATCTGCCATTGATGTGGGTTTCTTTAATATTCCTTCGAGCAGCAAATACTGATCTTTCAGAATTAATATATCCTCCATTTGGGATTTCCATAGGAAAAAATTAGCCCCATTTAACTTCTCCATGTCATTCGTTGTGACCTCCATGCTGCTCAACGAAAGAAAAAACCTACACACACCAAATCTTCTAGCAACTTGGCGCTCTGATACCAGTTGTTATGAAATTTAAGCCAAAATAATAATAATAACGACAACAATAAAAATAAACACAGTAAAAAAAATAGACAAAAAAATAAGATATTGCGAAGAACACAAAGATTACATGGAAAACCTCCAATGTGGAGGAAAAACCATAGGGCACGGATCAGTATGTCACGTATGAATTTATGCTTACCTATTTAAATGCAGACTTTATCATTTATGTCGAATTAGATTATTTAACGATTATTATGAAGATGATTAATTGAAATTTGAAATGAAATAAAGATGAAATTAAATTGAAATTGAAATGCAATTATCATATTTACGTTTATTTTGGGGTTTGTCATTACTGATGATGAATTGAGTGCAAGTGAACGCAGGAAACAGGTGAATGAGGTTGAAGGCGAGAACAACGATCAGGTAGAGTTGTTTAGCCGATTGACGTGTGTGAATAGATGGAATCTCACACACTCACGTAGATTGATATTTTAAATGTCTCGTGCGTATATTATGTTTACAAATCAAAAATTTCAGTTTTAGTGTGATTTCTTAGAAAATTGTAAAATATGTTTTCGTAGATAATTTCGTTAAATTATGAAATTTAATGCAATTTAAATAAAATAGAGGGTGAATTTAATATCTTATTCTTATTTTTGAAATATGAAGTTGAAAATTTGAAAATTAATGTAATTGAGTTTTAAACTTGATTTTTATTAAATATTAGTTTAATAAAGTTATTTTTTTTAATTTAAATGATATTTAAATTGGAAATAAAGAAAAATAAATGAATTTTAAATTTTGAAATAGATTCATTTTGTAAATTTAATTAAATTGTGAAATGGGAATTGAAATACGTTCAAAAATTTGAAATTGGAAATTGCAAGCAAATTTGAACTCAGCAAAAGTGGAAGATTTAAAAATATCTTAAAATATCCTTAACTAAGAGTTTGAAATTGATCTGAAGATCAATTGGAGAGAATGGTGGATCCGAGCATGCATGAATGCATGAGGAAAAATCTTTATCTGAAGAAAAAATCCGAAATCAAAAGGGGGACAGAAAACCAAAAATGGAAATTTAAGAGTGCTTGATCAAATTGACAGATCGGGGAGGGAGAGTTTCTCTTTTAATTTTAGTTGCTTCACATCTCTTTTCCCACACACAAAGCCCAGTCAAGAGGTCGCAGCCAGACAACAACCAAGCAAAGGAGATTGGATTAAGTGTAGCCAAGGCAGAGCTTGCACCCCCACATTGCAAAGAGGAGCCAGTAAAGGTTTGGCGCAGGGACCCTTCACTTCCTTATGCAGTCTTCCTCTAGTCAAACAGCAGCAAGGGAGACCCACGCAACAAGTTGGAAGTCAGCCTCTCCTTCCCACGCACAGGTCAAAGGGCCTTCACACACCTCCTACAAGTGACAGTCACCCAGCAACATAGGGGACTGCTATCCCTCTAAGACACTGCGCCACTCCATCCACATGCAGAATACGCAAACAGCAATAGGAAAAAGAGAGCAAACTAAAACAAGAAAAAGAGAGCAAACAATAGCAACAAGAAAAGAGTTGAGAAAACAGAGGAGAAAAAGGAAGAGAGTATTAGGAAACGAATTTTCCAGGTAGGAACTTGTGATTTGAAAATAATAAATTTGATCTTCAATTTGAAATTCAATAAATTTTGGAAATGAATGTTAGGAATGTAAGAAAATCTTGATTGATTAAGGAAATTAGAAATTGAGAATCAAACAAAAACAATGACTGTCAAAATAATACTTGCAATTTGTCAAAACAAGAAAACTGAAATAGATTGAATTGATTTCCAAAATCATAGACAAAAAAAAAATTAGACAAAGATTAAATAGAAAATCAATTGATAAAATCCTTATGTTCAAAAAATTCAACTGTGTTTTTGATTTCTAGAATTCTAGAAAAGGTTAGAAGCTTGGATTTAATTTTATGCTGAGAAATTTTGATAAACTTCATTTTAAATCATCCATAAAAGAATGAACTAAAAATTAGAAAACCAAATTCAACTTGGAAACGAACTAATCAATTTGAGAATAACGAAATATGTTGATACAAATTAGTTGAATTATGCTGAGAGGAAACACAAATTGTTGACAGCAATTTCACAAAAAAAAAGAAGAAAATTGTTTATTTTGTTGAGAAATTAGGATTTACTGATTTGAAATTATGCATTAAATAGAGAAATGAAAATTAGGAGAATCTATCAAATCTGAAACGATATTTATCATTTTAGAAAACCAAAACGATTATGAACAGAAAATAGGTATATTTTGTTGATTGAAAATAATGTTTGAAAACTGAAAATAAAAGATAGAATTAACTTTTAATTTGATTAATTGAAAACTTTCAGAATGACTTCGAAACAACATAAAATTAACAGGAGTATAAACAACTGAATGTGTGCTCTTTTAATTTACGTTTATATGTATTTTTGACATACTGGAGATACACCTTCGTTTTTGAAATTTATTTGATTATTTAAATGACTAATTTAAAATGCTGATTTTATGTCTTTTTGTGAATTGGAACAATGAAAAGTGATGTTTTATAAACTGTATTCATTTTAAACACTGTTTTTAATTAAATGTTGAAAGATTGCGAAAGACTGTGATTGACTGTTTTTGAACCATGCATGAATGATAGATAATTCTGCATGTGTCGATTTTTTGGGAAAGTTACCTTCCGGGACGGGTGCCGAATATGGGTGAATAGAGGGTGTACTTTTTCTTTTTCGAAAACTACTTTTTACTGTCATGCATGAAATATTACTTGGCCAAGTAATTATTTTGTACCATTGAAATAGGTGGGTTATTTGAGCTCTCTACCATATCCTAGTACCGAACTTGCTTCTTTCTTAACTGAATTAGAAAACTGAAAATGCTTGTGGATTACTACTAGTACTAGGCTTGCACCAGATTCCATCTTGCTCGTAGACTGCTTTTTGCTAAGCAATTCGTGCAGGGTCAGGTATTTCTTGATTGACTAAGAAATTCTGAGGAAGCGTAAGCTTCGAGGTTGGGCAGAAAAGTGCTTGATCCTTGTTCTCGTCTTCTTTTGAAGATTTGCTTATGGATGGAAGATCGACTGACTGATTCCTCTTTTAAAATGCTTTATTATTCATGATGTATATATTGACAAGCTTATGGCGATTGACTGCCTAAGTCTCGAATTTTTAAACGGGATATGTATCCTCCATTGTAATTGTTATTGGAAATGTGTATTTCGACACTTGTAAGATTTAGACTGAATAATATGATGTTATCTTTTCAACTTTTATGTCGCTCTATGTAATCGACTTGTTTTATGATGAATATATGAATGAGATGACGACTTTATTTGGAATATAATGGAATTTATTTTAAGTATTGTTGAATTGTATTTATTGAATTTTCCGCTCTTTACATTTGGTATCAGAGCATAGGTTTGAACACTAGGGTCCTTTGTCTATTACGCTAAATGAACATTCCTTGATGCAGGAATTGTGAGACATAATGGGTACTAGAGGTAAAGCTGCTGCAAGCAATGAGACTGATAGGTTGGATCAGATTCTCGGGCTTTTGAATTAGCAAGGTTCTAGAATGGACAATCTGGAATAGGAAGTTTGGGGTGTCAGAGAAGGGCAGAACCCTCGAGTTGAAATTCCCCAAAATCAGGAACACCCTAACAATGATAATCCTAGGGTTGAAGTACCTAATCCTCAAGCAAGGATTGAAGGGGAATTAGCAAAAGATCTAAAAAGGGTAGCACCGCCCAAGTTCGATGGTAAAACAATAGGTGATGGTGCAGCAGCTTGGGTCATAGAGATGGAAAAATACTTTGAACTCAGGAACATGTCCAATGAAACCAAGGCAGTATGGGCTGCCTACCAGCTTACTGGAGAAGCTGCTACTTGGTGGGATAATGAGAAGATAGAGAAAAAATTATTACCAGGTGGAACTACTAGGGAAGCATTCTTGAACCTGTTTAGGAAGAGGTGGCTTCCACAGCTTTTCTTTGACAGGAAAATGACTGAGTTTCAGAACTTGGCACAGGGCAGTCTTATAGTTACCTAGTACTGGGAGAGGTTCACCAATCTCCTTAAGTACGTACCACAGTACCAGATGGATGAATGGTTTCGCATCCATAAATTTATTCTTGGGTTGAGGCCACAGATTGGGGCTGATGTTGACATTCACAATCCATTGAAAATGGATGAGGTCTTTGAGAAGGCCATGAAATAGGAACAAAAGCTGCAACAGGTAGCGAATTACAGGAAAAGTGTGAATGCAAAATCTGGTTTTGGAAACAGAAAGTTCCAAAATAATAACAACAATAACCAGAGGGGTAATAGTAGTAATCAGCAGATCAAGAATTTGAAGAGAGGGAATAACACCCAGGATAAAGGAGATGATAATTTTGGTAGGAACAAAAAGGTGAATAACAATAACACCAACTTCTCCAATGTCAGGAACAGGACAGGTGGTCAACAAGGGCCATGAGGTGGATGCTACACATGTGGAGGAGATCACTATGCCTCCAATTGCAGTCAACGTACAGGAAATCAGCGAGGTGGTAATGATAGGCGAGCACCACAGCATCAGATACATGCAACAGTTGGCAATCGAAAAGCCAACTTTCAGTCCACACCTATCTAGATGTCGAGTAAGCTTTTCGGTCAATCTGTTTCTATTTTGATAGATACTAGAGCTTCAGAATGTTTTATAGACCCTAAAGTAGTTGATAGATTACCTGTTAGACCTGGATTTATGTCACAATCATGGATGGTTCAGTATGGAAATCGAGCAGAGAAGAGGGTAGATACATGTTTATCATGTAGCGATTTAGAACTACCTAACTTCCTAACCCAAGTTAACCTTTACGTAGCACCATTGGGTTCTTACGATGTGATCTTAGGGATCAATTGGTTGACTGAGCATAAGGCCATTGTGAATTGTGAGGACAAGGTGGTAAGTTGTTTGGATGACTTCGGACATCCAGTAGAGATTCTAGGATCTCGAGAGCCTTTAGAGTTGAGACACATCTCAGCTATGCAACTTAAGAAGGCACATTGAAAAGGATGTTCCATTTATGCTATTTTGGTGAGTGATTTGGATAATGCCCAGCAGAGTCCAAAGGATTATCCAGTTCTTAGAGAGTTCTTGGATATCTTTCCAGAAGAACTTACAAAATTACCACCTAAGAGAGAATTTGACTTCTCAATTGAATTGTTACCTGGAATGGAGCCACAATCCAAAGCTCCTTACAGAATGATTACTACTGAGTTGTATGAGTTGAAAGCTCAGTTGCAAGAAATGTTGAAACAGGGATTCATAAGGCCGAGTGTATCACCATGGGGTGCACCGGTAATCTTTGTTAAGAAGAAGGATGGAACCTTGCGACTGTGTATTGATTATAGGATGCTTAATAAGGTTACCATCAAGAACAGGTATCCTCTACCAAGGATTGATGAGTTGTTTGATCAGATGAAAGGGGCTGCTATGTTTTCTAAGATTGATCTTAGATCAGGTTACCACCAGTTGAGGATTAAGGATGAGGATATTTTGAAGACAGCTTTCAGAACTCGGTGTGGACACTACGAGTTCACTGTGGTACCTTTTGGCCTAATGAATGCTCCAGCGGCATTCATGAACCTTATGAACAGTATCTTTAGAGACTGTTTGGATGATTTCGTGCTCATATTCATTGATGACATTCTGATCTACTCTAAGATAGAAGAGGAACACGAAGAGCACTTGAGAATTGTTTTGCAACGTCTAAGGGATCAGAAGCTTTTTGGCAAGTTTTCAAAGTGTGCTTTCTTTCAGAAGAAGGTTCACTATTTGGGGCATGTGATATCTATTGAGGGGATCTCAGTTGATCCTGCGAAGATAGAGGCGATAGTAGATTGGCCAACACTGAGAAGTGTAACAGAAGTTCGTAGTTTCATGGGACTTGTAGGTTACTACAAGAAGTATGTTGAAGGGTTTTCTATAATTGCAGCACCTATTACTTCTCTTCAGAAGAAGGGAAAGAGATATGAGTGGACAAAGAAGTGCGAAGAAGCATTTCAGATTCTTAAACAGAAGTTGACATCAGCACCAGTGTTGACTATACTGGATCCTAATGGTCACTTTGTTGTGATTACAGATGCATCAGGTGAAGGTGTAGGAGCTGTGCTAATGTAGGAAGGCAAAGTGGTGGCATATGAGTCTAGGAAACTGAAGCAGTATGAGTTGAACTATGCGCCACATGATCTTGAGCTTACGGCTATAGTGCATGCATTGCAAATGTGGAGACATTATCTCCTAGGGAAGCCTTTTGAGCTTAAGACTGATCATTTGGGACTTAAGTACATCTTCACACAGCTGAACCTTAATGCAAGACAGAGGAGGTGGCTTGAGTTCCTGAGTGAGTACGATTTTGGTATCGAGTATATCAAAGGTAAGGAGAACAAAGTTGCTGATGCTCTTAGCAGAAGAAGGCATCTATCTGCTATTGTGACCACAAGGTCAAACTTGGGACGGCAAGTGTTGTAGTATCTTCCAGGTGATGAGCATTATGACAGGGTTAGACAAGCCTTAGTGGTGGATCCTTCAAATCATAGGTTTGATGGTTATGTTATGGAGAATGATGGCATTGTCAGATATCAGGGAAGGATGTATATCCTTGAAGGTGGAGATTTGAGGAAGTTGATACTTGAGGAAATTCATGATGCACCTTATTCAGGACATCCAGGAGTCACAAAGATGGTAGCAGAGTTGAAGGCTTTGTATTTTTGGCCTAAACTGAAGAAAGATGTCATGGAGTACATGGCTAGATGTTTGGAATGCCAGCGAGTCAAGGCTGAACATGTGCATCCAACAGGACTTTTGTATCCCCACGATATACCTGAGTATAAGTGGCAAGTAATCAATATGGATTTCATCCAAGGATTACCATTGAGTAGGAATAGGCATGATACCATCCTTGTAATTGTTGATAAGCTGACGAAGGTTTCACATTTCATACCAGGGAATTTGAAGGATGGATCATTGACTCTTGCAAGGAAATTTGTGCAAGAGATATTCAGGTTACATGGTGTACCAGAGACCATTATCTCTGATAGAGATACCAGGATGACATCTAGGTTTTGGACTACATTGAATGCAGCTTTGGGAACTAAACTGAATTTTAGTTCTGCATATCACCCACAAACCGATGGCCAAACTGAAAGGGTCAATCAGGTTGTGGAGGACTTGTTGAGAATGTACTGCATGGATCAGCAGTACAAGTGGGAAGAATATTTACCATTGGTTGAGTTTGCCTACAACAACTCATACCATTCTTCATTGGGTATGGCACCTTTTGAAGCACTCTATGGATGGAAATGTCGTACACCCATCAGTTGGGACAAGATGGAAGACAGGGTAATTATTGGTCCAGATATGCTCAAGGAAATGGATGAGCAGATGAAGTTGATCAAGGGTAGGTTGAAGGAGGGAGCCGATAGACAGAAGAGCTATGCTGATAGGAACAGGACTTACAGACAGTTTGTTGCAGGAGATAAAGTATTCTTGAGGGTGAAGCCTCATAAGAGCTCTATCTCATTTGGGAAATCATCAAAGTTGGCACCAAGATATGTGGGTCCATTTGATGTACTGGAAGTTATAAATCCAGTTGCTTATAGACTAGCGTTACTGCCTGCTCTTGCTCGAATCCATAATGTTTTCCATGTTTCTTTGTTGAAATCTTAACATCGTGATATGACTCATATTCTTGATTGGCGTTCATTACAGGTACAGGATCCAGGGGTGGTGCTAGTGGAGCCCATCCGAATCCTAGACAGGCGTAGCATTCAGCTATGTAACAGAGATAGTACCCAATATAAGGTCCAGTGGGACCAGTATACTAAGGACAGTGCTACATGGGAGGATTTTGAGATGATAGATCGTCATTTTCATCATTTGCTTTCATAGATTAGTATTTGTTTTGTGCGAAGATACTTGATACTCTGGTTTTGATTCACTTGTTGTGAACTTGATAGCGTGGATGCTACTATTTGCTTATGTTTATGATGGAGAACTAAGATGCTAGTTACTATTTCATTATGCTTGATTGAGACACTATGCTTGACTGAGATGCTATGCTTTATTGATTATGATTGTATGTTTTAATTATGATGATGTTATGCTTATTGAATGACTAATAAGACATCGAGACGATGTCTCTTCCAAGAGGGGAAGGATGTCACGTATGAATTTATGCTTACCTATTTAAATGCAAACTTTATCATTTATGTCAAATTAGATTATTTAACGATTATTACGAAGATGATTAATTGAAATTTGAAATGAAATAAAGATGAAATTAAATTGAAATTGAAATGCAATTATCATATTTACGTTTATTTTGGGGTTTGTCATTACTGATGATGAATTGAGTGCAAGTGAACGTAGGAAACAGGTGAACGAGGTTGAAGGCGAGAACAACGATCAGGTAGAGTTGTTTAGCCGATTGACATGTGCGAATAGATGGAATCTCACACACTCACGTAGATTGATATTTTAAATGTCTCGTGCGTATATTATGTTTACAAATCAAAAATTTCAATTTTGGTCTGATTTCTTAGAAAATTGTAAAATATGTTTTCGTAGATAATTTCGTTAAATTATGAAATTTAATGCAATTTAAATAAAATAGAGGGTGAATTTAATATCTTATTCTTATTTTTGAAATATGAAGTTGAAAATTTGAAAATTAATGTAATTGAGTTTTAAACTTGATTTTTATTAAATATTAGTTTAATAAAGTTATTTTTTTTAATTTAAATGATATTTAAATTGGAAATAAAGAAAAATAAATGAATTTTAAATTTTGAAATAGATTCATTTTGTAAATTTAATTAAATTGTGAAATGGGAATTGAAATACGTTCAAAAATTTGAAATTGGAAATTGCAAGCAAATTTGAACTCAGCAAAAGTGGAAGATTTAAAAATATCTTAAAATATCCTTAACTAAGAGTTTGAAATTGATCTGAAGATCAATTGGAGAGAATGGTGGATATGAGCATGCATGAATGCATGAGGAAAAATCTTTATCTGAAGAAAAAATCCGAAATCAAAAGGGGGACAGAAAAACAAAAATGGAAATTTAAGAGTGCTTGATCAAAGTGACAGATCAGGGAGGGAGAGTTTCTCTTTTAATTTTAGTTGCTTCACATCTCTTTTCCCACACACAAAGCCCAGTCAAGAGGTCGTAGCCAGACAACAACCAAGCAAAGGAGATTGGAGTAAGTGTAGCCAAGGCAGAGCTTGCACCCCCACATTGCAAAGAGGAGCCAGTAAAGGTTTGGCGTAGGGACCCTTCACTTCCTTGCGTAGTCTTCCTCCAGTCAAACAGCAGCAAGGGAGACCCACGCAGCAAGTTGGAAGTCAGCCTCTCCTTCCCATGCATAGGTCAAAGGGCCTTCACACGCCTCCTACAAATGACAGTCACCCAACAACATAGGGGACTGCTATCCCTCTGAGACACTGCGCCACTCCATCCACATGCAGAATACGCAAACAGCAATAGGAAAAAGAGAGCAAACGACAACAACAAGAAAAGAGTTGAGAAAACAGAGGAGAAAAAGGCAGAGAGTATTAGGAAACGAATTTTCCAGGTAGGAACTTGTGATTTGAAAATAATAAATTTGATCTTCAATTTGAAATTCAATAAATTTTGGAAATGAATGTTAGGAATGTAAGAAAATCTTGATTGATTAAGGAAATTAGAAATTGAGAATCAAACAAAAACAATGACTGTCAAAATAATACTTGCAATTTGTCAAAACAAGAAAACTGAAACAGATTGAATTGATTTCCAAAATCATAGACAAAAAAAAAATTTAGACAAAGATTAAATAGAAAATCAATTGATAAAATCCTTATGTTCGAAAAATTCAACTGTGTTTTTGATTTCTAGAATTCTAGAAAAGGTTAGAAGCTTGGATTTAATTTTATGCTGAGAAATTTTGATAAACTTCGTTTTAAATCATCCATAAAAGAATGAACTAAAAATTAGAAAACCAAATTCAACTTGGAAATGAACTGATCAATTTGAGAATAATGAAATATGTTGATACAAATTAGTTGAATTATGTTGAGAGGAAACACAAATTGTTGACAGCAATTTCACAAAAAAAATAAAAAAAAATTGTTTATTTTGCTGAGAAATTAGGATTTACTGATTTGAAATTATGCATTAAATAGAGAAATGAAAATTAGGAGAATCTATCAAATCTGAAATGATATTTATCATTTTAGAAAACCAAAACGATTATGAACAGAAAATAGGTATATTTTGCTGATTGAAAATAATGTTTGAAAACTGAAAATAAAAGACAGAATTAACTTTCAATTTGATTAATTGAAAACCTTCAGAATGATTTCGAAACAACATTAAATTAATAGGAGTATAAACAACTGAATGTGTGCTCTTTTAATTTATGTTTATATGTATTTTTGACATACTGGAGATACACCTTCATTTTTGAAATTTATTTGATTATTTAAATGACTAATTTAAAATGCTGATTTTATGTCTTTTTGTGAATTGGAACAACGAAAAGTGATGTTTTATAAACTGTATTCATTTTAAACACTGTTTTTAATTAAATGTTGAAAGATTGCGAAAGACTGTGATTGATTGTTTTTGAACCATGCATGAATGATAGATAATTCTGCATGTGTCGATTTTTTGGGAAAGTTACCTTCCAGGACGGGTGCCGAATATGGGTGAATAGAGGGTGTACTTTTGCTTTTTCCAAAACTACGTTTTATTGTCGTGCATGACATCTTACTTGGCCAAGTAATTATTTTGTACCATTGAAATAGATGGGTTATTTGAGCTCTCTACCATATCCTAGTACCAAACTTGCTTCTTTCTTAACTGAATTAGAAAACCAAAAATGCTTGTGGATTACTAGTAGTACTAGGCTTGCACCAGATTCCATCTTGCTCGTAGACTGCTTTTTACTAAGCAATTTGTGCAGGGTCGGGTATTTCTTGATTGACTAAGAAATTCCGGGGAAGCGTAAGCTTCGAGGTTGGGCGGAAAAGCGCCTGATCCTTGTTCTCGTCTTCTTTTGAAGATTTACTTATGGATGGAAGATCGACTGACTGATTCCTCTTTTAAAATGCTTTGTTATTCATGATGTATATATTGACGAGCTTATGGCGACTGACTGCCTAAGTCTCGAATTTGTAAACGGGATATGTATCCTCCATTGTAATTGTTATTGGAAATGTGTATTTCGACACTTGTAAGATTTAGACTGAATAATATGATATCTTTTCAACTTTTATGTTGTTGTATGTAATCGACTTGTTTTATGATGAATATATGAATGAGATGACGACTTTATTTGGAATATAATGGAATTTATTTTAAATATTGTTGAATTGTATTTATTGAATTTTCCGCTCTTTACACAGTAGCTTTTATTATCATAGAAAATTTTGCTTACATCAAGAGCTTCATTCAAGAAATAATAATTCTTCTCAACAACACCATAGGAGAGATTAATATTGGCATATTTATAAAAGCAGGAAAGTTTTTGAAAGAGATACTAGAAGCTTCTATTCGAGCTAGATATTTCTAAATTGGAAGTGGAAACATCTATTCGAAATAGAAGTTTCTTAATCTTAAATTTAGACTTCAAAAAACTAACACTCAGAAGGCCTACTTTGGTCCCTCTTGAGCTCAAGAACAAGTGTGGGAAAAGACTTGGTTTAATTAAGCATTTCTATTTTTCTGTTATTTTAAATTTTATGATCATTGCAATAGAGTATTCATTAAAAATACCATTGGTTGGTTTATTTTATGTTCAAGTGTAGATTGTTGCTTTCAAAATGGCTTTTTGACACAAAATTATGAAAGTGTTGAAAGCGCTTGGAAAAGCAAAGGAGCAAACCAACCAATGGTATTAATTTTGATCCTTTGCTAGCATTGGTAGGAGATAGTGACACATAAGCTTTCTGTTAAAAATTTCCAAGGTTTTCTTTTAAATTCTATTTGGTATTTTGTTTGAATGCGATTTTGGCTTTCTTATCCGCAACTTGAGGAGATAATAATGTAGTTTAAAATTGATCACATGGGAGACAAGAAAAAGGTTAATGGAGAGAAAGGGACCGATCCAAAAAGGAGTAGAAAAGACACCATTTCAAGGGGTTGTGTTTTGTCTTGGAAAAAAAAAAGAACTGAATAACATTTCTTTGTTTTTGCTTGGAACCAAAAGAAAGAAATTGATTCTTGAAAAGAAAAGGAAGGGGAAAAAGAGACTTTAAGTGGCAATAATATCTAAAAAAAGAGGAAAGATGTGGGGGGTCTGCACTCAAGATAAAGAGGATGCTAGCCACTGGTAGTATGAAAGGGAGGCATGACAAGTTGATGAAAGGCAACACAAAGATCAAACATAAAGAGAGGTTTCCAAGAAGATAAACATGTGTCCAAAACTAGAGGAGTCGATAGATAGATTGAAGTGGGTAGAAATTGTTGCTAGAGGAGAATAACATATATGAAGAAGAGATAAAATAGAGAGGGTGATTCCAAGTTAAAGATACAATGAGAAGAGAAAAATCAAATACCTCTATTTGTAGATAGGGAAAGTCGCACAAAATATAGAGAGGCATTTGTGTGCAAAATAAAAGGAGAGAATAGGGAGCATGCACAAATGAAGACTATAAACTAGATTTATAGCAATAAAGTTAGAGTGTTATCTTAGAAATCATATTTAAATTTGACACATGCAATTGTAAATTCAAGTAGTTGAATGACTATGATTGGTGGATGTTGGTGTAATTAATTATTTAATTACACTTTATTAATTTTACTTAGGTTTTGCTTAGGTAATAATTAGTTTACTTAATTAATAAGTACACTTTATTTAGTTGAGCTATTTTTAGGTCAATATTAGGGTTGCATACATTGCTTTTATAAAGCAAATCATCTCATGTAATTTCTTAATTCTAAATAATATCAATTTGCACATCTTCATGCAAAGCTCTTGCTTTTTATTGTTTTTCTCTTCTATGGAAGGACTTTTGGTTTGCATGTCTGATCTTGGTTTCTAACATGGTATCAGAGCCTTGATATGCAACCCCTTCTTAGATTTTTGAGAAAATCATTGCAGAGTTCGTTCAGGATTCCTTGAGGGTTTCATGCCTTGATTTCATATATGTGGCATTTTGGATCAGATCGGGCTTCACCATTGGAAAAAGTCAGGATTGGCTTTTATTTTTCTGGTTTTGGTCATTGTTGAAGAAATTTGTAAGGTTTTCAAGTTCAATGATTTTTTGCAAGCTCTGGAGGTTGCCGATTTTTTGGAGCATTTTGAGCACAAATGGAGGTCACCATTGTGTTCACAGTGGCCAAAAACCCTAAGAACGCCTGTCGTTTGGTTGATTTCTAAGAAGTTGGTTTTTGAGGCAAAATTGTTTCGCTGGGAGGTTGTACGACCTCTCTGGCATGCTTCACGAGGCAATTTTTTCTCGAAAATCATGAAAAAATAATAACAAAATTGTTTTTTTTCTACACCTCCAATGTTAAAAGAATGCACCATCAGGCGGCCACCAGTCGACCACTGGTTTGAGACCACCAGGCGGCACCCCACCAACTTGTTGCTACCCACGCCAGCCCCCACGAACTCCAATGCTAGCCGCCGCAGTCACATGGGGGACCGGGCACTATGCGCCCAACCCCCGATCAGGCTTTCAGCACTAGAACAGGTCACATGGATGACCAGGGGCTTCGCCCTAGCCCCCATCCTTCTAGCCCTTGGTCGCGCATAGGACTAGGGGCCGATTTTTTTTTAGCTCACTGGGCTACATGTAGGCCTTATTGGCCAAATCAGAGAACTTTCACCAAATCAGGCATAACTTTTGCGTACGGAGTTAGTTTTTCGCAAATGATATATCATTGGAAAGCTAGTTCCAAGCCCATTTTTTTGGTACATGTATTTTTTCCTTATTATGCTCCAGTTTTATTTTGTAGGTTCTTGAACTCAGATATTGTTGTTTTCACTTCGGAGGGCATATCTTTTGACTCGGTGATCCTTTTTTTGTCATTCTTGTGGTGTTGGAAAGCTGGTTCAGTCCTCTACACAAATCTGAGGTCTATTTTTATTTTCTATTTATGCATGTTTAGGAATTCTCTCCTTTTGCAATCATTGGGTATTGTAATAAATGAACTGATATAAAGTTCCATCAAGGGGTTTCTTGCATAATAATCTGATTAGAGTGTGCATGCACTTTGATCTTCATCTTGTTTTTTGATGACAAATCGCATGGATTGTATTTGGTTTCTTAGTTTCTTTTGGCCACATTTTGTCTTAGTTTGACACATATCAGATTCATATCAGTTCACACTTCAGATTGAGAGCCTATGGTTAATGATCCGCATCAGATCCATCTCAGTTTGAGGGCCACTAAATTTGTGGTTAATGTTCAAGAGTCTTTATGGTACTTGTTCCAATGGAAGAGTTTTAGTCTCAGTTTGGCATTGACATCGAGATACACGGCTTCCAGATTTTGTCATCATATCATCTACTATTGCTTCATAGATTTCAGGGCTGTTCCTGTTTGGTGTTTTCGAGTGTTCCATGGCATCAGGTATGTTGCTACCTTATTATGATTCTGAAATGGTTTCTTGTAAACAAAAGTATCTTTCCTTGCTTGCCAGATTCAGGTTCCAGTGTTACTCCACAGTGTTCTTCTAGTGCTTCTTCATAGTAGGTCATCTCATTGAGGGGGGGTTTGTCCCACTGGTTTTTCTCCTCTTTCTCTTCCTCTTTCATTGCATTTGTACATGGGTACCTGATCAGGCCTTGTTGCCGAGACCCATTCATGCTTTCTTGCATTCATCTTAGTTTTAGGTGCATTCTTTTTTAGTCTCCCTAAGTTGCACTTAAGGGAGGGTGTTGGTGTAATTGATTATTTAATTACACTTTATTAAGTTTACTTAGGTTTTTCTTAGGTAATAATTAGTTTACTTAATTAATAAGTAATTTTTATTTAGTTGAACTATTTTTAGGTCAAAATTAGGGTTGCATACATTTCTTTTATAAAGAAAATCATCTCATGTAATTTCTTAATTCTAAATAATATCAATTTGCACATCTTCATGCAAAGCTCTACTTTTTTATTGTTTTTCTCTTCTGTGGAAGGCCTTTTGGTTTGCATGTCTGATCTTGGTTTCTAACAGTGGAATCCTCTATCTGGTTGTAAACTGGTGAATTTGAATTAAAGAAGCATCTGTATGTTGTAGCTTAGGTAGGGTATTGTCTTTGAGCAATTGTGAATCATGGATAGTTTGTGAGAGTAAAAATATTGGAGAAGATTTTTCCTCTTTCATCAAACAAGAAGACTACTTATATCTGCAATGCCTTGAATTTTGGTCTTTTTTAAGTAGAAGCCCTTACTATGGATATGCTTCATACGATTTAGTGCTTTTGAAGTTGAATAAAGAAAACATTATGTAGAAAATCTCAATCTAGAAGATGGATTTAGAATGCTTTATATTTACCATAGGATAGGAAATTGCTTTTGAGGCCTACCTTACATTTAGATTCCATAATACAACAAACATTAAGTGGTGCTTTGACAGAAAGTAAAGTGAATTTTTTTTCATGATATCATGTCACAATTGTCTTTAGGGGAAATTATGGTGAATTATTGTTGTAGATTTAGGAAATAGTTTGTATGATCAGTGGAATCTAGGAAATTTGATTATTTTCCCTTCTAATAGAACAAATGAACCGTTACCTAATTTAGCTACCAACTCAATCAAGTAGAGTTGTGTTTGTTTTACAATTGAAGTAAATGTGAACATTCTATTCTACTCATATGCACAAAGAATTATCAAATTGATTGCATTTTATTATGTAAATATACACAAGAGAAAGATTACAATTTTTTTTTGCATAAATTATATTTTCAATGATAATTACAAATGTATAGTGTCCCACACAAGCTATGGGATTAACTCTTTCAATGCAATATAAAAATAAATTATACATTTGAAGATACATAAAGGAAAAAGAATATGGGAAGACTAAGGATCTACCATTTCCTGAATGACAAATCCCAATTGAGTTTCTTTGCATTTGTTGCTGCCCCTCTTTGCTTGTTCAACTCCCTTTGCTACAATTCTTTGGAAGTTGCTCAGTTGCCTCGTAAGTTGCTCAGATGCTCCAAAAGTTGCTCAGTTGCTCTGGAAGTTGCTTGATTGCTCCAAAAATGCCTACAAAATATGAAAAATGTGTTAGATCTTGAGACTTGTAATATCTACATATGTTGCATCAACAAATATATAGCCTATTCTCATAAGGCATTGAAATAGTTTGCACCATAATAAACATAAAGGAGGAGCAAGGGATTATCATCAATATCCATCATATTATGAGTTTCACTATTTTTATCTAACATGTTTGTTCACTGTGCATGTATATGTTAAATTCTCATTGTTGAATTATCTTTATTTGATAGTATAGCATGTGGAGTAAAATGGGCTCCCACAAAGGTTGAGCCCAACATGCTGCCCTCTTGTGTTTCTAAGAGGGATAGTTGTGTAATTCTTCTCACTTGCCATCAATTGATTAAGAAAACAATATCAATCAATGTCTTGAAGATGAAGACTTGCTATCATATACAAAATATTCAAAAGGAAGCCTGCAATGGAAGGATACATTTAAACAAGAAAACTTCATGTGGAAGTACACAATGCATTCCATCACATGACAGTGGCAGCCATTACTTGCATCAAAGGACAACAAAAAATTAAAGAAAATAGTTATCTTTGATTGTCAAGTCATTAGTCAAAAGATGACAGTCATGGTGGCAAAAGAATTCATGTTTGGATTCCTTTTTAAGGGCATGCCATCGTTTAAGAAGCATCTATTTGTATAATGTCATAGAAAAAAGCATGGTGCAGATTTGGACAAAAGTAATGAAAGTGTATAGGTTGTAGATCTAACAAATCCATTGGACTTGATCATCATTACAATCATGTTGCAACCAAAGGCCCTATAGTTGCAAGCAATCACATCAATGAGCAACTAGAGTCCCAAGTCTTCTCACAATAATTTGATGCAGTGGAGTCACATGGTCGAGTAAAGCAAAGATAGAGTACCATGAAAAGTGGTGATAATGAGCTTCAACAATATGGTGTACAATTTATGCATTAAGGTTTCTTGTGCTAAGTCATCATAAAACATGTATTCAAAGAAACAGTCAAATCTCACAAAATATGATCCGGGTTCTTGAGATTTTTGGACAAAAATTAGGAAACAAGAAGGCAACAAAACCCATTAAATTTTGCACCAACACAGTTCATAGTTTGTGATGTTTTTTCACCAGTCCTAAGCATGGTCAAATTGAGGAGTCTTTTCTTTTTTTCAACAAAGTTAAAATGTAAAACTTTATTTAAATGATGATTTACAAATCACTTTGAATAATGTTATAAATGAAAAATAGATAAAGATGTGTTTTCCTTCAAGTATGAGTCAAGGGGGGATAGTTAAGGATTGATGAGTTGTGCCAAGCATATAGGGGAAGTTGGAGGAGGTTGTCCAACAAGTGCCAATAATATAGGAATGGTTAGACTTAGTTTTGAAGGCCTTTGAGAGTATTTTGGAGCATTTATAGGTGCCTTTATGATAGGTGAGGTCAAGGCTTGACCTTTTATTCATCTTTGAGCCTTTTTGGAGTGGATTTAGGGGCTAGATTTTAGGTTTTTTGGTTATACATGACCAAAGAAGTTTCTAGTTCCTATTTTTCTGCAACTACTTGGGGAAGCATAAGTAACTTCAAACTTTATTGTTGAGGGGAATTATTTTCTTCTTTTAGCATGTATTGTAGCTTATTTTGCAGCTCTTTTAGCAAAAGACAACATTGTAACTCAATCTAAGACATGTACAACAGTATGTAACACCTTTTCATCAATAAAATTTAGTGTTTTTACCTTTTTAGAAGCTATCTCATTGTGTGTAGTATGATGATGGATGAATGTTCTTGTGAAGTTTGATAATTCCTTTAATGTTTGTCTCATTTTAACACCTTTAGGTAGAAGAAACATATATTTTTGCAGATTGTAAGTTGCGCAGTGGTTCAAATAACTATTTTAGTTGTGAAAGAACTCCTTTCCTTCAAAAGTGTTAAGAGAACCAAGCCTCCTTGCAAAACACTTATATATTAATATATGAAAATATTTGAGATGTGTTAAGTTGAGTTATTGAGAAACTTGTGCGTTAAAACAACTTTACAGGTTTTAGATAACATTTAGGTGCATCACCATAGGAGTTTAGTTTCATTTCATGTTTCCTCCTTACTCTTTCCTTTGTGAAGCATTAGAGTAGTTAATTAGGTGAGTACCATAAGATCCAGTGTTCTCTGGAGGTCCATTCCAAGTTTAGGCAACTAACAAGCCTAGGAATGTTCCCATGTTTCTCTAGAATGCTAAGTTCTACAACTTAGCGAGGGTGCAATTTTGAGAGCTAATAGTTTTGGCACACCCAGTGGGACTGAGAACTGATTTTCAATTAATTTTAGACCTTATATTATTGTTATTTTATGCGTACAACAATAGTTTCATATTTTTGAGGCAACCAAATCACATACTTGGCAACTCCAAGCTCAAGTCTACTGGTTTCAGTAGTTCAAGTACTAGTATGTTCCAAATAAAATCTTATTTTTTCTTGATTTTTAGCTCTCTGACTGTTACAATATGTCAAAATTTCATAGAAACATGGCTTACCATTCTTCATTCCATGAAAGTGCTCCCCATGTATCTTCCTATCAACCATATCAAGAAATATACACTGCTAATTTTTCCCAAAATAATCTAAATATCTTTACTGTAACAAGTAGCTAGTATGTTCATCATGTTGTCCACCCACCCACCCCTTCTCAAGCTTCTTGACAGCCTACCCATGCTTACAACGAGTCTCAAGAAGGCTATTTAATTCCAAGTCAATGGTACTTTCTTTCTAACTAGATCCAAAATAATGAAGAAAAGGAGATTGCAAATATTTAGAAGTATATTGCTTGATTTCACAAGATAATTGAATGAAATCAAGAGAGAATAAGAGTATCAAATGTAGCAGATGGAGGTGGCTCATCAGGTTCACTATTGACTATAGGAGATGGAGGCACAAGTAAGGTATGAGGAAGCTCAAAAGTTAGAAGTAGATTCAACACTTTATTTTCCAAGGTTCAATATATTAAGCTTCATACAAGGGGTGATCCCACAATACTAGTTTACAATTTTTGGGCAAAATTGACACTAAATTGATTTTTTAAAACTAAATCTTCACTTTCGGGCTCTTATAGCAGCTAAACCGTGAGGAATTTCAAGATGATGCAAACTAGTGATTTGTGTCATTTTGTCTATAGATTGTAAATATATATATTTTTTAAAATTTGGAATGAGATTGCATTTCTTTTTCCATCTCCTTTGAAAACTAGTTTTTTTTTTAAAACAACATTTTTGAGAAGTGACGCTTACCGTATACAACATAACTTTTTTTGTATGAAGGATAATTTTTTTTATTTTTTTTTAATTTAGATTTGTAACTACGGTATCTAGCACTTTCATTTGGTTTCATAGTGTTTTATTAAATATTTTTTCCTTAATAAAGATTCAAAGTCAAACCAATTACAATTCAGACATAGGCGAACTGTATACAACATAACTTTTTTGGTATGTATCAAAATTCAATTTATTTTTTAATGGATCAAGGACATCAATAGCCAGCCCGAACATATTTTTAACCTTTTTTTATGGATCCAGAACATAGAGCTTGATTTTCAATGAAAAACCTATGTTTAATAAAACTAAAAAAAAAATACATAATAAAACCAAAACATATTAAAATTATATCTGTTGGATAGATCATTTCAAGGACTACCATGATCATTTGAACCAAATTTTAAATGAATTCATTTAATCCCCCAAAAGGTATATCAAAAGTGATTTTTTATCAACATTTTGATAGGTGTAAAGGAGACTTCGTTGAATGTATGGTTTAAAACTAGTGGGGTTCTATCTAAGGGGGTTTGATCTAAGGTGGTTTGATCAAACCCTCTTCAATTGGAATCCTTAAAATGGAAATTTTTAAGGCTTAAATCATTATATTTTCTAAAAATATGTGATTTCAGCAAAAATTAGAATCTCCCAGAAATTGTAAACTAGCTTTGTGGGATCACCCCAAGATGAACCTTCTTTTGAAGACAAAGAAAAAGAAGAGTAGACCCTTGATCAAGATAGCTCAGTCACCATGGAGGAGGCTAGAGATAAAAACCCATTACAAATAGCTATAGAGTAGTATCGATTAGAGAAGGAGAAAATTAGATAGGGAAAAAAATTTCAAGATGTATCTTTGAATTCTCTAACCTATGATCCTCCTTGTTTTGATGAAGATGGTAGAAATGTTTCAATGGGAAAATAGGGTGAAAAGGTGAAAGTGGTTGATGACAAAGAGTAGTTCATGGTTTGCAATGTTGAGTTACCTTCTTTTATTCAACATGATGAAGAAAGTGTGAGTCTGATGACCCCAATAGAAGTTTCAAAACAACAAGAAGACATCAAACAATGTGGTGAGTTGTTGATTGATGACCATCAGTATGAAAATGGAGCCTTGGATCATGATAAAGATGAGCATAAAACTGAATCTGACACCATTTTCCAAGGTACAAGCTTTCATCTTCAAGCTAATGTTGAGCTTTATGAAGAGATGTGCACAAACATAATTGAAAAGTTTTGTTCAAAGTTGGATAATAAGGGATCATAACTATTAGAAGAAGTTAAGAGTCATGATGAACTAGAACAATAGGTTCAAAAGCTTGAACAAGTGCAGAAGAAATGTGAGGAATATGGTCTTGATAAAGAGGAGTCCATTCTCTCAGGCTGAGAAGCTTCTCATGAACCTAATTTGCAAGGTCTTAGCTAGTTGGAGGAGCTTCCTTTTTGGTATACAAAAGAGTTGGATGATGATATATTAGTTGAAATTTTGTTTCAAGAGGCTACTTCATTGTTTGAATTTTTTCCTTCTTTCATTGAAGAAGATAATCCTAATTTGAAGTGTACCTCCTTGAGTGATAATGAGGTTTTCGAGCTTGAACCAGTTTTTCCTAAGACCCTTCCAAGAGTTGATAGCTTTGATTCAAGTTATTAGCTACCTTAGTGGAGGAGGATTGTCCATTAACCATGCAGGAGGAATCAACGTGGAAAGCTATTAAGCAAAGTGAAGGTAATTTTTCTATTTCTAACCATTCAGATTATCTTCTCTCTAGTCCAAACTTAGCCATGAAGCAGGACAACCATGAAAAATAGGAAGAAAGAGAAGCAACTAGCAATGGGAGTCCGAGATTTATCTATTCAAGAGGTTGTCCTATTAGATTTTTAGCTAGTATAGAGGCCACTGAAGTTCCATAGGTCATGCTTGCATCGAAGCATGAGGATGCAATTGAAGAAAAAGATGAATTTAGAGTTGCAACTAAAATTGATTAGATTCAGCTCACTTGTCTAGTCCAAGAAAACATTAGGCATGATAAAAATCAACACATAAGTGAGTTTATTTTCATTTTTCATGAAGAATTGTAGCATCTTATTGAATATCTTCTTGTGTTTCATATCCTTTCAGCAATGAATGATCATGTAATGCATCCTTTGTTGGTTAGAAGGGGGTGTTATTTTACTAGGCCAACTAATGGGTTTGTTTGACTATTTTCTTTGCTGGTTAGAGTAGGTTAGAGTAAGCTTTTTTTGGTAATTTTTTTCCTTCAAGTGTTGTCTTGCATAGTTAGTCAATTGTTTTGAGTCTTTTGGTAGGTTGAATAAGATTCAGAGGTGTTATACATAGTTTTTGATGAGTTACAACAGTATGCAAGATTGATTCTTAAGTCTTTTTTAGTTTTCTATTGACTCCATTTACAATGGATAACTTCAAGCAACTAGTCAGGATGTTTAGTAGACAAACATTTAGCAGATGTCACCAAAAATGTTACCTAATTTAGCTACTAGCTCAATTAGGCAGAGTTGTGTTTGTTTTATAAGTGAAGTAAAGGTAAACATTCTACTCTTCTTTTTTCCATTCATATGCACAAAGAATTATAAAATTGATTGCATTTTATTGTGCAAATGTATACAATCTAGAAAGATTGCAAAAAATGTTTCTATAAATTATATTTTCATTGATAATTACAAATGTATAGTGTCCCACACAAACCGTGGGATTAACTCTTTCAATGAAATACAAAAATAAATTATATATTTGAAGATATAGAAAGGAAAAAGCATATGGGAAGACTAAGGATCCGTCATTGTCTAAATGACAAATCCTAGTTGAGTTGCTTTGTATTTCCTATTGACCCTCTTGCTTGTTAATATCCCTTTGCTCCAATACTCTGAAAGTTTCTCAGTTGCTCCAGAAGTTGCTCAAATGCTCTGGAAGTTGCTCAGTTGCTCTTGAAGTTGCTTGATTGCTCTAGAAATTCCTACAAAAGATGAACATTGTGTTAGAGATCAGCACCTATAACCTCTACATATGCCACATCAACAGATATATGGCCTATTATCACAAGGCAGTGAAATAGTTTGAAACATCATAGGAATAAAGGAGGAGTAGAGGATTATCATCAGTATCCATCATATTTTGAGTTTAACTATTTTTATCTAAAAAGTTTGTTCACTACGCAGGTATAGGTGAAAATCTCATTGCTGAATTATCTTTATTTGATATTATAACATGTGGAGTAAAATGGCCTCCCACAAGGGTTGAGCCCAACATGCTACTCTCCTTTGTTTCTAAGAGGGATAGGAGTGTAATTCTTCTCACTTTCCATCAATTGAGCAAGAACACGAGATAAATAAATGTCTTGAAGATGAAGACTTGTTGTCATATAAAGACTATTCAAAATGTAGCTTGCAATGGAATGATACATTTAAACAAGAAGACTTCATGTGGTAGTACATAATGCATGCCATCACCTGATATTGGAAACCATTACTTACATCAAAGGACAACAAACAGTTAAAGAAAACAATTATCTTTGATTGTCAAGTCATTAGTCAAAATATGATAGTCATGGTGGCAAAAGAATTCATGATTGGATGACTTTTTAAGGGCATGACATGTTTTAAGAAGCATCTATTTGTATAATGTCATAGAACAAAAAATAGTATAGATTTGGAAAAAAGTAATGCAAGTGTATAGGCTACAGGTCTAGAAAGTGCATGAGACTTGATCATCATTATAGTCATGTTGCAACCAAAGGCCCTGTAGCTACAAGCAATCACAACAATGAGCAAAAAGACTCCCAAGTTTGTTCACGATGATTTGATGTAGTAGAGTCACATGGTCAATCAAAGCAAAAACAAAGTACCATGAAAAGTGATGATAATGAGGTTCAACAATAAGATGTACAATTTATGCATGAAGGTTTCTTGTGCTAAGTCATCATAAAACACGTATGAAAAGAAAAAACAATATCTCACAAAATACATGTTGGAAGTATGTCTTATACTGTCATTGATGTCACCTTGTTGGTCCAGTACCCTGTATCGAGGTGCAAACCTAGTTTATCCCATTTGGTATTTGATCTAGTATCTTTGGTATTTTTGGTCTGCATATTCTCTCTGGTAGTCAGTATGATCTAAGGTTTTTTGGAAAAGGCTTATAATGGATGGAAGTGTGTATGTATGCATTCTCAGATGTTCATATGTTTGGGTGATGCATTGAAACCAGTTTTTATGATTACATTTAAGTATGAGGTTAATCTTGGCCGACCTAATATTTAGTCTATAATGGATTGCAAATTACATGTGAGACCTAGCTTTGGTCCTAGCTAACATGATGTTCCATGACATGCTTGAATTTGTAGCACCCCTCCATTTTTCTCTTTTGATCGGATAGTATTCTTCTTCGTTATATTTTGTTTTTTGTTAGTACTTTGACTATGGTACTCAGTTACTATTTGATCGCTAACTGCAAAGTGATGTGAGTGTTATATTTTGATGTGATGGTATTTTATTCTGATGTTATCATTATGGCATGCTTTAGATTAGCATAGACGATATTTGAATTAATATTGTTTTAATGCTTTTTATTAGACTATTGATGTTAGATTCGTCACTTTTGTAACATTATATTGGTGAAGGGGACAAAATTGCACCACTCGCTTGTGAGCACCCTGCGATTCCGCGATTTCCTCTTCACAGTGTGTTTTATTATGATTTATATGCATGTTCGATATATTCTTTGTTTGCAGGTTTACAGGTATAGGACATCGACTCCACCCGGTTGCGCATGTTTGAGCATGCCCATTGCCCAACAACATTTGATTAGGAGATAGTAGCTAGGTTTATCATGTCAAGTCACACCCTAGTCATAGTGTGTCATTGGTTTTAAGTCAGGTTCGGCTGCTTTAATGTTATTCTATTTCTCCTTGATATTATTTAATTACAAGTTAAAAAAGGTAAATATGGCATTAAATATTTAAGTTGGTTATTAAATTGATCTGGTTTAATATGTTAGAAGATGTTATTTAATTAATTAATTAATTTAATTTAATTTAATTAATAAAATAATTTAATCTTGGATTATATTTATTTTATTGAATTAATTAAGTTGAATTAAGTTATTTTGGAATTGATAGATATTTAGTTTGAAAATTGAAAAATGTTTTAATTTGCATTTTTTGGAAAATTTGAATGCAAAAAAATGAAGCTGGAAGATATTTACTGTTTTGTTTTCAAAAATTTATGTTGGTGGTTGAAAGAGATATTTTTCATGGAGTTAAGGCTTTAACCATGGAGTTAAAAAAATAGAAAGGAGGAAGGAGAAAGAAGAAGAATTCTGGTTGTGGGTTTTGAATTTTAATGGTGGAGAAGCTCTGTTGATTTGTTGGGAAGGAGCTGGAATCTCTAAAAGAATCATTGCACCATTTGGCATCCTCTCAAGCTTTTGGAAACTAGGTTTGTGTTATTTAATTTATTTTGATTTTGAAAAAAAATTCATAGCTTTGATATGTTGTTTGCAAAATCATTGTTTGGAAAACTCATAATGATTTATGATGAAAAAACTCATGTTGAATCTTATATCAAATTCTTAAACCTCTGTTTTCTATTATTTTTTCTCAAGAATTTTTTTTTCCTTATGACTATAAATGATCATTTCTAAAATTTATTTGCTCAACTGGTTTGTAAAATTATTAAATCTGTGTGTATATGTATATATGTATATATATATATTGAAAACTATATATATATATATAATATATATATCTTTATATATATTGTTCATAGTGTTATCCTGATAAAAAAATAAATAAAATGAAAAAATATACCCCCTGTCAAAAACGTGGATTTCGAAATCCGCATGGGTTTTTCACATTTTTTTTTGGGGGAATAAAAAAATATACCACCTCTCAAAAACGCAGATTTTGAAATCTGCATGGGATTTTCACATTTTTTTTTGGGGGAATAAAAAAATAAAAAATGCGTTTTTTGTTGGGGGGTTGCTGGGGGCTCACCCCATAGCCACCCCATGGGAGGCATTGTGGGGGAGCCACGCCTAGTGCACCCCACATAGTCGATCGCGCCCATGTGGATGGGGCTTGGCTGTGTTTTACACACAACCGCCCCATGAAAATGGGGTTCAGCTATGTGTAAAACACAGTCGCCCCCCATAATAGACTTTGGCACACCCTCCAATAATCTGTGTGCCTTGACTTTTAAGTTCATTTTTTTTTAAAACAAAAAAATAAATATATTAAATATTTTAATATTATATAAATATAATATATATTTTATATTATATTTATATAATATTAAAATATTTAATATATATAAATAATAAAATATATATATAAGTATATATATTTATATGTATATATATATATGTATATTAATGTATATACATATATTTGTGTATATATGTTAATATATATTCAAATATATATATTTAAGTGATGATTTAAATATTGTCATGTTTTAAATGCAATTGGAGAATTTTAAGTTAATAGGTTAATAGTCAAATTATTGGATGTTAAAATAATATATTCTATTAGAACAATTAATTGATTTTAAAGTGATATGTTTTAATCGAGGAATTAATTGATTTTTAATTGATTTATTTTGAAAAAAAGAAATAGATGATTTGAAAGTAGTATTTTTTAAATTGAAGAAGTAAATGTTTATTTTATTAATATTTAAAGCAATTCAGGAATTGAATATATGGTTTAAATTCCCTCTTTTGTCTAAAAGAGACATTAGTAAATTAGTTTTATTAAAGCAATAAACTACTAAATTTTATTAAGGGAAGTGGATTTAGGAAATCCAAAAGTAGATTTAATTCATGTTTAATTGCTCTTTTAAATATACATTTATTTTGTTTTCGCTTTGGAGGAAATTGTTTAGAAGGGCTTAGTCTTCTAGATGGAGTTTTAATTATTTGGGTTTGTCGTATTATGGAAGTCAACCTTTGAATTGCCTTGGGTAGTACATAGAGTTGTATCCAGTTAATTACCCGATTACCATGAACGGGGATGTGTTGCCTTTATGTTTTGGATGGGGGTTTAATATCCTTAAGTTGCACTAGTTTACCCTTGGGTTGTGGAGTTGTTCCACGTGTTCTCTTAGAGGAGTGGCTTGCAATGAGGGCCGACACACAAAGTGGTGCTAGGGTAACTCATTGTGAGTTAGTTAATCCAGTGATAATGCAAATAAACTTATTAGAAGAATAGGTAGTATCAAACACTTAATAAGAATAATTGTGCCTCGCTCATGGATGCAAGGGCTTGTATAGACTTTGGATGGGACGAGAAGGCCTGGAATGAAAAGATCATTATCTTGTCTCTATGAGAGATAACTGATTCTACATTGGTTTGCATAAGGGGATGGGAGTCATTAGAGGTTTCCAAGAGATCTTGAGATGGGGGTTGGGGCCTAGGAAGACTTACCAGGATATCCCATGTAACATTGTGATGAAACTTCTCCTAATTCAATTGTATGTTTCTAACAGTGATGCAAATGATTTGTTAACTTTGGAAGCATTGTAATGATTGTGTTAGTGATTTATTTGTATTTGATTAAGTTCAATTATGTTTTAGCCTATGTCTAGAGGTAGATGTTCTTGTCTTGGAATCCTTGTTACTATCTCCTAGCATGGGGGGTGGGCCTTCAGGTACCACTTGGTTGGGTGGAACGTGCACCTTACTCCGTTGGGTTCTTTTCTTGTTCGTGTTGACAAGATTTCAAGTTGGAGAGCTCGCGGGATCCAGTTATTTTACATGCTTATATTCATTTCAGTAGATTCTTGTAATTTATTACCCCTCATTTGTAATTGAGGTGGAGAGTTTTAATTTGTAATCATTCTTATTGGATTTACCTCATTCGGGGAATGAGAGATGTAATCTTGTCAAATTATTGGTATATGAAATCCTATTGTATCTTTTATTGCGATGATGTAATTTATCATGTATGGAATGTATGTGTTCTTAATCTCTTAAGTAGATAAATGTTATGGATTCAATCATGTTTTTTGTTTGGGTTTTAAAGTAATCTCAGTCTCATAACCTTAGAGGTTGTTGGCAATGGGTAGTGAACTTGCATGTTAATTGTACTTTAAACAAAAAAAATTATGCGTTTGAGTAGTTAATTGTAACTTCCTCTAGGGTTACATGGCAGGGCATTACACATGGTATTAGAGCCCGGGTTTAAACATTGGGTACTTTGGGATTATGATGAACCCATTAAGCTTTTAGTTGCATAGGTTTTAAGTTGTGTGCCTTACCTAATACCTTGGTGTGTCTGTGCAGGATTATGCCTCCCAGAAGCAGAATAGGTAGAGGGCGAGGACGTGGCCATGTAGGCGGTCACGATGGGAGTCAGCATGACTCTCCTCCTCATGTTCCACTTATTATAGATCAAGAGGAACACCAGGCATTGTAGAATGCCCCAGGGGGCAGTGACCAACAACAAAATCCTCTAGGGATTGAGGCTGCACGCAAAGCACTTGAGGAGGCATTGGCACTCCTTAGTCAAAGGCAGGTCAGGATTCAGGGTAATCCTGGTGAGAGGGAAGTTCCATCTCAGTTAGAGGCACATATGAGAGATTTACTTAGGACACGACCACCATTGTATGATGGAGCAGGAACTCGATTAGAGGCCGAGACTTGGCTTATAGACCTCGATAGGTGATTTTCTATGCACCCTTACGGTAGTAATACTAAAGCGTGGTGCGCTATCATGCATTTGCGAGGTTTCGCATCCACATGGTGGAGTCTGGAGGAGAAGAAGCTCCATATAGATATTAACTTAGTGTCTTGGGAGATTTTTCTAGAGCGGTTCAGAGCTCGTTTCATATTTGACCACTGGCATCAACGTCGAGGCGATGATTTTTATGCCTTGCATCAGTTAGCCTTGTTAGTTGAGCAGTATGAGCGATGCTTCTATGAGATGAAGCAATTTGTAGGTATAGGAGATGATGAGAGGATGTTGGTTGACCACTTTGTTAAGGCTTAAACGCTCTTCTTAGCGGAGGTGTGAGGATTTTCAAACCCAAAACCATGGAGACAGTGGTGGAGAAAGAATGTCTAGTAGAGGAGAATCTGGCCATGGCACTACGAGGCCACATGGGTATTCAGATTGACAACAGTTTAGTAGCATGGTCTAGTGCTCGAGGAGGTCAGAATCAAGGAGCTACACCTTCCAGAGCTTAGCAGGGACCTTTGCAGAGTGCTCAGCAGCAGCAGGTTTCATAGGGGAAATGTAAAGGTTTCTAGTAGAGGCTGGGGGATAGAAACTGGAGGTGTATGAAATGCTTCAGCTTTGAGCAGTCAGCGTAGAGTTCTTAGTCCACTTTCAGGGGTAGCACACAACAGTCTAGTGCACCACCTAGAGGTAGGGGCTATGGTAGAGGTACTGGATGTTTCACATGTGGCCAACAGGGTCATATAGCTAGAATGTGTCCTTACAGGGGAACATCTAGATTTTCATAGGGACCAACGACATCTGAGCTGACAGTTGGGGATGCAAGCAGAGGGCATCATGTTTTCTTAGCGGTTGATAACTACCAACTAGAGCATCAGTGTATCGTCGTTGAGACATTTGGTATGTTGCTGGGTAACCTAGTTACCATTTTGTTTGATTCTAGAGCGTTAGAATATTTCATTTCTTCTTACGTTGTGACATGATATAGACTAGGGGTAGTAAGGCAAGTTGATAGGTGGTAGGTTGAGTTAGCCTCGGGTGCAAAAGTCGCATCCCATTCCCTTGTACCGGAGTGTAGATTGGAGGTTGGACCTCTCCATACTACAATGGACCTTTGAGTTATTCCTTTGGATTCTTATGATGTTGTCATAGGGATGGATCGGTTAGAGGCACATAGTGTGGTCATAGATTGTCGATGTAAGTCGATTCAACGCATTGATGCATCTAGCAGAGGAGTAGAGATAGTGGGAGTTCTGAGGCTGATTTCCTTGAGATTCATCTCAGCTATGCAGTTGAGAAGGTGTGTGTGTCAAGGTTGTCAGTTATTCACTATTAGAGTGGATGATTTGGATTTAGGAGATGGAGGAGAGAAAGTCTCTCTCAATAGTCACCCCATTCTTCAGGAGTATTTTGATGTCTTTCTAGATGAGATTCTAGGGATGCCACCTCAAAAGGACATAGACTTCAAGAGAGACCTTGTACCTAGATCGGAACCCATTTCATGAGCTCCTTATCATATGACCACCTAGGAGTTGAAAGAGCTTCACTTGCAGCTTGAGGAGTTGTTAGAAAAGGGCTTCATTCACCCTAGTGTTTCTCCATGGGGAGCACTAGTTATCTTCGTGAAGAAGGATGATTCGCTTCAGTTATGTATTGATTACCGATAGTTGAACAAAGTGACTATCAAGAATCGATATCCACTTCCTATGATTGATGATCTATTCAATCAGATCAAGGGTGCCAAAATATTTTCAAAAATTGATCTTAAGTCGGGATATCATCAGCTTCGTATCTTCGACTCAAACATCCATAAGACGACGTTTTGAACACGATATGGTCATTATGAGTTCACAGTAGTACCATTCAGGTTGACGAATGCACCCTCTGTGTTCATGAGTCTGATGAACGGGGTATTTCGTACGTACCTAGATAGATTTGTCCTTGTGTTTCTTAATGACATTTTGATATACTCCAGGACAGTGGAAGAGCATGAGGAAAATTTGCGACAGGTATTACAATGTTTACGGGATAATCAGATTTATGCTAATCTGTCGAAGTGTGAATTCTTCAAGATTGAGGTCCAGTACCTTGGTCATGTGATCTCAGGGGAAGGTATTTCAGTGGATCCTATAAAGATCCAAGCGATCTCAAATTGGTTTGGGCCCACAAATGTGGTAGAGATACGTAGCTTTATGGGGCTAGTGGGTTATTATAGGGGTTTTTTGCAAGGCTTTTCGAGGATAGGGTATCCTATCACCTCCCTTCAAAGGAAAGAGAAAAGGTTTATGTGGTCAGGGAAATGTGAGGCAACATTTCAGAATCTTAAGGAGAAGCTGACTAGTGCACCAATACTTGTGATACCTGATCTGACTGGGGACTTTGTAGTTTGTACAAATGCATCTCTGGAGGGATTAGGAGCAGTGTTGATGCAGGAGGGTCATGTCATTGCACATGAGTCACAGAAACTCAAGGATCAGGATTTGAACTACCCTACACATGATCTTGAGTTGGTGATAGTTATTCATGCATTGACAAGATTGAGACATTTCCTTTTTGGCCACAAGTTTGAGTTGCACATTGATCATAAAATCCTTTAGTATATTTTCACGCAACCCAACCTTAATGCTAGACAAAGGCGTTGGATGGAGTTTCTCTATGAATATGACTTTGAAGTGAAGTATATCTAGGGAAAGGAGAATTTCGTAGCTGATGCACTCAGTAGACAGAGGCATGAGTTATCTGAGTTGACTCTTGTTGTAGATTTGTGGAGTCATATTCTTTCTGCCCTACTAGTGGATAGTTGGTATCGGGAGCTTAGGATAGAGATAGAGGCAGGAAGACCTCTTGAGGGAAGGTATTCAGGATATTCTCTAGATCCTGATGGGATATTGAGGAGCATGAGATGCATATACATGCCTTCATAAGGTGATCTTCATACCTTGGTCATGACTGAGGCACACCGTCAGATCTACGTCAGTTGTATTTTTGGCTAGGAATGAAGCGCAATATTGCGGATTATGTGTCATGATGTCTAGAGCGTTAGTGGGTGAAGGCTGATCACCAACATCTAGTAGGGATTTTTCAATCACATTTAGTACTAGAGTGGAAGTGGGATATAATCTCATTGGATTTCATTGTTGGTTTACCCAACTCTTCGAGATGACATGATGCGATTATGGTGACAATTGCTAGGTTGACGAAGGTAGCACACTTCTCACCTATGCACTCTTCCTATAATGCATCATTCATAGCCAAAGTGTTCATGGAGGAAATAGTGAGGTTACATGGTATTCCGCATCAGATTATTTTTGATAGGGATACAGTGTTCACCTTAGCTCTTCGGACTTCGTTACAGCATGCGATGGGGACACAGTTGAACTTCATTTCAACTTATCACCCAGAGATAGATGGACAGACTAAGAGGGTCAATTAGAACCTCAAGGATATGTTATGTATGTATGTGATGGATGAGTATATGTGATGGGAAGATTATCTCTATTTGGTAGAGTTCACATATAATAATAGTTTCCAGAGTTCTATCTGCATGCCTCCATTCTAGGCATTTTATGGGTGACCATGTTGCACTCCCTTGAGTTGGGATTGACTGAAGGACAGAGTAATTTTGGGTCCTGAGATGTTGTAGGATATGGAGTAGTAGGTGGTTCAGATTAGATAACACTTGGTGGCAGTGCAGGATAGGTAGAAGAAGTATGCAGATGCGCATAGGGTGGATCGACAGTTTTTTGTTGGTGATAGAGTCTTCTTGCAGGTGCATCCACGAAAGAGTCCAATCCGTTATGGGAATGGCTCTAAGTTGGCGCCTCACTTTGTCAGACCCTTTAAAATACTCGAGAATATCGGTCCAATTGCTTATCGTCTTGCTTTACCACTTAGTCTCTCATGTATTCACGATATATTTCATGTTTCAGTTCTTCGGCTGTACCATCCAAACATTTCTCATGTTCTTGATTGGAATTATTTAGAGGTAGAGGATGGGCAACTGGCTTTGGAGCTCGTGGTTGTAACGGAGCGCAAAACGCTCGCTCTTCGAGGGTGAGATATTGACGAGGTTAGGGTCAGTGGGATCCTAGGGATTATACGTCATCCACTTGGTAAGATGCAACTAGAATGAGGGAGCTCTATCCCTATTTGTTCACAAGCTTCCAAGAGTAAGCCTGACCCTAGGGGGGAGGATGTAGCACCTCTCCATTTTTCTCTTTTGATCGGACAATGTTCTTCTTTGTTATATTTTGTTTTCTGTTAGTACTTTGAGTATGGTACCCGGTTACTATTTGATCACTAATTGTAAAGTGATGTGAATGTTATATTTTGATGTGATGGTATTTTATTCTAATGTTATCATTATGGCATGCTTTAGATTAGCATAGATGATATTTGAATTAATGTTGTTTTAATGCTTTTGATTAGACTATTGATGTTAGATTCATCAGTTTTGTAACACTGTATTGGTGAAGGGGATGGAATTGCACCACTCACTTGCGAGCACCCTATGATTTCCTCTTCACAGTGTGTTTTATTATGATTTATATGCATGTTTGACATATGTTTTGTTTTTAGGTTTATAGGTACATGACATTGACTCCACCTAGTTCCACAGGTTTGAGCGTGTCCATTGCCCAATGATATTTTATTAGGAGATAGTAGCTAGATTTTCTATGTCAAGTCATCACCCTAGTCATAGTGTGTCGTTGGTTTTAAGTCAGGTTCGGTTGCTTTAATGTTATTCTATATCTCCTTGATATTATTTAATTGCAAGTTAAAAAAGGTAAATAATGGCATTAAATATTTAAGTTGATTATTAAATTGATCTCGTTTATTATGTTAGAAGATGTTATTTAATTAATTAATTTAATTTAATTAATAAAATAATTTAATCTTCAATTATATTTATTTTATTGAATTAATTAAATTAATTAAATTGAATTAAGTTATTTTGGAATTGATAGATATTTAGTTTGAAAATTGAAAAAGGTTTTAATTTGCATTTTTTGAAAAATTTGAATGCAAAAAAATGAAGTTGGAAGATATTTACTCTTTTGTTTTCAAAAATTTATGTTGGTGGTTGAAAGAGATATTTTTCATGGAGTTAAGGCTTTAACCATGGAGTTAAAAACATAGAGAGGACGAAGGAGAAAGAAGAAGAATTTTGGTTGTGGGTTTTGGATTTTAACGGTGGAGAAGCTTTGTTGATTTGTTGGGAAGGAGCTGGAATCTCTGAAAGAATCATTGCACCATTTGGCATCCTCTCAACCTTTTGGAAACTAGGTCCATATTATTTCATTTATTTTGATTTTGAAAAAAAAATCATAGCTTTGATATGTTGTTTGCAAAATCATTGTTTGGAAAACTCAGAATGATTTATGATGAAAAAAATCATGTTGAATCTTATATCGAATTCTTAAACCTCTGTTTTCTATTTCTTTTTTCTCAAGAAAAAATTGACCTTATGGCTGTAAATGATCAGTTCTAAAATTTATTTGCTCAACTGGTTTGTAAAATTATTAAATTTGTGTGTATATATATGTATATATATATGTATATATATATATGTACATATATATTGAAAACTATATATATATCTTTATATATATTGTTCATAGTGTTATGCTAATAAAAAAATATAAAAATGAAAAAAATATACTAGTCAAAAATGCGGATTTCGAAATCTGCAGGGGTTTTTCATGTTTTCTTTTTGGGAATTAAAAATAAATAAAATAAAATAAAAACGCTTTTTTGTGGGGGAGTCATTGGGGGCTCACCCCATAGTCGCCCCATGGGAGGCGTTGTGGGGGAGTCGTGCCCAACGTGCACCACACAACCAACCGCACCCATGTGGATGGGGCTTGGCTGTGTTTTACACATAACCGCCCCATGAAAATGGGGTTCGACTGTGTGTAAAAAATAGTCACCCCCCACAATAGACTTTGGTGTGCTCCCCAATAATCCATGTGCCTTGACTTTTAAGTACGTTGTTTTTTAAACAAAAAAATAAATATATTAAATATTTTAATATTATATAAATATAATATTAAAATATTTAATATATATAAATAATAAAATATATATATAATATATATATATATATGTATATTAATGTATATATATATTTGTGTATATATGTTAATATATATTTAAATATATATATTTAACTGATGATTTAAATAATGTCATGTTTTAAATGTAATTGGAGAATTTTAAGTTAATAGGTTAATAGTCGAATTATTGGATGTTAAAATAATATATTTTATTAGAACAATTATTTGATTTTTTAGTGATATGTTTGAATCGAGGAATTAATTGATTTTTAAATGATTTATTTTGAAAAGAAGAAATAGATGATTTGAAAGTAGTATGTTTTAAATCGAAAAAGTAAATGCTTATTTTATTAATATTTAAAGAAATTCAGGAATTGAATATATGGTTTAAATTCCCTCTTTTGTCTAAAAGAGACATTAGTAAATTAGTTTTATTAAAGAAATAAACTACTGAATTTGATTAAGGGAAGTGGATTTAGGAAATCCAAAAGTAGATTTAATTCATGTTTAATTGCTCTTTTAACTATAAATTTCTTCTATTTTCGCTTTGGGGGAAATTGTTTAGAAGGGTTAATAAGTCTTCCAGATGGGGTTTTAATTATTTGGGGTTGTCGTATTATGGAAGTCAACCTTTGAATTGCCTTGGGTATTGTGTAGATTTGCATCTAGTTAATTACCCAGCTACCACAAATGGGGATGTGTTGCCTTTATGTTTTGGATGGGGGTTTAATATCCTTAATTTGCACTAGTTTACCCTTGGGTTGTGGAGTTGTTCCATGTGTTGTCTTAGAGGAGTGGCTTGCAATGAGGGCCGACACACAAAGTGGTGCCAGGGTAACTCATTGTGAGTTAGTTAATCCAGTGATAATGTAAATAAACTTATTAGAAGAATAGGTAGTATCAAACACTTAATAAGAATAATTGTGCCTCGCTCATGGACGCAAGGGCTTGTATAGACTTGAGATGGGATGAGAATTTATGGAATGGAAAGATCGTTATCTTGTCTCTATGAGAGATAAGTGATTCCGCATTGGTTTGCATGAGGGGCTGAGAGTCGTTAGAGGTTTCCAAGAGATCCCGAGATGGGGGTCGGGGCCTAGGAAGACTTACCAGGATATCCCATGTAACATTGTGATGACACTTCTCCTAAGTCAACAGTATGTTTGTAATAGCGATTCAATTGATTTGTTAACTCTGGAAGCATTGTAATGATTGTGTTAGTGATGTATTTGTATTTGATTAAATTAAGTTCTGTTTTAGTCTGTGTCTAGAGGTAGATGGTCTTGTCTTGGAATCCTTGTTACTATCTCCTAGCACGAGGGGTGGGACTTTGCGTACCACTTGGTTGGGTGGAACATGCACCTTACTCCATTGGGTTCTTTTCTTGTTCGTGTTGACAATATTTCCAGTTGGAGAGCTCGTGGGATCTAGTTATTTTACATGCTTATATTCATTCCAGTTGATTCTTGTAATTTATTACCTCTCATTTGTAATTGAGGTGGAGAGTTGTAATTTGTAATCATGCTTATTGGATTTACCTCATTCGGGGAATGAGAGATGTAATCTTGTCAAATTATTGGTATATGAAATTCTATTGTATCTTTTATTGCGATGATGTAATTTATCATGTATGGAATGTATGCGTTCTTAATTTCTTAAGTAGATAAATATTATGGATTCAATCATGTTTTTTGTTTGGGTTTTAAAGTAATCTCAATCTAGTAACTTTAGAGGTTGTTGGCAATGGGTAGTGAACTTGCATGTTAATTGTACTTTAAACAAAAAAAATTGTGCATTTGAGTAGTTAATTGCAACTTCCTCTAGGGTTACGTGGCGGGGTGTTACAAAATTGCTTTTGAAGCTAGCCTAACTAATGTATGCAGTTATATATACAATATGTCTTGAAGAAATGAGATAAGCAGTGGGTATGCAAATGTTGGTAGCATGTGATGTGTGATGTGAATGGAAAGAGAAGAAGAATTATGTATAAGAAAAGTGTGCAAACTGGAGATCAGTTTGAGCGAATACTTTAAGCATATAAGGAATTGAATTTTCACTTGTGGTGTAACTTCATTAGTTCAACCTTGGCAGTTAGCTAGTTTATGTTTACACAATTTTTGTAGGCAATGAGCCTTCATTTTTGCATAGTAAGTCCTTGTAAGTAGTGAGATTTTGTATATGGCAGTGAGCCAGTTTTAAATATAACTATATATATTGTGAGCTAATCCTCACCATGGTTTTCACCTCATTGGGTTATCCATGTAAAATCTCGTGTTTCTATGTTGTGGACTTTCATGGTTTGTTTTTCTCTTATTTGTTCTATGATTTAAATATTTATTGGTGTTTGTTCAATAAGTTTTAGCAGATATTGATTCACCCCCCCTCTCAGTATCTGGTTTATTCAACACTACAATTTGGGTTCTTGAGATTTTTGGATAAAATTAAGAAATAAGTAGATGAAAAAAACTCATTAAATTTTGCACCAACCCAGTTCGTAGTTTGTGATGTTTTTTCACCAATCTCGAGCATGGTCGAATTGAGGAGTCTTTACTTTTTGCAACAAAGTTAATTGTAAAAATTTATTTAAATGATGATTTATAAATCACTTTAAATAATGTTATAAATGCAAAATAGATAAAGATGTGTTTGCCTTCAAGTATGAGTCAAGGGGGGGTAGTTAAGGATTGATGAGTTGTGCCACGCATATAGGGGAAGTTGGAGGAGGTTATCCAACAAGTGCCAAGAATATGGGAATGGTTAGACTCAGTTTTGAAGGCCTTAGAGAGTATTTTGGAGCATTTTTAGGCGCCTTTATGATAGGTGAGGTCAACACTTGACCTTTTCTTCATCTTTGATGCTTTTTGGAGTGGATTTAGGGGCTAGATTTTAGGTTTTTTGGTTATACATGACCAAGGAAGTTTCTAGTTCATTTTTTTGTGCAACTACTTGGGAAAGCATAAGTAACTTCAAACTTTATTGTTGAAGGGAGTTCTTTTCTTCTTTTAGCATGTAATGTAGTTTATTTTGGAGCTCTTTCAACAAAAGATAACATTTTAACTTAATCTTAGACATGTACAATAGTATGTAACACCTTTTCATCAATAAAATTCAGTGTTTTTACCTTCTTAGAAGCTATCTCATTATGTGCAGTATGATGATGGATGAATACTCTTGTGAATTTTGATAATTCCTTTAATGTTTATCTCATTTTAACACCTTTAGGTAGAAGAAACATATATTTTTGCAGGTTGTAAGTTGTGTAGTGGTTCAAATAACTATTTTAGTTGTGAAAGAACTCCTTTCCTTCAAAAGTGTTAAGAGAACCAAGCCTCCATGCAAAAAACTTATGTATTAATATATGAAAATATCTAAGATGTGTTAAGTTAAGCTGAGTTATTGAGAAAATAGTGTGTTAAAACAGTAGCTTTACAGGTTTTAGATAATATTTAGGTGCATCACCATAGGAGTTTAGTTTCATTTCATGTTTCCTCCTTACTCTTTCCTTCGTGAAGCATTAGAATAGTTAATTAGGTGAGTACCATAAGAGCCAACTTTCTCTGGAGGTCCATTCCAAGTTTAGACAACCCACATGCCTAAGAATTTTCCCATGTTTCTCCAGAATGCTAAGTTCTACAACTTAGCAAGGGTGCAATTTTGAGAGCTAACATGAATATTAATATGTCTTAAATTTTGTTGGGATTTCTTATTCACTTGAATCCTCTTTTTGATGATTGTTCAATCTAGTTTGAATCACTAATATAAAAATATATTTTATTTTTTGATCTATATAGGAAAACACATGGGCTTGCATATTGTTTTGGAAGGATTTTTTGACATGAACTTGATAAAAAAATAAATTTAAAATTATTCTTCTTTTATTCAACTATTTTAATTTGATGTGGTTTTTGGATGTGTTAATATATTGGCACTCCATTTCAGACAAATGGAGAAGACTTCACACTTAATTTACAATATAAAGAAAGTCTTGCCTAATATCTGAGAGGAAAATGAGAACTCTAATTTTTTTGAGCACTTAGGAAGAGTAGTTGCTATTGAAATTGTTGTAAATGGATAAAATACCTCATTGTAGAGAATGGACCACTATCATTTAGGTTTTTTTTCTTCCTATTGGACGACCATATTCCTCATTTCTTTGATTTTGAGTTGTATAAAATCTTTTGGGATGATAACCCTTCCATGTACCATATATTTTTACATCTAATCTATGTAAAGTTGATGTTATCAATAGATAAACTTTTCATGTACACAATTTTATCCTCTTAAAGAATAGATCAAATACGTTTTTCCCTCTCTACTTTATGTTCAATATCACCATCTAAAAAAAAATGAAAAAATGGGTGAAAAAATAGATATAATCTCAATGTCATGCACTAGTATCTAAAGTATTACTACGAAGAAATTGGAATTCTCAGATGTTGGATTCACAAGATAGCAGTAATTTTTAATGTAATACCCCTCCGTTTTGTCTTTTGATTGATCAGTGTTATTCTCTTTTGTGTTGTACTTTTTGTTAGTACCTTGACTATGGTACTCAGCTGTTATTTGATCGCTATCTATAAAGCGACATTAATGTTATCTTTTGACTTAAAGGTATTTTAATATGATGTTATCTTTATGATATGTTGTGATTAACATAAATGATTATTTGAATTAATGATGTTTCATGCTTTTGATTATGTTTCTATGTTAAATGCATCAGTTAGTACTACTGTATTGGTGAAGAGGACGGTATTGCATCACTCGCTTGCGAGTGCCTTGCGATTTTGTGATTTCCTCTTCACGGTGTGCCTTATTTTTGACATGTTATTATATGTGGGTGTACTCTTTGTTCACAGGTTCACAGGTACAGGACATCGACTCCACCTAATTTCATAGGTTCGAGTGTGTCCATTGCCCAATGACATTTGATTGGGAAATAGTAGCTAGGATTTCCGTACCTAGTCGTCACCCTGGTCATAGTGTGTCGTCGTTCCTAGTGTGGTCTAGTTGTTCCATTTTGTTTAGATTGCCTTGTTTTTGTTTATTTAGGAAGTTAGAATAATGTTAGAAATGTGATTTAAATTATTGAGTAATTTAATTTAATTAATAAATAATTTAATCTTATAGTAGATTTATTTTATTAATTCATTAAATTATTTATGTTAAAATAAATTACATTATCCATTTTGGAAATGCATGCATAATTGAGTTGGAATTGAAAATTAAGAAAATGAATTAAAAGTCAATTTAGGAATTTTAAAATTCAAAAATTCAAAAAAAGAGATATTTCCTATTCTGTTTTCAAAAATTTATGAGGGTGGTTGTAGGATTTTGGGAAAAATTTGCATTATCTTTGAATTTCTTCACAAGTTTGGATTATGGAATTTTTGGAACAAAATTGAGAAGAGAAGAGGGAGAAATTTTTCAATTTGTGGGTTTTTGGATTTAAGCTTGAAGAATCTGAGGATCTGAAGAGGGAATCAAGGTATCAACATGGTAAAATCTGCGACCGCCATGGGAAAATCCACTGCCGCTTGGTAAGAAAACTGGCGCTGACCTCCTCCCAACATCCTTAGTGCAGATCTCGAGGTTTGTGCGGCTCAACCCTAAGGGTTGGCGCGTGAACCGAGGCTCTCTCGCTTGGTTTTAAGAAAAAAAAAAAGATATATATTAAGTTTTTATGTTATAATATATTTTAATATTCTATAATTATAATATTATAATATTAGAATATTAATGTAAATTGATATTTAATATTATATGTTATAAGATTAACATATTAAAATATATTTATAGATTTATATTTTACTGGTTAAAATTTTATTTTAATATATGTATATATTTATTGTTTTTAAATATATATATATATATATTAAAATAATGGTTTGTTCAAGAAAACGTAATAGGGAAATGCTGGTTAAATCATTGTTTTGATTTTTTTTTTAATATTATATTTGGCGGGGAAGTAGTTTTAATCTTAAAATGATATGATTTTTTTGTTTTACAAGTTAATTATTTTCAAATGGTTATGTTGAATAAGGAGATAATAGTTTTTTTTTTACTTCATTAAATTTTGTCAATTATATGATTATTGGGTTAACCTATCATTAATTATAATCTAGTAGGGAAATTAAGTAATTTAGTATTAATTTCTCTCTTAATTGGAAGGACGAATTTATTTCAATTTAATTAAATGCAATAAATTGTTGAATGATTACTGAATGCTAGTGAGGAAATGGGTTTAGTGAACCCAAACTAGATCTGATTCTTGTCTTGACATTGATCTATGTGTGTTATCATTTGGGAAATGTGGGTTTTAATGTTTAACAAGTCTTCCAGATGGGATTTCAAGTTTGTGGGTTGTCGTACTGTGAAGTCAACCATAGATGGCCTTGGGTAGTGTTTTTAACTAGTTTGTTCCCCCGGTTATCACGAACGGGAGTGTGTGGACTGTATGTCTTGGTTAGAGATGTATTACCTTTATGTCGCACTTGTGTACCCTTGGGTTGTGGAGTTGTTCCACGTGTCATCTTAGAGGAGCAGCTTGTAACGAGGGCCGGCGCACGAAGTGGTGCCAGGATAACTCGTTGTAAGTTAGTTAATCCAGTGATAACTAAATTAATTGATTAGAGTATCACGTAGTATCAAACACTTAATAAGATAATTATGCCTCGCTTATGATCACAAGGGCTCGTAAAGACCTGGGTTGAGACGGGAAGGCCTGCATTGGCAAGATCATTATCTTGTCCCTACGAAAGATAACTGATTCCACATTGGTTTACATGAGGGGCCGAAAGTCGTTAGAGGTTACCAGGATAACCCGAGATGGGGGCCAAGACCTAGGAAGACTTGCTAGGATAACCCATGTAACATTGTGATGACACTTCTCCTAGGTTGACAGTATGTTTGCATCCGTGATGCAGTTGATTATGTAATTCCAGAAGCATTGTAACCTTGTGAGAGTGATGTCATTATATTTATTTTAGTATGGTTGTGTTAGTCTATGTCTTGAGGTAGATGTCGTGGTTTGGGGATTCCTTGTTATTGTCTCCTAGCACGGGGGGGTGGGCCTTTGGGTTCCACTTGGTTGGGTGGCATGCACCTAAATCCGTTGGGTTCCTTCTCCTTGTTCGTGTGGATGAGACTTCCAGTTGGAGAGCTCGTGGTTTCGATTTCAATTCTTGCTTTATTTCTTTTTAGTTGTTCTTGTAATTTATTTACCCTCTTTGTTATCGAGGTGGAAGTTGTAATTGTAATTATGTTTATTGGACTTGCCTCATTCGGGGAATGAGAATTGTAACCCTATTGTTTGAATTATGATTAATGAAATTGAAAGTTTCATCTTTTGCTTGTTGTTAAATTATCTTACTTGGAATGTATGAGTTATCTTATTAATTAAATAATGGACATGGTTTATATTCATGTTTTTTGTTGAGGTTCTAAATAACCTCTGTCTCGTAACCTTAGAGGATGTTGGAATTTGTTAGTGAACTTACTTATTATTGTAATTAAACAAAAAAAAATATTCTATTTTAGTAGTTAAATGCAACTTCCTCTAGGGTTGCGTGGCGGGGCGTTACATTTAATTTTATGGATAATCCTCAAAATATACAAATATACAATCAAAAAATACATAGATGGTTATAAATAACCTAAATTATTAATAATATGTGTATAATTTAACACAAATTCTATGTAATAGGAAAGCAATAACATTTGTATTATTGACAAAAGATGTGCCAATTTTTTTTTGGGTTCATCTATAAAATTAATGGCATCATCATATGAGCAAGGAAGGGGTAAATCATTTGAATATAGTGATGAAACCTATATCAATAGGTGTTGTATTTATGTTTTAGTTCTTTTTATTGATTATAAAAATGAACTAGCACTTAATGATATACACAAGAGAGAGGTGTTGAATGACAATGCTTAGGACCCTTCTTATTCACATGAGGAAGTAGGATGATCAATTGATATTCTAAAAGAATGGATAGAACATGTTTAGGGAGGTCACCATGATGTGTATAGGATCATTGGATATGTTTGGATGAAATGAAAGAAGGTTGGTTACTTGATAGGGGCTTGCAAGAAATATAAGTTATTATTTTCAAAAAATAAATGGTACCAAAGGGGTAGTGAGTAAAGAGGATGGAGCAAAGAAATGGTGAGGATTTATGTCAATAAGGCGTGGCTCATTTATAAGGGGAATATAAGGTTTAATTGCATATTATTAAAATAAGGTGAACTATTACAAATTTCAATTCTCCAAGAAGTATACAAATATAATTTTATCAATGCAACATTGGGTTCATAAAGATATAACATGAAAGCCTAAAATTATCAAATAGAAATTAGTTAACCATATGATATGATTGGGAAACATAGTGGGATTGGGAGTGATATGCTTGTGCTTGTTCTAAGCTCAAGGGTGGAGAGCTTGGGGAGGATTTTCAAGTGGGGGATACATAAAACTAATCAAATTGACCTGAGGGGTGACTAACCAATTGGGTTGTTATGTATAGAGGGTTTTACAATAGTATGTGGGTTACAGGTCTCATAACACCAAGTGTTTTCCACCTTGAAATTATTGTAATGAAAACCATTTTCTATTTAGAGAGTACAAATGTAATGAAAGGAACCTTCAAAATTTACAATTTTTTCTTAGGTGAAAATTGTGTTTTAATTTTCTCATATGATAAAAAAAAATTTATAAAATAATTGTAGGCTGAAAAAACATAGTGGGTTTTGAGTGATATGACTATGCTTGCTATAAAATAAAGGGGAGAGAAATCAAGAGCAGTTGTATGTGAGGGATACATAAAAATAATCAAATTGGACTAAGGGGTAACTAACCAATTGGGTTGTTACTTGTAGAGGCTTTTACAATAGTACGTGGGTTGCAAGTTTCATAACACAGTGTTTTCCAACCTATAATTTTATAAAATAATAAGAATGTAATGAAAAACCTTTTTTTATTTACAAAGTAGGAATGTAATGAAATTCACCTTCAAAATTTATAACAAGTCTTTTAGTAAACATTGTGTTTAAATTTCTTCATATGTTTGGAAAAAAAAACATTTCATAAGGAAATAACTGACAGGGGACAATGTGTTTTCCAACACTACAAATAATGTGAGCATTTTTATCTTCCAATTAAATGAAGAAAGTGAAATTCCATTTTTACTGTACCAAAGGGTTGTTCTAGAATTTGAAGGTGGACTTCATTACATTTTTGGTGTGTACAAAACAAAAAAAAATCATAAGGAAATAATTGACAAGGGACAATGTGTTTTCAAACACTACAAATAATGTGATAATTTTTTTGTTCCAATTAGATGAAGAAAGTGAAATGTTATTTTTAACGTACCAAAGATTTGTTGTAACGCCCCGCCATGGCAACCCTAGAGGAAGTTGCATTAACTAACTTAAATAGACTAATTTTTTTTTTTAAAGTATAATTAATAAACAAGTTCGCTAACTAATGCCAACTTCCCCTAAGGTTACGAGACAGAGGTTATATAGAACCTCAACAAATAACATGAATTAAACCAAGCCAATTAATTAACCAATAATAAAAGCACATACATCCAAGAAGAAGAATTACATCAAACATCAAGATAACTTTCCATTGCATTAATCTATCATTAAATATTACAATTACACTTCCACCTCGATACAACCGAGGGGGTAAAATAATACAATAAGATAACTGAATCAGATAAAGCAAGGACCAATGCAAAAACCCACGAGCTCTCCAACTGGAAGTCTCGCCACACGAACATGAAGAAGAACCCAACTGATTTAGGTGCACGCCACCGAACCACGTGGAACCGAAAGGCCCACTCCCCCGTGCTAGGAGATAGTAACCAGAAATCCTAGTTAAGACCATCTACCTCTAGACAAAAGATAACCTAACTGAACCAAATGAAACATACGTTCACATGAACATCACAGATACATCCCAAGTACACATCAAATACCATCCAAGTAAAACATAAGTACAACACTACATGATCACAATGCTTCCATGAATAAAGCAGAACAAGGATATAACGAGAACCAATACCCACAATAAACAAGTACCAACTATGGTCACACAATGTGCCATCATACAATACATCATGAGTCACCCACACTGATCATCAAGATGGTGGCCCTAACCCATCATTGGACCTCATACCTACTAGAGCAAAACCAAAGGTTAACTGTTGTCCTAGATAGAGTGTCATCACACAGCTCGTCATGAGTTACCCAATGGATTGTAAGGAAGGTAACCCAAACCGACCCTTGGCCCTCACACTTACTAATGCGGAGCCAAATACCTTTCGTACCGACAAGATAGATGACCTTGCCATCCCATGGCCTTCTCACACATCCCAAGTCTAAACAAGCCCTTGCGTCAATGAGTGAGGGATACTTATCTTTTTAATGTGAAGTACTACCCAAGCTCTAAGTATATTAATTTAGTTATCACTTAAATATACCACTTTCGATGGTTACCCAGTCTTACCTCTTCCAAGCTCTGGCCCCAAATGGAAGCCACTCTTCTACTTGACAACACACGAATAACATCCAAACATCAAGGGTACAAGATACAACGAAAAAGGTATTACAACCACTCCTTTCTCAGGAGGCAACCTTAGTTCGACACCCTTTCCAAACACTGGAGGTAACAAGGTAACAAACTGCTCCTGACAGGAGACACACATAATAAAGACCTCTCCTTTCTGAGGAGGTAACGAATATAAAAACCACTCCAACATAGGAGGTACTAACCACATAGCAAAGTCCATCCTTACCAGGAGACACGGATCCCATAATCCGCTCCTCAAATAAGGAGGTACAAACATACTCGTTCATAGAAATCGAGTAGTAACAGGTAAAAACACAAGTCCCACCTAGGGAATACATAATAGGTTGGCGTAACAAACGACAATCCACTAAACGGAAAACTCAACTAGAGACTGTCAAAGTAAGGACTCATTCCAAATGATGACAAGAATCAGATAAAAGTTAAACAAGCATTAAATCTACTTTGGATATCCTAAATCCATGTCCTCATACTAACATTCAGGAATTCATTGCATATATAAGCAAATACAGATTACGTCTTATTCAGATAAGGGAGAAAGTTAACATTTAATACTTAATTTCCTACTTGTCTTTCATTAATAATAAAATACTCAATTGAATCCACTAAACAAAACATCATAATTTGAATTAATCGTTTCCACATTGCAATATAGTCATTCTTAAGCAAACGTATAACTTGATCTGAAAACATATTATTTTAATACAAAACTAATCTCCCTTACAATCAAATGTTTAAAATAAATCAATGATGTAATAATTAAATCAACGCTAATCCCACTAAAGTATTGAATTATGACTAAACAATAATTTAACTAAGGTCACTCGTTTCATTTCTCCAATTAAAATTAATTCCTGTTAATAGGGAAAACAATAATCATCTATGCATTTTAAATTTATTTCCCAACTCGACATATGTCCATTTCCATAAAGATCCTCAATTATCCCAAAATAGTATTATAATATTATACAATATAATATTAATAATTAATACATATTATTTTTTTTAAATGATACATATTAATATATTAAATATCATATTATAAAATATTATTATATATATGCAACAAAATATATAAATATTAATATATATCTAATACCATAATATAATAATATAAATATTATATATATTATAATATTAAATTTATATTAAAATATATATATTGGTTTTTATAACAATTAAATAAAGATGAGATTTTAAATGCGCCAGCCGCATTGGTTCGCGTGCCACACGAAAAGGTTTTACCTATGCTCAGGCCACGCACCCCACAGTGGTCGGCTGATTATGTTCACACACAGCCGACCCCCATTAATGGGGGCGGCGACTGTGTGTGAGCACAGTCGTTCGCACCCATGTGGGTGGCGGCGGCAGTAAATAAAGCAAGGGAAGGGGGAGTGGGGAGAGGGGGAGGGATGCGCTGGGCACGGCTCCCTCCGCCCGCCTCCCATGGGGCGCGGTGGGGGTTGAGCCCCCAGCGGCCCCCCCAGAAAATTTTGATTTTTTGTTTGTAATAAAAAAACAAAACCCTAAATAACATTCCCTGCGTTTTTCCAGAACACAAATTTTATAAGAAAATAAATTCTGCCCCAACACAATTTCGAATTTTTCCCCAAATAACTTTTAATAATACTTCATTTTTTTAACAACTTAATACATACATATATATGTATGTATATACATATATCTCAAAGTATATATATGTATATACATATATATATGTATTTTTGGTTTAAAAACCAGAACAACTTGAAAAAACCAGCATAATAAAAAAAACTTCAAACCAATGATTTTCATTTTCAAAACATTATTTCCTTGGACCATTTTAAATTCAAATGGGTTTTCATGCAATTTTCAAGCACATAATTTCAAACTTAATCCAATGAATTCAAATAACAAGATTTAAGATTTCATTCAAAATATTTACCACAATTTACAATTAAATTTCATACTTTCTAACAAGCATAATAAAAACACAAAAACCTGATTTTTTCTTGAGTTTGAAGAGGTCCAGCTAAAGCCAAGCTTTCCACCTTGCATCCAAATCCAACCCCACAAAATTCCACAAACCCAATCCAAAAACCCACAAAATTGAAGCAATCTTCCTCTCACAATTTCAATTTTTCCAAAAACTCCAAGATCCAAAAATTGAAGCCAAAATTTCAAAACATAAGGATTTTTCCCTAAATCCTTCAACCACCATAATAACTTCTTCAAAAACAGAAAATGGAAAATATTTAATTTTTAAAACATTTTAATTTCCAAATTCTAAAATATCTATTTTTCCAATTTGAATGCAAATTCAACTTTGACTTTCCAAACATTTTTCATTTCTTTTCCAATTTTAAATTTTCTCAATTGATTTCCATATATTTTCTATTTCCAATTTTCAAGAAATTTAAATCCATAACTTTAATAAAGATAAATTGACTTCTTTCAACCAATTAAATTTAATCAATTAATAAATAGATTTAATCAAAGATTAAATTATGTATTAATTAAATTAAATTAACAATATAATTCTAGAACACCATAATTCACAACTTAAATTCATTAAGCTATTTAAATCACCCAATTCAATTTGCAATTAAATAACAAAGAGGGGAACACGATAACCAAAGCAACACAACCTAACAAGCAACTGACAACAAACAGGACTAGGGTGACGACCTGACATGGAAACCTAGCTACTATCTCCCATTTGAATACCATTGGGTATTGAACACGCTCTCACCTGTGAAGCTAGGTGGAGGTGATGTTCTGTACCTATCAACCTACAAATTAAGTAAACACAACATATAATATGAACAATATAAAATACACACCGTGAAGAGGTAATCACGGGATCGTAGGGCACTCGCAAGCAAGTGATACGATACCGTCCCCATCACCAATACACTGCAAGTAACAAACAATTCTAACATGCTAGTATAATTGAAAGCATAATCATCATTACTTCACATATCCATTTTGTTAATCCAAAACATGCCATAAAATAACATCGTATTAAAATACCATCACAACAAAATTACATTAATGTCACTTTATAGATAGCGACCAAATAAAAGCTGAGTACCAAAGTCAAGGTACAAATAGAAAGTATAACACCACAGAACATGACACTGTTCATCCAAAATGAAAAACAGAGGGGTATTACATCCTCCCACACTAGGGTTAGGCATACTCTTGGAAGCCTGCAAACAATAGGGATATAACTCCCTCAAAGAAAACTGCATACAAATCAAAACCTCGACCCCTGAGGGTGAGTATCCTGCACTGAGCGACTAACTCCAGAAGTCTTCTGTCACGGACAATCCCTAGCAAGGTGGCCCTACTGACCACAAGAGTAACACCCCATGTTATGACCAGAACCTCTATCTCCTACAAGTGTAGTGGACTGATGCACACTACCCCAATCAGCCACAGACTGTGAACTCTGGGCTGGCTGCACCTGCCGATTGCGCTTGTTGCGCCACCAACTCCTGTTCCTCTTGGGAGAAGAACCACCATCATCCTAACAAGGCTGAGAGTCCTTACGCTTCCCAAGCGCACTCTCCTGCTGCTGACTACTCTGAGATGGTCCCTGCTGAGATTGAGAAGGTACACCTCCCTGAGGCTGCCCTCCTTTAGCACTAGATCCTGCCACTGCACCACTGCTAACTAGAACACTCATGTGTCCCCCAAGTGCCATACTCAAGTTATCCTCAATAATGCGTACTTTCTCTACAGCCACATCCATGGTCTTGGGTTTGAAAACCCTCACACCACCACTGAGATGGGCATTTAAGCCCCTGACAAAATGCTGCACTAACATGCTCTCATCATCGCCAATACCTGCATACTGTTTGAGCTCATAAAAACGACGCTCATACTGCTCAAAAAATAATGTCAACTGACGTAAGGCATGGAACTCGTCTCCACGATGCTGATGCCAATGCTCCGATAAGAATCGAGCCTTGAACCTCTCTACAAAGATCTCCCATGATGCTGTATGAATATCGATATGGAGCTTCTGCTCCTCTAGTCTCCACCATGTAGATGCAAATCCTCTCAACTACATAATGGCATATCGAGCTCGGGTGTTACTACCATACGGGTGCATTGCAAAACACCGATCCAAATCTATCAGCCACGTCTCGGCCTCTAAGCCCGTACCTGAACCATCATACATAGGAGGGTGCCCCCTAAGCAAGTCCCTCATGTGAGCCTCGGACTGGGGTGGAGCTTCCCTCACCACAGGGTTAACTTGAGTCTCAACCTGCCTAAGTCCAAGGAGTGCCAAAGCCTCCTCAAGCTCTCTACGCCTAGCCTCGATCCATGCTGGATCCTACTGCCGATCACCTATCCCAGGAGCATTCTGAGATGCCTGAGGGTCTACCTGATCAGGAACAACTGAAACACGAGGAGGAGAGTCATGTTGACTCCCACTTCAACCACCTATATGGCCATGGCCACGCCCTCTACCTCTCTCGCGTCTAGGCGGCATAGTCATGCACAGACACTTCAAGATATTAGGCAAGGTACACAACTTAAAAGCCCACACAACGAAAAGCTAAATGGTCCCATCATAATCCCACAGTACCCAGTGTTTAAACCTAGGCTCTGATACCATGTGTAACACCCCGCCATGGAAACTCTAGAGGAAGTTGCATTAACTAATTAAACAGACTAATTTTTTTTTTTAAAGTATAATTAATAAACAACTTCGCTAACTAATGCCAACTTCCCCTAAGGTTATGAGACAGAGGTTATATAGAACCTCAACAAATAGTATGAATTAAACCAAGCCAATTAATTAACCAATAATTAAAGCACATACATCCAAGAAGAAGAATTACATCAAACATCAAGATAACTTTCCATTGCATTAATCCATCATTAAATATTACAATTACACTTCCACCTCAATAAAACTGAGGGGGTAAAATAATACAATAAGATAACTGAATCAGATAAAGCAAGGACCAATGCAGAAACCCACGAGCTCTCCAACTGGAAGTCTCGCCACACGAACATGAAGAAGAACCCAACGGATTTAGGTGCACGCCACCCAACCATGTGGAACCAAAAGGCCCACTCCCCCATGCTAGGAGATAGTAACCAGGAATCCTAGTGAAGACCATCTACCTCTAGACACAGGATAACCTAACTGAACCAAACGAAACATATGTTCACATGAACATCACAGATACATCCCAAGTACACATCAAATACCATGCAAGTACAACATAAGTACAACACTACATGATCACAATGCTTCCATGAATAAAGCAGAACAAGGATATAACGAGAACCAATACCCACAATAAACAAGTACCAACTATGGTCACACAATGTGGCATCTCATAGTACATCATGAGTCACCCACACTGATCATCAAGCTGGTGGCCCTAACCGATCATTGGACCTCATACCTACTAGAGCAAAACCAAAGGTTAACTGTTGTCCTAGATAGAGTGTCATCACATAGCTCGTCATGAGTTACCCAACAGATCGTAAGGAAGGTAACCCAAACTGACCCTTGGCCCTCACACTTACTAATGCAGAGCCAAATACCTTTCGTACCGACAAGATAGATGACCTTGCCATCCCATGGCCTTCTCACACATCCCAAGTATAAACAAGCCCTTGCGTCAATGAGTGAGGGATACTTATCTTTTTAATGTGAAGTACTACCCAAGCTCTAAGTATATTAATTTAGTTATCACTTAAATATACCACTTCCGATGGTTACCCAGTCTTTCCTCTTTCGGGCTCTGGCCCCAAACGGAAGCCACTCTTCTAATTGACAACACATGAATAACATCCAAACATCAAGGGTACAAGATACAACGAACAAGGTATTACAACTACTCCTTTCTCAGGAGGCAACCTTAGTTCAACACCCTCTCCAAACACTGGAGGTAACAAGGTAACAAACTGCTCCTGATAGGAGACACACGTAATAAAGACCTCTCCTTTCTCAGGAGGTAACGAAGATAAAAACCACTCCAACATAGGAGGTACTAACCACATAGAAAAGTCCATCCTTACAAGGAGACATGGATCCCATAATCCGCTCCTCAAATAAGGAGGTACAAACATACTCGTTCGTAGAAACTGAGTAGTAACAGGTAAAAACACAAGTCCCACATAGGGAATACATAACAGGTTGGCGTAACAAACGACAATCCACTAAACGAAAAACTCAACTGGAGACTGTCAAAGTAAGGACTCATTCCAAATGATGACAAGAATCAGATAAAAGTTAAACAAGCATTAAATCTACTTTGGATATCCTAAATCCATGTCCTCATACCAACATTCAGGAATTCATTGCATATATAAGCAAATACAGATTACGTCTTATTCAGACAGGGGAGAAAGTTAACATTTAATACTTAATTTCCTACTTGTCTTTCATTAATAATAAAATACTCAATTGAATCCACTAAACAAAACGTCATAATTTGAATTAATCGTTTCCACATTGCAATATAGTCATTCTTAAGCAAACGTATAACTTGATCTGAAAACGTATTATTTTAATACAAAACTAACCTCCCTTAAAATCAAATGTTTAAAATAAATCAATGATGTAATAATTAAATCAACGCTAATCCCACTAAAGTATTGAATTATGACTAAACAATAATTTAACTAAGGTCACTCGTTTCATTTCTCCAATTAAAATTAATTCCTGTTAATAGGGAAAACAATAATCATCTATGCATTTTAAATTTATTTCCCAACTCGACATATGTCCATTTCCATAAAGATCCTCAATTATCCCAAAATAGTATTATAATATTATACAATATAATATTAATAATTAATACATATTATTTTTTTTAAATGATACATATTAATATATTAAATATCATATTATAAAATATTATTATATATATGCAACAAAATATATAAATATTAATATATATCTAATACCATAATATAATAATATAAATATTATATATATTATAATATTAAATTTATATTAAAATATATATATTGGTTTTTATAACAATTAAATAAAGATGAGATTTTAAATGCGCCAGCCGCATTGGTTCGCGTGCCACACGAAAAGGTTTTACCTATGCTCAGGCCACGCACCCCACAGTGGTCGGCTGATTATGTTCACACACAGCCGACCCCCATTAATGGGGGCGGCGACTGTGTGTGAGCACAGTCGTTCGCACCCATGTGGGTGGCGGCGGCAGTAAATAAAGCAAGGGAAGGGGGAGTGGGGAGAGGGGGAGGGATGCGCTAGGCGCGGCTCCCTCTGCCCGCCTCCCATGGGGCGCGGTGGGGGTTGAGCCCCCAGCGGCCCCCCCAGAAAATTTTGATTTTTTGTTTGTAATAAAAAAACAAAACCCTAAATAACATTCCTTGCGTTTTTCCAGATGCAAATTTTATAAGAAAATAAATTCCGCCCCAACACAATTTCAAATTTTTCCCCAAATAACTTTTAATAATACTTCATTTTTTTAACAACTTAATACATACATATATATGTATGTATATACATATATCTCAAAGTATATATATGTATTTTTGGTTTAAAAACAGAACAACTTGAAAAAACCAGCATAATAAAAAAAACTTCAAACCAATGATTTTCATTTTCAAAACATTATTTCCTTGGACCATTTTAAATTCAAATGGGTTTTCATGCAATTTTCAAGCACATAATTTCAAACTTAATCCAATGAATTCAAATAACAAGATCTAAGATTTCATTCAAAAGATTTACCACCATTTACAATTAAATTTCATACTTTCAAACAAGCATAATAAAAACACAAAAACCTGATTTTTTCTTGAGTTTGAAGAGGTCCAGCTGAAGCCAAGCTTTCCACCTTGCATCCAAATCCAACCCCACTAAATTCCACAAACCCAATCCAAAAACCCACAAAATTGAAGCAATCTTCCTCTCACAATTCCAATTTTTCCAAAAACTCCAAGATCCAAAAATTGAAGCCAAAATTTCAAAACATAAGGATTTTTCCCTAAATCCTTCAACCACCATAATAACTTCTTCAAAAACAGAAAATGGAAAATATTTAATTTTTAAAACATTTTAATTTCCAAATTCTAAAATATCTATTTTTCCAATTTGAATGCAAATTCAACTTTGACTTTCCAAACATTTTTCATTTCTTTTCCAATTTTAAATTTTCTCAATTGATTTCCATATATTTTCTATTTCCAATTTTCAAGAAATTTAAATCCATAACTTTAATAAAGATAAATTGACTTCTTTCAACCAATTAAATTTAATCAATTAATAAATAGATTTAATCAAAGATTAAATTATGTATTAATTAAATTAAATTAACAATATAATTCTAGAACACCATAATTCACAACTTAAATTCATTAAGCTATTTAAATCACCCAATTCAATTTGCAATTAAATAACAAAGAGGGGAACACGATAACCAAAGCAACACAACCTAACAAGCAACTGACAACAAACAGGACTAGGGTGACGACCTGACATGGAAACCTAGCTACTATCTCCCATTTGAATACCATTGGGTATTGAACACGCTCTCACCTGTGAAGCTAGGTGGAGGTGATGTTCTGTACCTATCAACCTACAAATTAAGTAAACACAACATATAATATGAACAATATAAAATACACACCGTGAAGAGGTAATCACGGGATCGTAGGGCACTCGCAAGCAAGTGATACGATACCGTCCCCATCACCAATACACTGCAAGTAACAAACAATTCTAACATGCTAGTATAATTGAAAGCATAATCATCATTACTTCACATATCCATTTTGTTAATCCAAAACATGCCATAAAATAACATCGTATTAAAATACCATCACAACAAAATTACATTAACGTCACTTTATAGATAGCGACCAAATAAAAGCTGAGTACCGAAGTCAAGGTACAAACAGAAAGTACAACACCACAGAACATGACACTGTTCATCCAAAATGCAAAACGGAGGGGTATTACAGTTGTTCTAAAATTTTAAGGTGGACTTCACTACATTCTTGGTGCGCACGAAACAAAAAAAAATTCATAAGGAAATAATTGATAGGGGATAGTGTGTTTTCCAATGCTACAAATAATGTGAGCATTTTTTTGTTCCAATCATACAAAGAAAGTAAAACTGACATGAGAGGCGACTAACCAATTGAGTTGTTACATGTAGAGGGTTTTACAATAGTATGTGGGTTATAGTTTTCATAACACCCATTGTTTTCCAACATGCAATTATAGTAATTAATTTTTTTTTCTTTTTTAGAGAGTTTGAATGTAACTAAAGGAACCTTACAAGTTAACCTCCTTTTATTTTGATGATAAAATTTACTTCTTATCTTTTACTTCCTTTTCTACGTGGTTAATTTTAGTCCTCATTGTTTTGATATAGTTTCAATGCTTCCAACTATTGCAAATATAATTATAGGTTGGAAAGAATAGTGACTTGTGAGTGAGAGAGTGGTAGGGGGAGAGAGGGGGAGGAGGGAGATAGGAAGTGGTAGGGTGGGAGTAAAAAAAGGTGGGAGAGAAAAATGGAAGGATGGAGATAGGGATAGGTATAGAGAGTGGTACGGTGGGAGGGAGGGAAGGAGGGTAGTTGGAGAGAGGTTGTGTGTGTGTGAGGGAGAGAGAGGGGGGAGGAGGGAGATAGGAAGTGGTAGGGTGGGAGGGATAGAGGGAGGGAGAGAAAGAGGGAAGGAGGGAGATAGGAAGTTGTAGGGTGGGAGGGATAGAAGAACCCAAAATGGACTTACTAGGAGGGGGAGATGTGATGGTGGATTGTGGGAAATAGGCACCAAAATGGATTTATAGGATGGAGGAGGGATAAGGATAATTTTTTTGGGTTTGTATGATGGAGGTGCAAGGAGTAAAGAGAGATGCAGGTAAAGCTAGATACAAAGGTAGGTTAAGATAGGTACAAAGAGAGAGATCTAGTGAGAGAGAGAGAGAGGGGGGAGGGAGAGTGAGAGAGAGGGGTATGTGGAGAGAGGGATTCTTATTTAACACAACCCATGTATATTAGAATTGTTACTATATGGTTTTTCATCATGTTTATATCAAATGTTCTTAATATTTTTTATAGGATTAAAATTCTAATTCTACCTTATTGGTTGTAACATATTTATGGTAATTTATCAAAACTAAAAGATCTAATTATATCTCCAATATTTAAAATTTACATAAAGTTGTTAGTTTATCACATGCGTTTGGATGGAATGGTAGGGATATTCATATCTTTGTTAGATACAAAATAAAATCAATTGAATTAGAAAAGTGAAAATATATTTCATATTTGGCAACCTAGGGAGCACATGTAGATAGGTAAGAAAAAATAGTGGGTTGTAATTTATTTCATTGTGCTTGTTCAAAGCTCAATGGTGGAGTTCTCTAGGAGAATTTTCTGGTGGGGGATACATGAAACTAAACAAATTGACTTGATGGGTGACTAAATAATTGTATAATTGTAGGTTGGAAAACAAAATGGGTTTTGGATGATTATACTATCTATGTATAATTGGAGGTTAGAAAATAGTGGGTGTTATGAAACCTGTAACCTAGATTCTATTCTAAAATCCTCTAAGCTAACAACCCAATTGGTTAGTCACCCCTCAAGTCAATTTGGTTAGTTTTATGTGGGTTGCAAAATGAATATAACTCGATAAAAATTATGATTATGAGTATATGAATTATTAGTCATAAATATTTTCCATGAATTATGATTATATAAATTATTAGTTCAAACACAAATGTGAAGCCAAAAATGAATTGATATTGAAAGAAGAGATAGAGAAATATGATAAAGAGAGAAAAAAAATGATGAAATTTGAATTGGTTATCAATGTAGTCAAGCATAGCCTACTTGAAGAAGAAAATAAAGAGAACTTTGAGCTACAAGAAATTGAAGTCATAAATTTCAAGGAATACAAAAATCTCTTATATGAGGATACAAAAACTCAAATAAATTAATCATCCTCTCCCTCCCTTTGTCCCTCTTTCCCCCCTCTCTCTTTCCACCTACCTCTCCTTTAATCACTCACTTTTTCCTTCCCCCTCTCTCCCTCCATTTATCCCTCCCACCCCACATCTTCCTCACTTTACCTACACCTCTCTCTCTACCTCTCCCATCGTCTCTCTTTCTCACACACCACCTCCTATGGAATATACAAGGAGAAATAGGGATGAGGGGAAGAAAGTGTACATAGAATAAATGATTAGGTGAGTATTATAGAATAGATTTTAAATATGGATGAGGAATGGTATACAATTAAAATGTAGCAATGAAGGGATGGGGAATTACAAATGCAACAATTAAAAATATCACAATTGTGAGAAGGTCTATAAGATGATAGGAGTTAACAAAAAGGTATACTCCTTTGAAATTATAAATTAATTTTCCTCTACCTTGTAGTAATGATTGATAAAATTCTATAGGAGAAGAGTTCTCTCAAAATGATAATGAATATTAAAGTAAATCCATGAAAGAGGAGATGGTGAGGGTATAGAAAATAAGACTTTTGACTTGGCTGATTTAGTTGTTCAGGAACCCATTGCTTGCAAGTGGGTGTAGACAAATAAATTTAGAGTAGAAAGAACATTAGAAAGGTACAAGGATAGTTGGTGAAATGGTTTGTTTTAAGGTAGAAGGAATATTGTTTATTGAGATATTTTTTCTTGTATCTATGTTGAACTTCATTAGGATGTTGTATATAGCTACATCTTTTTATTTTGAAGTGGACAAAATAAATTTTGACACAACATTATCATATAGAGATTTGGATGAGAAAATATATAAATTTCATCATAAATAATTTTAGATAAGGGGTATAAAATATAGGGTTTGAAAACTAAAAGGTTCTTTATATGGTATAAAGTGCTCGCCATGTATGTTGTATCAAAAATTTGATCCATATACATTATAATTGGGTTTTCCAAGGAATTCAATTGAGTTAACCATAGTTTTACATGATGATATATTAATCATTAGGACTAATAAAGTGTTGATTAGAGAACTCAAGGTTTAGTTGGATTATAGGTTTGAGATGAAATATCTAGGAGTTATAAGGTATATCCTTGGTATATGAATACATAGAAATATGGATAATAATAAGATACATGGTTAAACTAGAGGAAGTATCTTGAGACTATTCTATAGTGGTTCTACCCTATATCTATATCGCATTCTATTTACCTATATATATACCTTATGTTATTTCTATAATTGTGAAATTTTATATGGACTTGGATATTCTAACATTTACAATTTTAACTTATCAACCATCTCTTTTAGTACTAAAATATATTTAATACCATTTTATGATGAATTTATAGCACTTATTATTAGTCTTGTATACATTTCTAAAGAGACTTCTCCTTTGTACTAGTTATTTATCAATACCATCACTGTTTAGAAAAACTCTAGTTTCTCTATCACTTTCTTCTTTAATAATTCATAGCTTCTATAAGAAATTTAAATATTTAAAACACTCATCAACATCCCTTATAAACACATTTGAGGAAAATTATGAATGATTAAAGAGATATATCTAGTGTGAGAGAGAGAGAGAGATGGGGGAGGGAGAGGTAGAGAGAGGGATTTTTATTGAATACAACCCATTTATATATTATAATTATTAATATATGGTTTTTAATCATGTTTATATCAAATGTTCTTAATATTTTTTTATAGGATTAAAATTATAATTTAACCATATTTTTTGTAACATATTTTTGGTTATTTATCAAATCTGAAAGATCTAATTATATCTCCAATATTTAAAATTTGCATAAAGTTATAAGTTTACCCCATGAGTTTGGATGGAGTGGTAGGGATATTCATATCTTACTTTTTCACAAAATAAAATCAATTGAACCAAAAATAAAAAAATATATTTCATATTTGACAACCTAGGGAGCACATGTAGATAGGTAAGATATGAGGACCAATGAGAGAATAATTTGGGCAGAGAAAACCTCCCTCACTCTCTCCCTCACACATACACACAACCTCTCTCCACCTACACCTCCCTCCCTCCCTAACTCTCTCTATACTTACCTCTCCTACCCTACCAGTTCATATCCCCCTCCTTCCCTCTTTCTCTCCCTCCCTCTATCTCTCCCACCCTACCACTTCATATCTCCCTCCTTCCCCCTTTCTCTCCCTCTAACACACACACAACCTCTCTCCTCCTACCCATCATTCCCTCCCTCCATAAATATCTCTATACATATCCCTACCACCCTCCAACTCCCTATCTCCCTCCTTACCTCTATCGCTCCCAACCTACCACTCTCTATACCTCTCTTTATCTCCACATTTCCTTATTTCTCTCCCTCCCTCTATCCCTCCCACCCTACCACTCCATATATCCCTCTCTAAATATGCATGGATAATGAAAGGACTATGATGGATGAAAGATTCTTATATTAATAAATTTATATTAGCCTTAAATGAACCTAATGGATTAATGAAATGATGATAGATGTTAGGTTTAGGGATGGTGGATTAATCCAAAGACAAACATAAATATGGTGTCAATAAGTGGATCATTCCTATCTCACTCTCATATCTATTATCATGAAGAATTTTTTAAATAACATGTACAACCTTGTACCTAGCCTTTATTTTTTAAGGGAGGTGAGAATTTCGTGAAAGCATTGGTTTCATCAATGAGATATGATGCCATATGAAAATTCCTTCCATTTTTATCATTTTCAAATTATTTATTAAGAGGTACAAAAATAAGATTTCAATATTGTTTGGAAGAAATTATTTCTTTAAAGTAATGTGTAACTAGAGTATCTTATCTCCAATAAAATGGGTGTAATGATTGTCACAAAAAAATGTACACATTAACTCCAAGATATCTTTGAAATATCTACAAAAGATGTTAATTGAGTACTTTTTCAATCTACTATGTTGTGGCACATCCACCTTATCTCTATAAATCATCATACAAGTGATGTGATGCTATTAATTTTACTTCATAAATTCAATGCCTCAAATAGTTTGTGAAATCAAAATGAATTTAGAAAGGATTTTACCAATTTAATATATTTGTTTAAAGTTAAAATTATAAGCAATGAAAATTTAAAACTGTCAACAAAATTTTCAATTGTTAGGGATGGTTAATTTCAAACTTAGATCTTAAGTTGATTTGGTTGTGGCATATAAACAAGTTACCATGCGCATTAGTAAATTAATTAATGATAGTTTTCATTAAAATATTAGTTTTTCTATATCCATACAATTTTTCTTTTATCCTGACTTTGTTGAGAATGTCTTAGTGCAACAATATATTGATAAATGACATATTATCATCTTTAGTTCATGGCCTAATCCCTGTCCATCTTCATTGTACCTTGTTGCCTATATCTCCATATATTTTCTATATACTTATCCCTAGTTTGAATCCTTGTAACACTTTTTCCATACATTTATTCCCCACTCCAAGATCACTACCTTATCATTGTAGATCATTTTCACATGGCTTAATATTAATCCAATTTGATCTTGAGGAGCATAAGCATAATCCTTAAATCCCAAGAGTAAAAAATCAGATTCCAATTTTCTTCCCTTTTGTTATGAGCCAACCTAGCACATGTTCCATTCAAGATGTTAGAATTCCATGATGTTTAAGTAAATTCAACATATACTTAAACACACACACATACATGTTAACTAGAGAACACTTCAATTTTTAAGGGTAATAAATTAAGATAATTTTTATTGATATCATATAGGCTATTACATAATTGTGAATGTTTTCTTTGATATCTCTCATTGTAGTACAGAGAGGTTGTGTGTGTGTCAGGGAGAGAGAGGGGGGAGAGAGATAGTAAGTGGTAAGGTGGGAGGGATAGTGGTACATATAGAGAGAGGGAAGGAGGGATGAGGGGATGGATAATGTGAGGGGTAGGTGGAGAGAGGTTGTGTGTGTGAGGGAGAGAGAAAAAGGAGTGAGTGAGTGATAAAGGGATGGGTTGGTGGAAAGAGAGAGAGGGTAAAGAAAGGAAAACAAAGGGAGAGGAAGGTTAGGAGGGATGGTGAGACATGAAAGATAGATAGAAGTATAGATGGATGGGGGGAGGGAGATGTCTATTGAGGTAGCGTGGGAGGGATAAATAGAGAGAGGGAATGAGGGAGACATGGAGAGGTAGGTAGAGAGAGGTAAGGTTGAAGGACTAGAGGGAGAGGTAGGTAGGGAAAATGAGGGGACATAAGGAAAGTAGAGAGGGAAGGGGAGAGATAACTAGATAGAGGGGGAAAGTTGGGAAATATTTATGGGATGGAGGAGGGATAAGGATAAAAAATTTCGGTTGGTATGATAAGGATAATTCATCCACTTTTGTATTTCAATTTTCACATTACACATAGTGAGGGAGGGGGAAAGAGAGATGGAATGAGGAATATAGGGATTGGTATGGTGGGAGGGATAGAGAGAGGTGAGATAAAGAGGGAAGAATGAATATAGGGAGTGGTAGGGTGGGAAGGATAGAGGGAGGAAGAGAAAGAGGAAAGGAGGTCTAGATATAGAGAGGTTAGGTAGGTGAGAAAGGTATAGAGTTATGGAGAGAGGGAGGGGTAGGTAGAGAGAGATAGTGGAGATATTTTTTCTGTGTGAGGGAGAGAGAGGAAAGGAGGGAGTGAGTGATAAATGGATGGGTAGGTGGAAATAGGGACAAAGGTAGGGAGATGAAGGTTAGGAGGTATGGTGAGAGATGAGAGATAGAGAGAAGTATAGAGGGATGGGGGCAAGAGGTATAGCAAGATAGCATGGGAGGGAGAGAGAGGGAATGATGGAGACATGGAGAGGTAGGTAGAGAGAGGTAAGGTTGAAATAATAGAGTAAGTAGGTAGAGAGAGTGAAAGGAGCGGGGGAAGGGGAGAGATAAGTAGATAGAGAGGGGAAATTGGGAAGGAGGGAGAGGCAAGTAGAAAGAGAAGTGGGGTGGTATGTATTGAGGGAAAGGTAGGTAGAGAGGGAGAGGGTTAGTGGAATGAAAATTAATTTGTAAATGGTTTTACAATTTTAATATGTTTGTTTAAAGGTAAAATGATAGGCAATAAAAATTTACAACTACAATTTTTTATAGGGATGGTTAGTATCAAATTCAAAACTTGGGTATTTGGTTGTGGCATACAAATAAGTTACCATCCACATTAGTCAATTAATTAGTGACTCATTTTTCACTAAGATATTAATTATTTCTAGATCCATACCATTTCCCATTTACCCCCACTTTGATGAGAAAGTCTTAGTGCGACAATATATTCATAAGTGACATATATTCTCATCTTTACTTCATGGACTAATCCCTATCCATATTCATTGTACCTTGTTTCACTCTAATTCTCTATCCATACAATCTAATTCCTTATATATGATTATTCATTACTCCTTACAATCCTACTATGTTGAGAAAAATCCACCTTATCTTTAGAAATCATCATACAAATGAAACTTTCCCTTTTATTCCATTATTCAAAAACATCATCACATTTAGGAGAGGTAGGTATAGAGAGAGTTAGGTAGAGAGGGGGGGTAGGTGGAGGGAGGAAGAGAGAGAGGGAAGGGGGAGATAGGGAGTGGTAGGGTGCAAAGGATAGAAGGACCCAAAATGGATTGTGGGACATAGGAACCCAAAAAATCTTGAAAAAAAGTATACCAAAGTGAATGAGATAGATAATGTATTAACTGAGGACATTCTTCCTACTCTTGAGAAGTTGATGAAGGTGAATGTGCAATATGTGTAATGGGAAAATGGCAATGCAGAACTAGGGCAATAGGTAGTAGAATGTATGAAATGGAAATGGAATCTAAAGAAGCAGACCAAAGTGAATGAGATAGATAGTGTATTGAATAAAGAGTTTATTCCCACTCTTGAGAAGTTGAGGAAGGTGCATGTGTGGTATGTGGAATGGGAAAATGTCAATGTAGAAGTGGATAAATTCAAGAGGTTTTGTAATTGTATAGGCATGAATTTGCACCCCTAACACAAATTCCCCTTTTCCCACTTATACTTTAGAAAACCTAAGACAGAGGGTTAATTCTACTTAAGCCCATTGCTCATATCACACTTGGTGCCTTCTTTGTGTGTTAGTGGAGGAATTTCTATCGAAGACACCTACGTGGTGCAAAGATGTCTGCACAGTGTGCTTACATCCCTGGCAGATTCCTACAGTTGGGGACTATAGAAACGTTACACTTCCTATTGGGAGGTGAAGTGTAAAACCTTTCTTCAGTTGGCCGACATAAATATGGTTGTTTTTCATCCTTTCCTTCATATTCTTCATTTCCTATCCATTCTCAAGTTTTACAAGATCAATTTGAGCACTCTCTCCATTTCATTCACTCATCCAAAAGATTTGTAGAAGCACTCCACACTCCATTGCAGCAATCTACCACTCCATCACTTTGATACTGCAAGTGCGGGACAAACACCATAGTAGTAGACACTTGAGTTCCTCTCATCTTCTCCTCCACTAGCCTTGAGCACTTTGGACAAAGGTGGTAAGCTCCTCTTATCTTCTCTATTATTTTGGTTGAGTAAGAACACATTGTTTTGTAGTGTCTTTTGTTTATGTTGCTTGCATTCCATTCTTTATCATTATTTCTATCATTGCAAACTTGGCTATCCGTGGAGGTGGAAACACCAAAATGGGGGTCTGACTAAGGCAGACCCCTAAACAGCCCCCCAAAATTTTCCTAGTTTTCTCTATGCAGGTGGAGAGATCGTGGAGCAATTTAGCAAGAAGATTGTTGTGTGAAATCATCTTTGCTACCCTTGTGGTAATATACTTCCTTTATCACATTCGTCCTTACATTTCACTCTTGTTAGTCTTGTTCATCACTTCCCAAAACTTCTAAACTAGGCTGATAGTTCTTTTTTAGAGCTTAAACCTCCTCTCTCTAGTTCTTTGGCCGTATGGATGCCAGCACACCTACAAGACACCAGTGTGCCATGCTATCATCCCATAACCATGATTTTTTCCTCCGACAAAGAGCTAATCAAGAGACACAGTTGACTCTGAAGATTGAATCATCTAGTCTCTTTCAACTCTTAGGTTTGTAGAGTGATTGAAGGGTCTCATAGTCCTCATCATTCTCATCCCACCTATCCTAACCTTCCTTTAAACTGAGGTAAGTTAGGGAAACCATACTAATCTTGGACTTTCATGACCTAGGGCCTTGCAGTGGTTGGTCCCCCTCTCTTACATTTTTGGTGAACCTGATGAGAATGATTTTGGTTCCATTTTCCAATACTGAAAGTCCCTTTCCTTGTGTTCTAGGAGTGTTGTGAGGCTTCTGCCTTGCAACCCAACCTATGACCCCTAGTAGGTGTAGTTAGAAGGTTTTGAGGGTGTTGTGTAACAAAACCTTAATTGGGTCACTATCCTATCCTGTAAACCTTGGGAGGCTTTGTAAAAGTATTGTTCGGTGTGCACGATGGCCTCTTTCTTGAATCAACCTATTCCCTCTTTGTAGACTATGAGTAGTGGTACTAGCATAACCTTTACTTCATAGGACTTGCCGATGGGATTTAATAGGGAGCCATCTCCTCTTTATATTCCTAAGAAGATAAATGGGAATACTGTAGTAGATGTTCTCATCGATCTGACATCTTAAGTGAATATCATAACTAAGGAGATCATGTTGATTAACTTCCAACATAAGGATGGGTATGATGCACTTGAAAGTACTTTCTGCACACATGATAGAATTTTCGTACCCCCTATAGGGAGTATTGTCCTATCGGTCCTCATTGGACCTAAATTAGTGAGCCTTAAATTTGACATCATCCCGAGGTCTAAAATTTTTAGGGTGAAGTTGGGCATCCCCTGGCTGGTAGCTATGAATGTAGTTCCCTTGGTTGTGCATAAGTGTCTAAAGTATTTTCATGGAGGTTTGGTACATGTTTTCCATGAAACTAGTTATAGACCACTTCTTGCACGTGGTAGCTATACCTTAGATTACTTTTGGCTTGCCCCTCTTGGTCCTCTCCCACCTAGGAAGGACCTCCTATATCACACATATCAAAAATATAAGAAGGGGTGCACTAGGACAAAAGTAAGATACCCTCCTTCACCCTATGTAATTTCACATAGAGCTTGTCTAAAAGCTGATAGTGATGCCACCAAAGCACATAGAAGAGAGGAAGAGAAGTGGTCTCAATATTATCCTTCTTCCTCTTTCACTGCTTAGCTCAATGCTTCCTCTCTCCATGTTGTGGTACCATCTACTTTTTCCTCGCATTTGTGAGAGAATTCCATGGTGCCTGCTTGGTGAAAGGCTAAGCATCCCACATTTGAGCTTCCTATCTTACCCATGGAGCCTAGGCCCATTCAGTAAGGAAGAAAAAAAACCCATTATGGTGAGTCTTCTCTATCTCAAACTTTATGGCCTCCTATTGTTCTTGTTCCTAAGACAGTGAATGGGAAGAGGCCCGCTGCTGAGGCACTAGAGTTGATCTCTCCTGCCATTCTTGAACCTACTTCTTTTTCTCCCATTTAGGAGTCTATACTTCCGCTAGAAATAGTCATGGAGGACACTTCCATGGCTGAGCATGAACCTTTTATCCCTTTGCAAGTCCCAAATTTTGGTTCGAAGAGTTGTAGAAATTGCCTTGTGCGCAAGCATAAGCACTAGAAAACTGCTCTTCTAGTTGAGCAAGCCTCCTTACAGAAGGAGGAGATGACCACACCTCCTCCTATTTCCTCCTCTCTCCCTCCTCCTATCTCTATTCAAACTAGTTTTGAGTCTCTTTTGGCCCCCATTGTGAGTGCACATGCACCTGGAAAGGTCCAAGTTTTTATCGCTCCTTCTATGGAGCCACCCTTGTTGACTTTCATTTTGGATGTCTCACCTTTCTCGAAGCCCATGGGTATGGTTAATACTTTGGTTGTATCCACTGTGCTTCTTTCCTCTTCTCCTTCGACCCTCCTTGCTTTGTCTATGGGGAGTTCACTTCCCCCGATGAAGAAGAAGGTAGAGTATGGTCCCTCTATCAATGGAGGATGTAAGAAGAACCCACCTTCTCTGAAAGGTGGTCCCATGCTGACTTGTTCTATTCTAGTGACAAAACCAATCTTGACCTCCCCTGAGTTTGCCACCACTCCTGAGTATCTTGGTGAGCCTAGCAGTGAATCTCGCGTGCAAACTCCTCCATCTGCCAAGGTGAAACATGGCACTCTCATCAAGTGTATGTTTAACTTGGTGGATGAAGTTCAGACCTTGTTAGCGATCTTGACAAAGTCATTGACCTTAGACCCACAAGAGTCAAGAAATGGAGACCTCACAAGTCCCTCTACCTTGGCCCTTGTTGCAGGAGGATTGAAAGCTCTTCCCCTTAACATTGCGACATTGCAAGATTGTCACCCTTCCCTCTATGTTGATCTAGAGTGGGAAGTTGACGACCTCTTGGTTGACTAGTGTGAGGGGGAGACCCTCTTCTTGATCTTTAGATGAAATGTGTGTGTGTGTTGTGACCCATGTTCCCCCATGATCATTCTATATGTGTTTGGATGACCCTCATTACCCTTGTTGGTGCTTGGATACAGATTTGGTGTTTGTGTTATAAACCTTCCTCTATGTGTATCATCACTATTCTATGTTTGTGATTGACTTTTGGTAAATTGAGGATGATGCAAAGCATCGAGAGCATTTAGGATTCCTTCCATGTTGACCCATTTTTTTATTTATTCTACTTTGTCTTTCATGCATTCTTCCTAATCTGGTTGGGGATTGATGATCTTTCACCTCTTATCATGGTTACATAATATATAAATAAAGGTAGATTTGAGCTCATGAAACCAGATCCCCTTGTTCCCTTTGTGTGTGTTCCCTTTTCCTTTTCTTTTCTCTTGATCTTTCTCTCTTCTTTGCTTGAGTTTTCCCTCTTATGTGTGAAAATGCCACTTCTACACAACTTTCTCTTTAGAAAATGCATTTGTTGTCAAGTGAATCCCTTCTCAAGACCCCTCACACACTTCCTTGTTAGAATTAAATTCTCGACTTTAAACCCTAAAAGAACATGTTTCCTTCATCATGGGTTTGTAAAGAAAGGACTTGGGGACCTTCCTTCAAAGTGGGAATATCTTTGATCTTCCCTCATGTGGGCACTTATCCTTCCTTTCGAATTCCTTGATGAACTGAACATCTTTTAAAAGGATTCCTTGATGATGAATCAATTCGAGAAGGAAGACAGCAGCTTTTGAACAGTGTGTACCTTGAGTGGACTCCTCTTCACGTTGGGTTCCCAAGGAACCCCTTCGAAAGCCTTCAATGAGTTCTATGGTGTCTAGCCTAGGAGTAGCCTGACTAGATTGGTTTCATATATTCACATCTATCTTAGGGGTAGCCTGACTAGACTTCACTTTTCAAACAGCGCATCCCTTGAGTGGACCCTCCTTCCTTTTGTAGGGTTCCTAAGGGACCCCTTTGAAAGTCTTGCAACTTAGCGATTGTCTGGATGATTGTCTATTTACTAGCTTGCACAACTACTTCCTAACATGTTTATCTATGGATAAACATGCCACCAAATCTAACTCTACAAAGTCCCCTTTTCTCAGTCTCCCTCATGTGAGAGTTCTTGGGGGATACCTTCCTTGCAGATTTAGGGGTCTATAAGGTTCTCTTCTTGGTTTCCTTCATGTGAAAGTTCTTAAAGGATACCTCCCTTATAGGAATGTGGGCCTGTAAGGCACTTTCATACTCCATCTTTGTAGTTCTGTGGAAATATGAAGTCTTTTCCTACACTTCCAAGTTTTCCATTTCGTGCTCTGCTTCCTCGTCGATTTAGGTATACATCTCTTAACTTGTTAATTCTGACTACTCTACTTTACCGAAGCACTCATCAATACTCATTCTCATTAAAGTGGGGGAAAAATGTATAGGTGTGAATTTTCATGCCTAACGCAAATTCCCCTTTTCCCCCTTATACTTTAGAAAACCTAAGGTGGAGGCCTAATTCCACTGAAGCTTGTTGCTCACATCATACTTGGCACCTACTTTGTGTGTCAGTGGAGGCACTTTTTTTGAGGATTCCCGTGTGGTGCATAGATGTCCACACGAAATGCTTACGTCCCTAGCAAATTCCTATAGTTGGAAATTGCAAAAATGTTACACTTCCTATTGGGAGTCAAAGTATAATGCCTTTCTTCAGTTTCTTGACCTGAATATGGCCATTTTTATCCTTTCCTTCATATTCTTTATTTCTCCATCCATTCTTAAGTTTTGCAAGATCGATTTGAGAACTCTCTCCATTTCATTCACTCATCCACAAGCTTTGTAGAAACACTTCACACTCCATTGCAACAATATACTACTCCATCACTCTAATAGTGCGAGTAGAGGAAAAACATCATGACAGTAGAGGCTTTAGTTCCTCACATCTTCTCCTCCACTAGCCTTGAGCACTTTGGATAGAGGTGGTAAGCTCCTCTTATCTTCTCTATCATTTTGGTTGATTAAGAACGTACTATTTTGTAGTGTCTTTTTTTTACATAGCTTGTATTCCCTTCTTTATCATTATTTCTATCATTGCAAACTTGGTTGTCTATGGAGGTGAAAACACCAAAATGGGGGTTTGATAGAGGAAAACCCCTAAACAACCTCCCGACAGTTTCTCGCTTTTCTGTGTATAGGTGGAGAGATATTGGAGCAAGCTAGCGAGAAGATTTTTGTGTGAAATCATCTTCATCACCCTTGTGTTAATATACTTCCTTTATCATATTCGTCCTTAAATTTCATTCTTCTTAGTCTTTCTCTTCACTTCTCGAAACTTCTAAACTAGGCTGATAGTCCCTTTTTAGAGCTTAAACCTCATCTCTCTGGTTTTCCGGTCGTATGAACGCCAACACACTTGTGAGATGCCAATGCATCACATTGTCATCCCATAACCGTGCTTTTGTCCTTTGATAGAGAGCTACTTGAGATGCATAGTTGACTCTGAAGATCAACTCGTCTAGTCTCTTTCAACTCTTGGGTTCATAGAGTGATCGAAGGGTCTCATAGTCCTCATCATTCTCATCCCACCTATCCTAACCTTCCTTTAAATTGAGGTAAGTTAGGGCAGCCATACTTTTCTTGGCCTTTCATGACCTAGGGCCTTGCAATGCTTGGTCCCCCTCTCTTACAACAATGAATGTAATGAAAGGAACCTTAAAAATTAACCTCCTTTTATTGTGATGATAAAATATTCTTCTTATCTTTTACTTCCTTTTATAAGTGGTTAATTTTAGTCTTCATTGTTTTGATACAGTTACAACACTTCCAACTATTGCAAATATAATTGTAGGTTGGAAAAAATAGTGAGTTGTGAAAGAGTGGGAGGGAGAGAGGGAGGGAGAGAGAGGGGGAAGGAGGGTGGGAGGGATAAAAGGGAGATAAAGAGGGAAGGATAGAGATAAGGATAGGTATAGAGAGTGGTAGGGTGGGATGGATAGAGGGAAGGAGAGAGATAGGGAGTTGTAGGATGGGATGGATAGGAATAGAGAGAGTTAGGGAGGGGGGAGGAGGGGTAGGTAGAGAGAGGTTGTGTGTGTGTGTGTGAGGGGGAGAGAGGGGGAAGGAGGGAGATAGGAAGTGGTAGGGTTGGAGGGATAGAGGGAGGGAGAGAAAGAGGGAAGGAGGGAGATAGGAAGTTGTAGGGTGGGAGGGATAGAATGACCCAAAATGGACTTAGTAGGAGAGGGAGATGTGATTGTGGATTGTGGGAAATAGGAACCAAAAACGGATTTACAGGATGGAGGAGGGATAAGGATAATTTTTTTGGGTTAGAAAAATGAAGTCAAAGATTTTTGAACTTAAGAATTCTATGGAACAAATACAATTTGAAATGTATGATACTATAAGTTGGGAGAGAGAGAGGGAGGGAAGTAGGGAGGGAGTGAGGGAGTGGTAGGTGGAGAGAGGTTTTGTGGGAAGGAGGGAGAGAGGTAGAGGGAAGGAGGGAGATAGGGAGAGGTAGGTAGAGAGTTAAGGTGAACATAATAGAAAGAGTTAGGTAGAGAGAGGTGGTTTGTGTGGCATTGATCATGAAAAGAGTTTTTTTAAATAGTGATGATATCAAAATAGAACTAGTACAAAGGAGAAGTATCTTTAGAAATATATACAAGACTAAATATAAGTATCTTTAGAATATCCAAATCAATAAATTCAATTTGTATAAAGAGAATTTACTTGTACATTATGATGGACAAAACAAAACATACTCTAGGGGGAGAGTGAGAGATAGGGAGAAGGGGGAGACACAAAGTGTAGTATATGCAATGGGCTAATGGAAATGCAAAACTGGAGCAACATGTACTAGAATGCATGAAATAGAAAAGGAACTTGCTCTTGAAACACTTGATAAGGAGAAAACCAAAGTGAATGAGATAGATAATGTATTGATTGAAGAGATTCTTGCTTCTCTTGCGAAGTTGAGGAAGGAGTGTGTGTATTATGTGCAATGGGAAAATGACAATGGAGAACTGGATAAAGTCAAGAGGTCTTGTATTGCATATGAATTTATGAAAGAAAATAAAGTGTGAGATGATGCTAAAAGTCCTGTAGGTAGTCATCTATTTCCTATCCATTGTTAGTTATTTTCTTATAATGTTTTTTTTGTTTTATATGCACCAAGACCGTAAGAAGTTATCCTTGAAATTTTAGAACAACTCTTCGGTATAGTAAAAATGGAATCTCACTTTCTTCATCTAATTGGAACAAAAAAATGTTCACATTATTTCCAATATTGGAAAAAACACTGTCCCCTATTGGCTATTTCTTTTTGCAACTTCAAAGCTATAGGGTGGGGAGGAAACATAGGAGTTGCAAGTGGGGGATACAAAAACTATCCAAATTCACCTAAGGGGTGAGTAACCAATGGGTTTGTTCCATGTACAAGGTTTCACAAGAGTATGTGGGTGGCAGGTTTCTTAACACTTAGTTTTTTCCAACACACAAATCTTGAAAATACTATGAATGTAATGGAAGAATTACAAATCAAACATTAAACAAAAATAGAATTTTTTTGGTTGATTCAATATTTATCTTACATGTAGAGGGTTTTACAGTAGTATGTGGATTGTAGGTTTTGTAACACTCAGTGTTTTCCAAGATGCAATTATAACTTAATGAAAACCTTTTCTTAATTAGAGAGTATGAATTTCATGAAAGGAACCTTAAAATTAACCTCCTTTTCTTTTGAGGATAAAATATTTTTGTTATCTTTTACTTCCTTTTGTAAGTGGTTAATTTTAGTCTTACATTGTTTTGATATAGTTTCAACACTTCTAGCTATTGAAAATATAATCACAAGTAGGAAAACATAATGGGTTGTGAGTGATATGTTTAATCTTGTTGGTTCTTTAGGAAACATTGATTTCTTTAGACAAATCCTTTGGTCACTTTATGAACTATGCCCTGCTCTAAAGATACTAATGTTACACATGCACATAGGAAACCAATTTCATTCTATGATACATTTTGAGGACTTCTCCATTTCCATTCTATGTAGGAAAAAATCATTGTAGTTCATGACACCACAATAGGCTCTTTTATTCATGCTCCATTAGATGTAGATTGGCACATACAAAAGCAATAACTTAATAAATGTAAACTTGTTTGGCTTGAATCCTATCAACTATATCTAGTAAAATATTTCAAAGAACTCAATTTTTGTGATAATTTTGAGCATATCCTATAATCATTGCACTCCTCGACATAAAATCCAATTCAATCACTTTTTCCTATCCATTTGATGTCATTTACACTATTTTTTTTGGCCTTGTCCTTTTTCTCTCTTCCCATTGGTCCTATTGTGAATGGTGAATCTATACCTACACAAAAACAAGAGAACAAACATATAATTATATCATTATGCAAGTTAGATCAACATTCCCCATGAAATTTGATTGAAACATGAAAATAGGAAATGAAATGAAGAACACAACAATGAGAGCTATCAAATCCTATTCTAATGAGAAAACTCTTAATCCCATGGGGGAATTGGTGCCATTTTGATGTGGAAAATGGCCCTTTTCCAATTCCTTGATGCAATTGTGATGACCTTTGATGATGATTGTGCTTCCTTGAAGAAATTTTCCAATAACCTAGCTAAATTGATTGCAAAAATCTGAAATGTTATGAAATCCAATGCTAAATGCCTATAGTGATTGTGCTCTTTGTTGATGGATCCAAATAAAATAGAGAAGGCCTCTATTTATAGATTTGAGGAATGGAAGAATAAGAAAAATGGATGAATGTGAGATAAAATACCAACCAGTGAGAAGAGGCCACTTGTCAACATGTGAGAGGATGAGGAATGAGAATATTTTGATGAATGTGCAAATAAATATGGTTAGGTGGAATTTAAAATTTGTGAAATGACAAGTTTAGAGGGAAGAAGAAATGAAGTAAATGCCACTTGGCTCAATGCAAAGGACATGTAAACAATAAGAGGCATTTAAGGCCTTGTTGGATGTACACATCCTTTTGGGGGGATATTTCAAATTGGAAGAATATTCCCATTTGATGCCAAGTTGAGAGAAAATATAGGAATTAATAAATCAATTAAATTGATTTATTGCACAAGTTGGAAAATCTAGAGGATTTGATGGATTAGGATTAGGATTAATTAGTATTTGATTAATTTAGATGGAGATTAAGTGATTTAACAAATTGACTTAAATTTTTGGATTAATTTAAATCAAAGTTGAGAGGAATATGAATTAGACTTAATTAAATACAGTGACTTATTTAATTAACAGAGGGACTATAGGATTAATTAAAAATATATATTTATTTAATTAATAGAATCAGATGACTTAATCAGATAAATTTGATTTATTTAATTAAGAGAGGAAATATGATGAATTTAATCAAATAAAGATTATTCAATTAAATTAATCACTAAAGGGGATGATTTAGGAAGAAAAGATGTAAGGAAGATTAGGATCAGGTGTGTAGGATCAATCTGTATATTTTTTCTGTCTATATTTTTCCCCTCTTTAAGGCAATGTACCTATTATATTGGTTCAAAGAATAAACTTCCAAGATCAAAATTCAAATTTTCAGATGCCCCACTGCTACCCCAGCTAGAAGGGTTACACTAGTATACTGCCCACTTGAGAGATCAGACAAAAATTTGGATTCTTGGGTGATCTTGCGAAAAAAGAGAACAAGCTACCTGACGGGTCTAGAAAGGGCCCATGATGCCAAAAATGTGCCAAAATGCTAAAAAGCGATGCAAAACGACCCTCGATCGGGAAAAAATAGGATCAGGGGTCCAAAACACTAGTTGGATGGCTAAACAGGGTCAAAAAAACCCTAACTTTCAGGCTTAAATAGGACTCAAGGGGTCACTTTCAATTCATTTGCACACCTAGCCTTTACAGATTCTTGCATTTTGAACTTTGAGCACTAATCGGGATGGCACAATGATTGCTTCCATGACACATGTTAGATCAAGTACAAGTGTACCAGTGGCCAGCTAGCATAGGACCAGTGGTATGTGGCCCTTACTTGACCTTTCATTTCAAATTTTGCATGCATTAATTAGGTTCAAAAGGTCAAATAAGTCAAGTAGTGCAGTTTGGTGCCACTAGAAGGGAAGAATCAACATCGTGTGGCCTTTAAGAGCGCCACATATGAAAATGGCGTCGCGTGGTCCAGTTTAGAAAATTAAGGTTTTGGGTCCAAAGTCAAGCACATGTGCAAACTGCACCACCGTGACCCAATTTAGGAATTTAGGTTTAGGAGAGCGATCAAACTGTGATGCGGTGACATAGTTTGGAGTTTTGGGGGTCCCAAAAACATAGTTTGGAATTTTCAAATAGCATCACAATTGCAAACAGTGTCGCAATTGCAAATAACATTGCAATTTCAAACAACACCTCAATTGTTGTTTCAATTGCAAAAACTCAGGGTGAGATCTTGACTTTTTATGAAACTTGATGCTATGGCTTTTCTTGTGCTGGAGGACCTCATGATACATCATTCATGGGAGCATAGGTCCCTGGTTCTGAGTAGATTGGTTGGTATGCATGAGGTTCTCTAGGAGCACCTTGGGGCGATTGGATTGTGGTACGTCACTTATGCCTGTCCTATCCGGACACACTTGGTGATGACAACTTTGGTGGAGTGATGGCACAATGAGACATCCTCATTTCACTTACCCATAGGAGAGGCTATAGTTACCTTGGAGGATGTCTATCACATCCTTTGATTTCTCATCCATGAAGAGAGAGTCATCTATGATGTGGATGCTGGGAGGGACGCTTGCTATGAGGTCATGGGGCTTTATGAGATCATCTTTTTTTAGAGGTAGATAGAGCTTGAGTGATATAGGGGCACGATGCCCACTTTATAATTGATTGTAGCTGCTATCATCTCTAGCCTCATGGCACGAAATCGGCATGGCTGATATTTTAGCCTAGGATGGGGTCTTGTCTGGGAGTGGATCCTCCATAGGAGAGAGTGTTTTTCCTTGGGGGTTAGTGATGCTGGCCTCCCTCTACCATGATCTACATGAGTTAACATACTTGGATAGTAGGGCTATCAGGGATGGAGTTACACTTCTACATGTATGGGCCTAGGAGCATATTATCGTGCTTCGTCCACAAGTTACAATGGTTTCCCTAGAGCCTGATGATCCCATTGTTTGGCAATACGAAGGGGCATTGAGTACATTCACACATATAGGGGTAGGTGGTGTCACCGATTGGAGGAGGGTCATCGATGAGATGACAATGTTCACATGGAGGCCCTGGCTCGACATGTCACATGGTATGGTGATGTACAATAGTTATTTTATGCGAGGTAGGACAAAATTATGCAGGACGAAGAGCATACGATGATAAAGCAATACTTGCTAGATTGAGTGGCCAGGCAGTTTGGGGACATAAGAGACTGTCCCGATGACCAGTATGTGGCCATCTTCACATGTACTATGAGGGAGATAGCATGGGGTAGGCTGATCCTGAACGACAAGGAAGTTACTTATTTTAGACAGCTGGTGGCCATACCATGGCCATATGATTAGGGACAAGGGGATGCAGGTGTCACACATGCCTATACAACATGGTTCAGACCAAACCTATGGTTGACAGATCTAGGTTCAAAAACCATACAATGGATTCCCAGAGGCAGGTCAACAGGCTGAGGGCGGGGGCGGGGAGGTAAAGAGGATGGGGATGGAGGAGGAGGTGGACCACCTCCACATTAGCCAGAGCAGAGGGTATAGGTGGATCAGATGCCTGGCGATGGGGAGAGATAGTCAAGAGATGGGGATGGGGAGAGAGAGGTCCTGAGGGACCACCAATAATAGCCTCAATCACTATCACCACCACCAGCATAGCCAGATTAGAGGGATGCTCTCATACAATAGCTACAAGAATAGGTATAGGGTTTGTAGGCTCAAGTGTAGGCACTGACTGGGTATGTGTAGGATCATGATGGGCCAAAAAGTTGCGATATGTAAGTGATATGATGACCCATGTGGCTGATGACTTTTTTTACCCAAAATTGAGGAAATGAAAAGGGTTTTTAAAGGAGATTCTCAGCTTTCCACCAATATAAATTATGCTTTACTTTGAATTTAATAAATAATTATTATTCATTTTCTATTTGAATTAGGACTAAAGTCTTGATTGATGGGCTAATTGAAAAACATCTATACCTTCCAAATTGTGTCACATTTTTTGAATCTGAAACATGTGTCACATTCTATGTTTCACATATTATAGGATTAAAAAAAAAATTGAATTTCATGAAATTTTGACCAAGTTAAGGTGGTCAAACATACGAGTTTTTATATTTTTAAAAATTTGTAATAAAAAATTCATAATTAATTATTTACTTGGAAAAAAATTACAAAAAAATATGCATCACATCGAGACATAAGTCCTCTACTTATATCTAAAATATTATAAAAAAATATTATCATTTTGTTGTGCTTAGGGTGGTTAGACAGACACCTACTTATTTTTTCCTTGAAATTTAAGTACTGCTGCATTGAAATTTCAAATTTTCACCAAATATATTTTTTTATTTTTTAAATAAACCTAGTAGTTTAGAAACTGCATTAAATTTTCTATAGATTCTATTCTTACATGTTTTTGAAATAATATAGATAACTTATTCAAATTTTTATGTTAAGTTGACTAACTCTGATTTTTTTGTATTTTATTTCCACTTAAGGGCCTATTTTTTCCATGATGATCCTGCACATACCCAACTATTGAGAGAGACTAGGCCTAGTCAGAGAGGTATCAGGAGATAGGTCAGAGACGACAACTAGAGAGTATGGATTGTGCTTCTCAAGGCAGGATAGTCTCAATGAGGATGTACCGCGAGGCTGTCTAAGAGGCAAAATATTATAGGTTGCATTACAAATAGGTTGTACCAGTAGGGGCCCCAGTGCCAAATTTCTCTTAATAGACAGGGATGAGATCTGAGGAGCATGCTGAGAGATAGATGGGAGAGGGAAATAGCCAACAAGGCTAGCTTCACATTCTTTGATTAGAGACAATATTCCTTTTGATTTATGGGCTCAGTTTTTTTTGATAGCCCTGATTTGTACTATATACTTGATTCATACACACATTTCCATCCTGATCTTTGTACCATGACAGTTGCATTTTTGATGATTTATATATGATATGGTTCTCTTATGAGATGTGTTCTACTTTACTTTTGAATGATGGATGGATGTATTTAATTTCTTATATGCTATGACCTATGATATGCAAATGTTTATTGATGCTTATGGTTATGGATGCATTTCTTTTTATATATTTTCTATGCACTTTATGATGATGATGTATGGATGTAACATGTTATGATATGCAAATTACGTCTCAATGGATTATGTGATGCACTATGATTATGAAATGTATGCGATGATATGCAAATGTAATGTTTTTTGTTTCTTTTCCTTATGCATTTATGATGGATAATATATGGATGTAATGATGTGAGATGGTGCATGATATTTATGATCTATGATACGCAATGGTAAAATGTAATGACATGAATGCAATGATAAAAATGATGTGATATGTAATGTCAATTATTATGAGATGATTATTCTTTTATACTATGTGATATGATATGATTATGCGATTATTCCGAGATTATTATGATATGTGATGATATGATATGATATGCATCATGCAATGGATGATTTAATAATGCCTATGAATGTAAATGAGAGTAATGAATCTATATAAATGATGAGACGTAGTGCATTTATAGTTCCTATATGATATGATATGCATTATGTTGATGACTTATGGATGCGGGATGGATGCATTAGTGATGTTTTTTAGTAATTGTCAAGGTACCATGTTAGTGCGGAGAGAATATAGAAGAAAATGAAAAGAGGATCCAACACCTACACTATGAATGATGATGATGATGATAATCAAGAATTGGGATTTTAAAAGGGCCATTTACCTTATGTTTGATAATACACATAGGTACGATGCATCAAGGTATAAAGGAATAGGATGGCATTGTTCCTAGTGTGATGGACTTTGACTCGAAAATTAGATAGGAGTAATTTTATTTACACCTAACATATAGAACCTTATTCAGAATATAGTTCAAATATTATAAATATCTTGGACCAAAACATAGAAAAGAAAGCCTTCCTATGTGGTCAACAAGACACCTGAAACACCCTCCCTACAAACCAAATAAAGCACGAATGGTGAAGTTATTTTACAAGGATATCCAACAAGCACAACAGATAAAAAGATAATGATTTTTGCCCCATTCCTTTCTCTCTAAATCCCTTTGTTTGGACATCATCAAGAGGTCATTGGAATGAGTGCAATAAGATAAATCAAAAGACAAAGATCAAATAAATAAACAAGCTAATGTTCTTCATACCATTAGCCAAGACTAAACTATGGTGATGCCTGATGTTGATGTCCATTATAGGAAGGATGCATCCTAGGACATGTTGTTATCAAATGATTTGGGATTGAGTGGATGATAAGCTATTGATACTCAGAGTTGATTAACTTACTTTCCTACTGACCTAGGCTTGAGACTTCAACGATTGGGTTTTTTACTTTAGAACCTGCTAGACTTGCTTCTCACTAGCTTACCAAAGGATGAGGATGATGATTTATTGCAGGTGAAAGCGAGATGAGATGGATGGATTGTTTTTCAAATATTTGGATGTTTTTGGTATTTTTGAAATGTTTTGAGGCTGTTTTGATTTTCCAAATTTTTATTTTTTTATAGAGATTTTGACCAAGATACTAACTTAAAGACCTATCCTAGGGGTCTTGAGATATAATCAATAGATTATAATTTCCTACATTATCTATGCAGAGACCACGTAGTTCGACTAACATAGACTTGATTATTGATGAGATATGAACAAACAAATTACCAGTTTATTGTGATGGATTCCTAAAGGACTGGCCTAGGGTGTCTCAAGGGATGATCAAAGATCAACCTTTCCTTCGTTCAAGCTCAAAGATGGTGTAGTTCAACAAGATGACTCCACTTTTGATTTTTTGGATTTTTGACTTGTTTTGGGATTTTTAATATGATTTGGATGTTTTTGGATTTTTGGATTTTTTTATGTTTTTGGATTTTTGAAGGATTTTAAGGAAGACTTCAAGTATGTACATGAATCTGATCTAATGCAGGTAAAATAACATGCCCCTAGTGTGATGCGATAGACTACTTTGATATAGGCAGGACAAATTGACCTTAGGAATGTGCCAAGTAGTACTAGGGTGGAACACGATATGAAATGAAGGATCAAGCTATGATATAGACATGGATGGATGGATGATGGAAAGCATACAAAATAAGCTGTGAAAATCCTGGTGGATAGAGAGTGCTTTCTTTACACTTGGTGCCTATTTTCTAGGTTTTCACCAAGGTATTTTCCCAAAGCGCTACCGAAGTGGTTTTCACTAGAGGATGGTTTTTTTCTTTATTGTTCTCAATCATTTTTCTGATTTTTTTTGGATTTTTATATTTTTGGATTTTCATACCTTAAAAGATCAAGCATAAAAATTTCTAAGATGGGAGCTATTCATAGGCTCCTACAGAGGTTCCTCTTTGGGTGTTGATAGCTGATATGCCCCTGACTTGTAGCTTGTTGTGATGAAAAATGGTCCCAACTAGCTCACCAACTTGGAAGGTCTACCTCCTGATTTTCTTGTTGTAGCTTTGCTTGAGATGGTTCTGATAAACTTGTAAATAGTTTAATGCATCCATACACCACTCATCCAGTAGTTCTAACTCATTCAATCGTGAGACCCAGTATTCTTCATCTGTTATGAGATTCTGTAGTGATAATCTTAGGGATGGGACCTCGATCTCAATGGGGAGTATGGCTTATGATCCATAAAATAGGGAGAAGGGGGTGGCGCCTATTGGAGTGTGGATTATTGTATGGTAGGCCCATAAGGTGGGATTCAATTGCAAATTCTAGTCATGACCAACATCATTGATTGTTTTCTTGAGGATTTTAAAGATAATCTTATTGGTAGCTTCCGCTTGGCCATTTCCTTGGGGATAATATGGGGTGGAGAAGCAATGTTGGATTTTGAACTTTTGGCATAGGTCATGAACATCCTGATTTTTGAAAGGTGTTTTGTTATCTGAGAAGATGGATTGAGGGACATCATAGTGATAAATTAGGTAGTTTAGGATGAACTTAGAAATTTGATTCCCTGTAATTTAGGTCATGGGAATGGCTTCCACCCACTTCTTGAAATACTCCATGGTGGTGATGATAAACTTGTGCCCACTGGATGAGGTGGGGGTGATTTTACCAATGAGATCGAGCCCCCACTATGAAAAAGGCAAAGGTGTGACATATGGGTTGAGCTCCTAAGCTGGTGCATGGATGAGGTCCCCATGCTACTAACAATGCAAACACATTTTGACAGTCATGTACTTCTCTTTCCATTGTAGGCCAACAGTACCCCATCCTCAGCAGTTTCTTGGCCAAGGTCATACTGCTTGAGTGTGAACCACAAATGTCATCATATACCTCAATTAAAGAGGTCAAGGCTTACTCAGTGTTTAGGAAATGTAAAAGGGTCCCTTCAATGCTCCTACGGTATAGGGTATCTCCTAGGATGAAAAAATGGGATGCCTTTTTAACAAAGGCTCTTTTAAGGTTTGGTGTTATGCCAGCAGGGAGGACTCCTATTCTCAAGTAAGTGTATATATCATGGTACTAGGGATCACTGGGACCAACAATTTCACACACAAATTCAGACTCTGGTACCTCGAATGCTGGTATGAGAAGCAACTCTATGAGGAATTCTTGCTTTAGGACATTGTATTAGATTTCTAGGAGTGATTTGACCATAGCCATTACATCCAATGCTTTGTTATTTGCTCTTGGTAGTTATTCAAATTTGATATCAATGAAGAATCCTTAAGGATTTCCACCAATTTCTTGTATGGAGTCAAATTGTCATCCTTTGTTTGATATTCATTATTTACCTAGCTGATTATGAGTTGCGAGTCTTTGTAGACCTTAAGTGTCATGATATGCCATTGTACTACAATCCTCAGCCTTGTGACAAGGGCCTCATATTCAGCGATGTTTTTTATGCATGGGAATGAAAACTTGTATTATTTAGGTATGCAGTCCCCTTATGGAGTGATAAAGAAGATTCCTGCTCTTGACCTGTGTTGTGTGTAGGATCCATTAAAGTATAGTTTCCAGTGATCTGCTACACTAAGGCTGAATATTGATTCATCAGGGAACTCTGAAACAAGTGGATTCTCTACATATATTGGTTCTTCTTACAGTTGATCTTGGATTTCCTATCCTTTGATAGCCTTGCATTCTACATACTTAATGTCATGCTCCATTAGGATAATAACCCACTTCAATGTTCATCCTGTGAGATTTTCTTTAGAGAGTAAGTACTTGAGCGGGCTTATTTTTTGCAATGAGCTTGATCTGATCTACTAGCATGTAATGTTTGAATTTTTGTGCTGCAAACATGAATGCTAGGTAGGCTTTCTCAATGGGTGTGTAGTTCAGCTCCTATCCCACCTAGTCCTATTAATGTAGTAAATACCTCTCTCCTTCCTGTTTTCATTATGTTATGCCAAGAGAGTGCCAAGGGCTTCTATTGTTGCTGATATGTATAAGATCAAGGGTTTGCCCAGAATTGGTGGCATAAGAACTGGTCATGTGAGCAAATACTACTTGATCTTGTTGAATGCCCAGTTGCATTTCTCCTCCCATTTGTATGCTACCCCCTTGTGGAGTAGAAGAGAATATGGGATTGCCTTGTCTGCTAGTTGTCTTATGATTCGGCGAATGGATTGGAGTCTTCCTTATAGGCCCCTTAGCTACTTCAATGTCCTGGGTGCCTCCATTTCGAGGATTACTTTGACTTTAGCGAGATCTACCTTGATTCCTCTCATGGATACGATGTACCCTAGGAGCTTTCTTGATTTTACCCTAAAGACAAACGTCTTTGGATTAAGTCAGACCCTATACTTTTCTAGTCTATCAAAGATGGAGCTTAGAGCTGATATATGATCTCATCTTTTCCTTGATTTGGCCAGTATGTTGTCCATGTAATCTTCCATATTTTTATGGATCATATCATGAAATATTAGTGTCATGACCCTCTGATAGGTTTCTCCTACATTCTTTATCCCAAACAACATCATTTTCTAGTAATATGTTCCCCAAGGACAAGTGGATGTTGTCTTGTGTTGGTCTTCTTTAGGTATCATGATTTAATTATATCATGAGAATCTTTCCATTAGTGATAGCATCTCATGTCCTACCATCATATCCATGATCATATCAATGTTGGGAAGTGGAAAGTCATCCATGGCACATGCTTTGTTCAAATCTCTAAAGTTTGTGTAGATGTGGATTCCCCCATTAGGTTTTGAAATAGATACAAGGTTTGAGACCCACTCTAGATAATTGATTGGCCATATGAACCCTACATCTAGGAGCTTTTGTAATTTCATTTTCACCAAAATTGCTATCTAGGGATGCATTCTATATAGCATTTGTCTTAATAGATTTTCTTTGGGATATACATCTAGGTGATGAACAACAAACTTTGGATCAAGCCCGAGCATGTTGGAATAGGTCCATGCAATTTTTTTCTTTCTTTCTCTTAGGAATGTAGCTAGGAGTTCCTATTCTTCTGTGAGAAGTGACTCGGCATAGAATGTTATGTGTAGCATTGTTTATGTCCCTAAGTTGACCGAATTGCACTATTCTACTAGAACCGTTGACTTCTCTTGATGAATGGCACTGAGAGGAATATTGAATCCTTCATCCTCTAGTGCCTTAGAGAGATTTTCACCATTGGATACGTCCTTTATTTTTACTTTTTTTGAGTCAGAGAGTGCCACAGTGTCGTTTTCACTCAAAGACTTAGAGATTATTCTCAAGTTTTCACTTTTGCGACTAAAGGATTCAATTGTCTCCCCATAATAGGCTTGTGTATCCAGTATGATATCGAACCCAACTTTGTGATCTTTGTATGGTACCATATCTTGCAATCCCATGAATTCTGAGAGTGCCTCATCATTTTTGAATGTGTCAAGAACTATTGGTCCTCGTTGGTTGTAATCGATGAGTTGGGGATATACTAGGTTTATTTCATGGGTTTGATGGTCTGACTCAAAAGATAGGGTGATGATCATGCATAGGGAGGAATATTCAAAAAGCATAGGTAAGTCAGTTATAGTATCCTCATCATCACTACTACTACACACAACAGTTATGTTAAAGGTAAAGTTGTCTATGACTTGACCTATGGACACAGGTAACTGAAGGGCGATTGTCGATAGCTGAGGGGGAGTGTTGACCTTTTTAACCAAGGAACCTCTATCAAGTATGGTACCCTCGAAGGGGTACATCTCAGGCAAAGATTTCTTGTGCACTTCTCCGGAATGAGAGGTACTAGAATACCATTGTCATTCTATCCAAGCTTCTTATTTATATGATAGCCCATGCCAAGCATCATTTTTAATCCTTTGCTACTTTCATCCATGGGAAGATCAAGAATGGGTCTTTCATCTTGGTATAGTGAGATTGATATGTCTCTTTCATCTACTATCTCCTAACTTAGATCCCCCCAACATATGAATCTAGAAGGGTCCGCCCTAAAATTTTGGGATGGTGTTTTAGCTAGTTGTGGTTGTCCATGTGACCTAAGATATTAAGGTATATCTCCTATGCCAAAAGCAATTTTATTCACTTTGTAATCCCCACACTTGTTGTCCTAGATAATGACCTTGATCTTAGATATAGCAGGGATGGCAGGTGTCTTTGTCTCAGAATTGGAGGCCAAAGTAGTTGGGTCTACATACAGAGTGGAAGGGCCTTCATCATTCTTTGGGACTTGGGGGATTTTATAGTATTTTTCTTCCAAATTTTTGTAGTAAGCAAAGGGTTTAGGATCACCATAGACTGTGACCTCTTGATTTTGAGATGAGAAATTGATGCACTGATGGAAGATTGATGTAATAGATTGCATCTCATGGATCCATGGATGCCCCAGGAGGATGTTATAAGGTAGATCAATGTCAAGGACCTGGCAGGTGGTTTCCATAATGGCTAGCCGTACTTGAATAGGGAGTTATATAGTGCCCTGAGACACTCTTTCTTGGTCATCATGTACTTTTATTGTGATTCCATTTCCTTTTTCAATGGAATCCTCAAAAAATCCCAAATTCTTTATGAGCTTGACAAAATAGATGTCTAAACCTGCACCCCCATCTACCAAGACCCTCTTAACTTTGTTTTTATGAACTAGGACCTCAAGGTGGAGTGTACGATTATGAGATGGTTGGGTGGGGAAGTCTTGATCAAAAAATTTAGATTCAAGGTGGTAATGTTTCTGACCATAGCTTGGAATTGTTATGTATCAAGATTGGCAAAGATGATAGATGAAGCCAATGCTTCCTTAGGGATTTCTCTATGGGCAGATGAGATCTTCAGTAGCTCCATGATGGAGATCTGAGATGGAGTTCTTTTTAACTGGTCCAAGACATTGTAGCCCTTAGGAATAGATTTTGGAAGTGAGGTGGATGCCCTCGGTGTCTATGATGACCCAACAATGGTGACTTTGTCACCGTGTGTGGTGATTCCACAATCAACTTTGTCTCCCTTGGAGTTAACAACAATGACCAATTCATCTAGGGATGCGAAAACTTGATCATACACATGGTTTAAATTACCATACTTTTGCTTCCCTTTGTTATTTCCTTTGTTATGATATGACATCGGATTCCTATAGATATTTAGGTCTTGATTTCCAGTTGTTTGTTTCACATTTATGATATTGTCATCGATGAGGTCTTAGATTATATTTTTCAACTTCATGTAATTTTCCATGGTGTGCCCCTTGATTTTATGATAATCACAAAGGTAGTTTTCATTGTACCAAGGAGGTTTCACTTAGGGCTCTTGATAATTCTCATAAGTGGCAATTGTGATGAGATTCTATTTGTAGACACCGAAAATTGGTCTAGGCCTGCGAGCACCACTTTCGACATAATTTTCTAATATCCATGGTCATGATTAAATAATGTCAATTATTTAATTACCTTTTCTAATATGTATTTCCTCTATTAATTAAATACCCCTTTTTAATTAATTCATTAATTCATTATCACTGTTTATTCAACTTGATTAATTAAATAAATCATATTTATTTAATTATGTTGCTAACTAATTAATTCTTCCCCCTTTATCTATCAATTAAATAATTTATTATTTAATTACCTCTTTATCACGCTTATTCAACTATAATTAAATATCTTTATTTAATTATTCATTTAATCCTTTTCAACAATCACCTTAAATAAATTACTTTATTTATCTAATTAAAGTCTCTTATTTTCGAATGTTGCATTAAATTAGCATTTAATTCATTAATTAATTATTTATGTCACATTCTTCTGTCAATTAGTTGACTAATCATTTACTCACCTTCTAACTCGAGATCTATTTTTAGTTCTATAGTTATCTCTGGATTCAACACCTGTTTATCTCTGTGAGAAGACTCTTTGTCACAACTAGTCAATTAACTAGTTCTAACTCGTATGCATGTATGCATTCGAATGCATTCTCTGTCTTCGAGTTCCAACTTTGTCTTTGACAATCAAAGTCTATCTCTTCTATTTTCGAAGATTCTTAACTGAACTTCTAACTCACGTTCTATCTGACACATAACTGACATCACATGGCATTCATCAATCTCATCCGTCGATCTCTCTTTTCAATCTGAGCCGATTGTTCGCAAACCCAAAACCTATAAAATGGCCTGTCATCATCATTATTCCTCCTCTCGAAATCAAGAACCTTTGAGAAGAAGCTTATTCATCTTTGATATTTTGCTAAGACATTCAACACGGTTATACTTGCATCAAACACAAAATATGAGGGCAAGACCACTAAAAAGGAAAAATGGAGAAGAGCAATGGAGGTTATTCGAAAGAGTGAAAGCATTGTCGGTGAGATTATTTAAAGTTAATTAGCTTAGATTTCATTTTAGTCTTCATATTCATACTTCATTGTTTATTTTAGATTTTTATTTAGATTAGAATTGACATTATTTATTCTAGTTGCAGATTGATGCATACAGGTTTAAAATCTAGAGTTACATTTGGTGAACCCAACGTGAACACGCATCCAATTCGCATCCAATTCACACAACTTTCATTTTCTTTTTTCTGTGTTTTTCGATTTCCATTTTTTCATTTTTTGTAGGTTTTCCGTACGGCGCACCGCATCTGCATCACGAACCGCATCTACTAAAAGCATAGATGCATTTATCATTACATGCTGCATCTGTGAAGTCCTAAACCACATCCTCCTGTCAATGAATTTGCAAGCCGCATCCGCTTGTCAGAAAATTCGCGAACTGCATCCGCTTGTCAACCCTAACCACATATTGCTGGTAATTTTTTTTTTTGCATTTTTATTGAATTTCGTACATCCACATCTTATTTTATCCATTTTTGTGTGTTTTCGAGATTTTTGCTAATGTTTGTTTCAGCTGTGTAAAGGGGGAATAACATAGTGTTTGCAGGATGAAGCGAAGAAGACCAAAATAAAAAAAATAATGAACTACTAATCAGTTTGCATGCAGGACCTAATGAATTTTTTATTCTTTTCATGCTTTCTATTTGGTAGTTTAAATAATCTTGTTTGGGCTTAATAAATCAACAAGTGTCTTTTGTACTTACTCTGTTAGTTTAGAACCTGACTTAGTATACCGAAGTATCCTCTCCCCTTGCGCATTTGTGCGATCCTGGGTGCAAGAGAAACGACTACTAATTCTAGATCTTGGGCCTATCTTGGTGGGAAAAAGTACTCACCCTAAGACGACTCATAACCAGTGATGCGCTTATCGCCAGCAACTCCCAACTGGTATAGAAATTTTAACACTCGAGGAAAACTCGGTGTTACTGGAGCTCCTACGGACCAGCTATCAATTCCCCAAGTACCCTTGTGGTGCGTCAAAACCTACAGAGCCTAACCTCTGTAGACTGGGATGTGATTTCCTCTTGTGTGGCCTTCATGAACAGGTGCCTGAATTAAAAAAATTCAATGTTTTAGTTTGCCAAAATCCTATCTACTTGTTGGCGCAGCAGGTTGAACCTATGAAGCCATCTTACATTCTTACGGTTTATGTGTTGAGATGAGATGTATTCCATGGGAGATTCATGGGTACAATAGCTTGGATGCCCCGTATAAGTGAGTGTTGTGGAGGGGAGCCAATGGGGTCAAGCTATTAGTCATCCGCCATAAATATGCGTAGCTAGAGAAATCCAAGTAAGAATTCAACAAGTATTGTCCACAAAGCCTAAGTTGTAAATGTTTTCGAGTCTTAATAAGTCCTATCATCACAAAACTGAAAATACATTGTTTGCTGTGTTTGTTGTTTGCTATATTCACCAAATCTTGATCAAAACAGAATCAGTCCAAACAAACTTTCAAGAAAAATTTCCACTGTCAGAAATTGAGTCACAAATGTTAGTTTAAATGTCGTATCTATCCTAGAGAGTCGTATTTGTTAGGGGAAAAACTGCATGTGTCTATCAAAATTTCCATTTTACAGTCTTTGTATTGCGAGACGCAACTATCACATTCTGAGTCGCATGCGTGCATGCAAACCGCATCTGTAAATTTCTGAACCGCAAGTGTTTGTCAGAAAATTTTGGGTTTACACAATCCAAAATTTGAACTGCATGTGCATATGTAAACCACATTTGTCATAGGAAAAAACACAATTGTAATAAAAAACTGCATGAACTGTCAAAAACCACAACTGTCAAACGTTAAACCGTAACTGTTAGGTGAACCACATTTTTTTGTCAACAAAAAATTTAGAAAACCCTGAACTAAGTCTGAAACGTCACTGTCATTTTTCATCTCTGTTTCTTAAGATCAACCTTGGATAGAAACTGGAAAACCTTGCTCAAAATCTTGCATCATTAGGTGTCATATATGTCTTAGTCACAATCCATGTTTGAGTTATAGTCATCCTTAGTTTCATGCATATAGATACTTCCGAGGGAATTGCATATCACAGAATAGACAACTTTCCTCGTCATTGGATACATTCATGTCCTGATTTGTCACAATCATTCAACCTAGTCACTTTTTAGTCCTATCTAGTGAATTTTTTCAGCTCAACAGTTTAGTTTGGAAAATTCACCTTGTCAACTATCCTTGTCCTACAATCAGGTTCCTTGGTCACGTCAAATCATTCCTTGAAATTATTCCATAGGAGGTAGGTTATACCCATTTTTAGAATCATTTGTCGTCATAGTCCACATGAGATTTTTCATATTGTCCGCCATATCACACATCATCTTAGTACATCCTTTATTATAAGAAAATCCAAAAAACATAGAAATAGGACATATCAGTTTTTAGACGTAGTCTGTATAACCCCATCTTGAGCAACTTTTTCATGGTTGAAACAAGGTCCTGAAAGAAACAAAAAGAAATGTCAGACCCCAATGAATTCATCAATCCATTCGGAAATCAATCATCAGGAAGTAAGAGACCACATAGACCTTTGCTTGAAAAATACGTCACTAAAGACACACGTGGACAAATTTGCATAGAAGACATAGACGCTGCTGTTCAAGATCCTGAATTTGCATCCTTTATGGATGAGTGTTTTGCAACTGATCCCCAAAGCTATCTAAAAAAATTGCTAGTCGAAGGTGCCACACTACCACCAGGATTTGATATTCATAAATTGAAAACAATGTCTATTCAACCAACACAAACTGTGACGTCTAGTGTTTCTATTCCCCAAATTACCGTAGCGATACCAACTAGCTTATCTACTCAAACATCATCAATTGTAAGCACAATCCATTTCAACATAACACAAGGTTTACAATTTACTATGGGAGCAATGTCATCCAACCCCTTCGGCACCAACACGACTGGTAAGAGATCCAAAGTTGGTGGGAATATTCTTGTACCAAATCAGACCATTCAAATACAAAATTAGACCATTCAGACAGGAAGCATTCCTATACCAAATCAAAACATCCAAATAGGTAATATCCCTATACCAAGTCAAAACATTCTAACGGGATATATTCCCTCGCCAAATCACAACCTGTCACAGAACATGGCATTTCAGAACACCTACGTTGATCCAAACAACACAAGCAATGTGTCCTTGACACAAGTAGATGCTCTCCAAAACCAACTGCAAACACTTCAACAACGTATGGACAATATGTCTATGTCAGGCAAGTGAACTATCTCAACACAAGATCTTTGTCCTAGTCTTTTTGACAAGACATTATACATGACACCTTTCCCCCATGGATACATTATACCAATTTTGCCTAAGTATAATGGAAGGAAGAATCCTTTGGAACACATTCGAGAACTCTCAACTACATGCATGGACATAGCATATGACCCCACATACTTGATGAGACTATTTCCACAAACCCTAATCGTGATAGGACTAGAATGGTTTTCTAAATTACCATATGGTATACGATCTTGGGGTGAATTAGCTGAGAAGTTTGTCGAACATTTTTCCTTTAACATAGACAATGAAGTAACAAGAGCAACCTTGTGCCACATAACAAAAGAAGATGGTGAAACTTTCACCACTTTCTTCCAGAGATGGAGAAGTCTAGCTAGCAGATGTCAAGTTGAAATACCAGAAAAATAGAAGGTCACGATATTCCTTGAGAACATCAATCCAAAAATATGAAGTGACTTAAAGGTACATTGTTGTAATTCATTCCTAGACTTGGTACAAAAGGGCATCATCCTTGAAAAAGGCCTTATTGACAAAGGAGAAATAAAAGTACCAGGCAAGAACCCTGTTGTCCAACATCAGAACGCACCAAACGATAGAAACAAATTCTGGTCTAGAAACAAAAATGTTACAAATGATGGCATTATTGATGCTAAAAACATACACATAGGACTAGTTATGACACTTAGAGGTTAAAAATCCAATCAAGACATGACGAATAGTCCAGATCAAATAGCCAATTATGTCCAAAATTCATAGCAACCACGCCCACAAAGAAGATTTCCTACACGTGAATTTACACCTTTAGGACAACCAATCAAGATGATTTTCAAAGAGTTGATTAAACATAATCTCATCAAACCATTGGAACCATGAGAGTATGATCCTAGACAATTCAAACCATCATGGTGGGACGACAAAGCCTATTGTGACTATCATCAAACAAAAAGACACCACCTACAAACATGTCGACAACTCAAGAATATTATACAAGACTTTGTTGAAAACAAAACCATAGAGGCCACTGGGCAGAAAAATACCAAGAACAGTGATCACACAAAAGAAAAAGCCTCCAATTCGGGACCCAAGAATAATCCATCAGCCAATTATGCAAATACCAAGTATGACTATGGTAAAGGAATGATCATAAATCACCTTTGAGCCACAAATGAAAACGTCAATACCATCATCATTAAGAAGCATCTGGAATGTAATGTAAACACATGCAGAACTAAGATTACTATTCCAAGTCCTTCTTCTGAGCCGCCTACACGATCTTCCAAGTTTAAGTACAACCTCCTTGATCAACTGAGTAAAACTCCCGCACAAATATCTATCTTGGAATTGCTGACTTTATCCCCTGAGCATCGAGCCATTCCTAACAAAGCTTTACAAAACACGATTGTTCCTACAGAATTAGATGTCAATCATTTTGAAGAAATGGTGGGATATTTAACCAACTCACATCATGCCACCTTTTCCCAACAAGATTACTCAACCAAAAATTCTAATCATAATGACCCATTACATCTTGAAGTCCTAGTCCATCAAACCAAAGTTAGACGAGTCTTGGTAGATGGAGGAGCAGGTTTGAACCTGTGTACCCTAAAATTGGTTAAGGCATTAGGATTTTCAGAATATTGCATAGATACCTCTAAGAGTATTGTTATCAAGTCTTACGATGATGAAGAAAGATCATCCAAAGGAGTTGTTACACTCCCTATCAGAATTGGCCCAACAATCATGAACACCAGCTTCCAAGTCTTGGATCTCACCCTTCCGTACAACTTGTTGTTAGGTAGACCTTGGATACATGCAATGAAAGTTGTACCTTCAACATATCACCAATGTCTTAAATTCTCATATAATGGCACCGAGATCATGATTGATGGTGATCCAGATCCTTTTCAGCATTGTACAAGCCTAAGGGAAATTCCACAACGACAGGTACCAGTTAACCAAGAAGCTTCATCATCCACTTTATCCCTATATGTTGACCCATTGCATCTTACTAAGTCCATTTCATTCAAAACTCCATCAAACACCCATAAGGTTGAGATCCAAGACAAGGGTTGTGGCGAATAAAACATAAAGGCATCATACTGTGTCAGTCAATTGATTCCACTGAAGGCATATGGCTTACCTATGGCAGATAGAAGACAACCTACAATCACATTTCGTGTTCCTCCTATGATCGTATTGACCAAATGGGGAGAGTTGAGTGAAGAAATTGTGGACCAAGGTGATATTACCTCCTGGTTGTATGGAGAAGACAATGAATACCCATCACCATCTATTCAAATAGCTAAGGACCAATATGGAAAAGGTTTTAAGATAATGCAAAATGTAGGCTATGACGGGCATAGTGGGTTAGGGTTACATCAAAATGGAAGGACATAACCGATCACCGTTTCACCACGACCAAAATACCTAGGGCTAGGGTGTCAATTGCTTAGAATTGGGTTTCCTAATACTTCCTCACCATTTCAAGAAGAAGATTGTGCTTATGCAGGCATCGAGACATCTCATGAACCACTTCCCCCAGTTTATGACAAACCCCCAATTTTTGATGAATCCCTTGACTCAAGCGATTGTGAATGGGATTCCCTTTCCTCTACTAGTACCATGAACATAGATTCTCTATTTGGAAAATTGGACCTAAAGATAAAACTTGTACCAAAACCATCTAGTCCCCGTCATAGGAAACACTTGTCCAAAGAAGAATGGGATAAGCACTATTATTGGGAAACCCTTGATCATGCATCTGGGGCACCTGACGAACCATCTTCTACCAACCTAGCCGTTGCAATAGTCCCACACCAGAGTTTACCTACCCATCAGAAAAAGACCAAGAAGGAGTTACTCCAAAAATTTTGTGACCATGTCAACCAATCTACTTTTACCTTGTCAACAGCTACCTTTAAACACTCCGATGATGGCATGCCTCTCATATATCCTGAACTTATCAACTGGGATCAACAAGGTACACCTATCATAGATACATTCGAGAACGATGAAGAAATTGCTGAGTTCATGGGACTTAGAGAAGGCATACCAAGAGGGTATCATAAAGCAGGTTTCACCATAAACTTGGACAACAAAGCGTATTTTGGGGAGTCTATTTACACCTCTAGTCACAAAAATGAGAATAAAAAGAGAAAAGATAGTGAAAATAAAAATGATGAGTCCCTAGGTGAAAACCAAAAGGCACCTTTGGACGAAGAAACAGTCAAAATAAAGGACATATCCGAGGGCAAAAACCTCGTAGAGGTACCCAAGGATAGAGGTTCAAATATTCTCCCTGTTGAATAGGAAAAGTCAGCGATGCTAGTAGAAGAATCCGTGGAAGTCAACATAGGTACAAAAGAGAATCCTCACATTGTATATTTTGCAGCTTCTTTAACATAGACAAAAAAACTTGAGTTTAAGGACTTCTTCCAACAGAGACAGATAAAATTTGCATGGTCCTATGTAGACATGCCTGGGTTGGATCCAGACCTAATATTGCACCATTTACCATTACAGCCAGACATTAAGCCAGTCAAACAAAAGTTAAGGAAAATGCATCTGCAAATTGCCCTATTAGTCAAGGTAGAACTTAAGAAACTCTTGGATGTAGGATTTATAAGGATGATAGACTATGCTGACTGGATATCAAATCTTGTACCAGTGACTAAACCAACTGTGGGCATTCACATTTGCACAGACTTTAGAGACATCAACAATGCATTTCCTAAAGATGATTTCCCTTTACCAAATATAGACATGATAGTAGATCTTACATCAAGATACGAGATGATATCCCTCATGGATGGTTTCTCTGGATATAACCAAATTAAAATTGCAGTTGAAGACCAACACAAGATAGCTTTCACATGTCCATGGGGCACATACTGTTGGAACGTTATGCCATTTGGGCTTAAGAATGCAGGAGCTACCTATCAACGGGCAATGACTACGATTCTCCATGACTTTGTACACACTTTTATGGAAGATTATGTAGATGAAATTATAGCTAAATCAGAAACAAGGGAAGATCACTTAAAGGGCCTAGAAAAGATATTCGAGAGGTTAGAGAATTAAAACGTCAGGCTAAATCCGAAGAAATGTGTCTTTGGAGTGAAATCAGGGAAACTGCTATGGTATATCATTTCCCAAAGAGGCATTGAGGTAGATCCATAGAAGGTAAGAGCTATCATAGAAATGCCTCCTCTAGTCAGCATTGGTCAACTCAGAACCCTACAAGGAAGATTACAGTCCATCAGGCGTTTCATAGTACAACTAGCAAATAAAATACACCCATTTCAACATCTACTCAAGAAAGGAGTACCATTTGTGTGGACACCTAAATGTCAGGAAGCCTTCCAACAAATCAAGGATTACTTTCTCACTCCACCAATCTTAATGCCACCTACGGAGGGAAGACCTTTGATCCTATTTATTTCAGCAACCTAGTCAACATTAGGAGCTCTTCTTGCACAACACGATGATCAAGGTCATGAGAGAGCAGTCTACTACATTAGTTGTACCTTAGTGGGATATGAATTGAATTACAACAACATAGAACATGCCTATCTTGCAGTAGTATTTGCTACCCAAAAACTTTGGCACTATATGCTCAATCGCCAAACAATTTTGGTTGCAAAGATTGACCCTCTCAAATACCTCCTACGTAAAGCAGCATTAACAAGCCGATTAGCTAAATGGCTTATGATACTTAGCGAGTATGACATTCAATATGTAGAGAGGAAGGCTATAAAAGGACAGGTGATTGCAAATCAGTTAGCTGATGCACCTATGAAGGAAGATCACCCTCTAGTGGTAGATTTTCCTGATGAATTTCTCTTCAACATTGACGTTAAAAACGACTGGAAATTATACTTTGATGGGTCACATACAAATCGTGGTCCAGTAGCAGGTATCTTATTTGTTACACCTCAAGGTGATACCATTCCTAAATCATTTAGGATTGCTTTCCCTTATACAAACAACATAGCAGAGTATGAAGCCTTAGTGACAGGATTAAGAATGGTAGCTCAATGGAATATTAAGATTTTACATGTTTTTGGCGATTCTCAGCTAGTAATCTGACAAGTAAATGATGATTATGAGACTAAGGATGAGAAACTTGCTCCTTATAAATGCATGGCCGATAGTTTCAAGCAGTACTTCAATGAAATTACCTTTCAATAAATACGACGAATTCAGAACAGGGCTGCAGATGCTATGGCAACTGTGGGTTCCTTATTGGATATTCTGAGTAACGTGCCTAAGTTTGAGTTTTTGGTTGAATAGCTATTGATTCCCGCCTATGATGTCCCCAATACTGTGATTGTGTGTACCATTGTTGGTCCTACATCTCCTTGGTATAAAGACATATTTGACTATCTAACTGACCAAACCTTACCTCCAGATCTATCAAATAACCAACGCCAAACCTTCATTCGTAAGTTAGCTAAGTACACCATCATCGAAGAAACCCTGTATAGACGTACCTTAGATAATGCCCTAATGAGATGTCTCGATGCTGAAGAAGCACAAAAAAATTTGTGAGCGGTGCACGAGGGTATATGCGGTTCGCATTCTAGTGGTCCTACTCTAGCCCATAAGATTATGAGATTAGGTTATTATTGGCCTACAATGGAGAAAGACTCATATATCTTTGTAAAGAAATGTAGACAGTGTCAGATACATGGAGATTTGATTAGAGCACCAGCACAAGAGCTCTGTCCAGTTACTTCACCATGGCCTTTTTCCCAATGGGGACTCGACCTCATAGGTAAGATACACCCTTCATCATCCAATGGCCATAAGTTCATCATAACCGCCACTGAATACTTCACCAAATGGATCGAAGCCATTCCGATGACCTACATCATCGACACACAAATATCTAAGTTCATCCTAAACTATATCATCTGTCAGTATGGTGTACCCCAATCCATCATTACAGACAATGGCCGTCCATTCAAAAACCAAGAAGTCCACCACTTATGTGAAGAGTTCCACATCAAACATCATTTTTCCACCCCATATTACCCACAATGTAATGGCCAAGCTAAGGCATCTAATAAAACCATTGTTAGAATCCTCAAGAAGACTGTCAATGATGCTGGCCGCTGGCACTTACAACTTAACCCTGCCTTATGGGCTTACCGTACTAGCATCCGTACTCCCACCGGCGCCACTCCATATTCCCTAGTATTCGGTTCCGAAGCTATCTTACCTATTGAGGTTGAAATACCTTCTCTAAGGGTATCCTTGAAAGGCCATATTGGCGATGAAGAATACCATGTATCCAGACTACAAGAGCTTGAGTTACTAGACGAGCGAAGATAGAAAGCATTATACCATTTACAAGCATATCAGAATTGTCTTCATCATAGCTACAACAGGAAAGTCCTAAATAGGCACTTTGACATTGGTGACCTAGTTTTAATGGAGAACCCTAAGAATCAAGCTGAACGAGAAAAGCCAGGTAAGTTTGAACTAATTGGTTAGCACCCTATATAGTCATAGAAGCATTTGGATCAGGTGCTTATCAACTCTCTACCCCTGAAGGTGAACCACTAATGTCACCAATCAACAACCTTCATATGAAGAGGTTCTATGCGTAGCTTTTGAGAGTCATGCCTTAACCAGAAAAATACAAAAAAATGGTTGCCTTGACGAAAACCTGGCAAACAGGCATCTTTGTAACACCAAAAAAATTGGAAAATCAAAAAAATAGTAAAGAGAAATAAACCATCCAATAGTGAAAACCACTTTGGTGTTGCTTTGGATAAGTACCATGGTGAAAACCTGGCAAACAGGTGTCATGTGTAGTCAACTTCTCTTTCATCTACCATCATTCTAATCTGACTTTTCGCCATCACTCATAATAAATGGTTGTCTTATCCATTTACTTGGAATGATTGACATCTAACATCCATTCCATCACATTCCCCACTCCATCCCGAATGCCTTATTCCCGACTGGGGGAAATTCCTCATTTTGTGTCATGAGTCCTTGTACATAGCATTACACCATCGGAAAATGTCCTAAAAAATCCAACAACTTAGAAAATGTCCTGAAAAAAATCCAAAACATTAGCAAACATCAAAATCCAAAAAAATCAAAACAGTCAGAAAATCCAAAAAAAAAACAAAGTCAAGTCAGTCATAGACTTTAGTCAAACTACGTTGCCTCTGCGACTGGATGTAGGCAAGGCCATCTGTCGATGTGCTCCTAAGACATTAGGTCAGTCAGTCTAGGTGTCTCATGTCTCACACACATTAAATCATGACTCTTTGTACAATCAAAGGTCATTGGTCATGTTGAACTACGAGGTCTCTGTGTGTACAACGTAGGCAAGGCTAATCAATCAATGAGCCCCCGAGACCGCACTAGGTCAGTCCAATAGGGTTTATCACATTCTCTATATCAACTCATCCACTATCACTACACACACAAGTCAAATCAGTCAAATCAGTCAAGAAATCAACATAATTCAAGCATCAACAAGGCAAGTATCTCAAACAGTCATCAAGTCAATATCACACGCATTGTCAACTCGATCAACCTATCTTCGCAAGATATGTCTTTTTTGTCAACAAACATCATCAACTTGTCCTAGCCTCATGTAGCTTGTCACATCAACGTCATTAGACTCAAACGTCTTATACGGCACGTGTCTTTTCTGAAACCAGGCTTTGTCATGCCTTATACAGATAGTCACCAAGTCGAAACCAGACTCAACGTCTTATGTGGTATGTGTCATCCCTCACATTAAGTTATGTCAAACATCAAACAATCAAACAATCCAAACATGATCAAGTTTTTGGTGAATACAATTATTTGGATTTATGACTTTATATCTTATCTTGTCTTATCTTTTTATTGATTTGTGAAGGGTCCTGTTGCTAGCTTTCTCAAGGATGTCCCTTCAAGGATTTAGAGAAGCAACGACATCTCGGGACTCTTTTTCCTTGACTACTATCTGTCAACTTTCTTTTTCAACACTTTGAATTTTGAATCATGTTACTAGATTTCTCAAGGATGTCCCTTGTAAGGATTTAGAGAAGCTATGACGTATCATGATCCATCTTTTATTTGTCTGCTGTCTGTGGTTTGTCTAGATGATAACAACTGGGGCAATCTTGTCCCTAGTTTGCATTATGACACTCCTTGTCTACGACTGTCTATTTTTCATAGATGGATGACTTTGTACACTATGGTCTATTTCATATCATAGTGTGTATTATCCATTTGTGTTAGTCTTTCCCAGTGATGATAAAATTCCAAGCATAGCAAATTTGGCAAAATATCGAAGATCGTTTCTTTTCAAATCAACTTTTTTTCATTTATTTCTTACTAACATCTTATAATCATCCATATTAACATTTCTCTCATCCATACATAATGATAGTCCTATGTCACAAACAAAAATATTGGATCACTTGCATATGCATCCATTAAATAAGCATTTCATCTAGTTATATTAGCATTTCACACATATAGTTACATTAACATCATCATTGCATATAGAAAATCATGACATAATAAGCATTCCATCATCATACAGTACATAATCAAAACATTACATATAACCATCTCATATATACATAATATTGCATTCCATTCATCATAAGTAAAGTAATCATAACATCATAAATTGCATAAACATCCATCATCATGTAGAAACAATCATCCATAACACATATACATACATCATCTAGGAATCAAAGCATCATCATTAGCTAGAACTGCATATAATATAGAAGCCACCAAAAATCATATATATATATATATATATATCTCAAAAATAATAATGTGTCACAGTACAATGTCAGAATGTATCCATAAATAACAATGAGCTCACAGGCTCTCAGATCAAAATACAATCTCTACATGTCTAATACATGTCATCATGTCCCACTGCCACTGTTGTCCTGTGGTGATAGTGGAGGAAACTGCCTCAGAGGTGCTCTCTATGAGGTGGAAGGTCTGTCATATGGACCTACCACACCCTTTGTGCTCTTTGATCTCTGACTGTGCACCTCTGAAAAACTAGGAGCTCGTCTGTCAACTGGTACCACTAACTCATATAGGTCCCTATAATATGTCACTCTCTCGACTTCTCTGACCAACTCTCGCACCATGCCATCTGATGTAGTCCCATGCACCAACCTTCTGACATCTGTATACCACTGCTCTATCTCCTGTTGTTGGGCTATGGCCTACTCCCTCTCCATCTGAGCACTGTCCCTCGCTGCATAGGTAATGTCTCTCTCTAGCCTCAAAGCATCTAGCTCTGTTGTCAAATTTCTCACTCTCTCCTCCAAAGTCTCCCTGTCACCATCCCAAGGAGCATCCTCCTCTTGTCTTCCCTCCACAATCCAATCTCTGATCTCTCTCTCCTCCAAAGCCTCCCTGTCACCATCCCTAGGAGGATCATCCTCAACATCATCCTCTTCGTATCCCACCAAAACACCCAAAGGGTCTATAGCCATATACACATGAAAATCCTCTGCAACATCCTCTACTCCCACATCCACCTTTACATGAGCCTCTACCACTACATCCTCAGAAGCATGCTCACCCCCAGCCTATACATCCACTCCCCCTCGGATGTCCAACATTGGTACATCCTGAACTACACCCTCTGCTCCTACCTCACGGATAGGTGATAGTCCACGTACCTAACCCCCTCTTTGTCCTCTTCATCCCCATCTTCCACCTCTCCCATCACTATCTCTACCTCCAACTCGTCTGACTCTAGCACCTCCACCTCTTCGCCGTCCTCTAGGTCCTATCCCTCGTCTCTCCACTAGTGTTGAAAAATTTGGATCTGTGTAAGGGACAGGTCTATGATCTGCAAACCATGCATCATACACAGGTGTCATCCCTAGATCTGCTAAACCTCCTCTCCACCCCCACTATACTGGCTATAGTGCCTATATCTCTGCCTCTGCAGTAGCTACTGGAATCATAGGCCCCCAATAGGGAACCTCTCTAGATGAATGAGCAAACTCTTCTCTGCTCCGAGGCTCATCCTGAACCTCGCCGAACTGTCTCAGAACTCTGTTTGGTAAGTGTCTCTCGATAATATGAACACTCAAGACTGTCCTCCCGATCAAATAGTATGTTTGTCAACAGAACGACAAATGTGTTTCCTCATTTGACCACTTCTCACAATCTATATAAGGTCTCCATGTAAACTGATCCAGAGTGTCTAGGGCATGTCGCCAAAATCCCGTGTCTCCTACATGTGTTTGCGTAATGTGTCCTGCATATCGGAACACATATGGGCGTCTCTCCTCTCGCTCTACTATAATTGGAGGATGAAATATCGCTATCCTCTCCCAACCCCATACCATCAATAAAGTAGTCCCACAACTCAATGACTGTGCATCTCTGTAGGCAATATCGTGTAGATGGAAGTATAACATCCCAAGAAGACATGGATCCCATGCATATCTCATCTCGCTCTCTAACATCCCAACCAACATAGCCCCCCATCCAACTAGAAATCTATGACCCCGTCTATCTGGAAGCACTATCCACCCAATCAATGTACATAAGATACAGTTGATCCTCTCGTACCTATCTGCTAACACTGGCCATCTAATCTCATAGTGCTCGATGCCGAGCCTGCTAATGTCGTCAACCTGATAGAATCTTACCAACTTTGTCAATCCGCACTGGGTATCATATACGACCCACTCTCCTCTGATAGGCAGTCACAGTATCTTGTACACATCCTCTAATGTGACAGTGGCCTCCCCATTTGGCAAATGAAAAGATGAAGTCTTTGAGTGCCATCGCTCGCACAGTGCCATCAACATACCCCTATTCGCTTGAATAGCGAGCATTGACAAACAATGGTGTAGACCTAGACTCCATAGTTGCCGATTCTCTGTAGTCGTCAATCGATCTCTCAGATCGAATGTGTCCAGCCATGACTCCCATGTATAAATGGGATCTAAAACAACCTGCATTTAAACCATAATGTTAGAAATTTTCAAGTTTTTCTTAGAAAAATATTTCAAAAATTTTACTAGTCAAATGCGGCTCACTTTCACAGATGCAGTGCATTTTAACAAATGCATCACACCACACAAAACATGTGGTGCATATCACATTTGCATTGCATAGTACCCACACCCCCTTTCAACCTATTGCACATGCGGTGCAATTACGCATATGCGGTGCATTCTTACAAATGCAGTGCATTTTCTATCACCTACCTAAAAGCAACATATGCATTTCACTTATGCATATGCGGTTCATTACCTCACATGCTTCTAACCCTAAAGCAAATGTGTTGCATGTTTACACATGCGGTGCATGATAATTCATATGCGATCATTCCTTAAATGCCTAAATCTACCCTAGGCGTGTTCTCACATATGCGTCGTTTCGTAGTCAAATGCGGCAAATACGACGGCATATGCGTCATTCACGATGCACCACATCTGCTTATTGACTTTTCAATGCCTAGAAAAATGCGCAAAAATAACTTTTAAGAGTTCGTTTTCAGGTACATACTAGTGGTCCTGTGTTAGCTGGCCGCCTGAACGTCCGGATCCAATATCCATGATGCGTAGTGTAGAGAATGGGTGCCATTTTCATCAGCTAGTCAGAGCAAATCTCCTCTTTTTCTATCTCATCCGAGTGCAAATGGATTCCATTTCACCCTAATTTCTATTTATAGGTTGAGATTAGGTGGCATTTTCTCAGCCCTAGTCTATTGGCCGCTTAACCTTTCCACTTACATCGACCCATATTTGTCCATATCATCTCCAAATTCATTTCTGTCAACTCCATAGCATTTTTAACTGTCAAATTGACTTATCGAGAATATTTCCTAATTTTTTTGAAACTTTTCGAAAAAATTCAATTTTCCCAAGGGGGCATACCTTACCCTATTTCATGCTAGGGCACGATCAGGGCATATTTTTTTTGACACAACGCCATAACAACATTGTATGAAAGAGGGGCAAACTAGTAGACACCGAAAATTGGTCTAGGCCTGTGAGCACCACTTTCGACATAATTTTCTAATATCCATGGTCATGATTAAATAATGTCAATTATTTAATTACCTTTTCTAATACATATTTCCTCTATTAATTAAATACCCCTTTTTAATTAATTCATTAATTCATTATCACTGTTTATTCAACTTGATTAATGAAATAAATCATATTTATTTAATTACGTTGCTAACTAATTAATTCTTCCCCCTTTATCTATCAATTAAATAATTTATTATTTAATTACCTCTTTATCACTCTTATTCAACTATAATTAAATATCTTTATTTAATTATTCATTTAACCCCCTTTATGTATAATTAAATATTTATTATTTAATTATTCATTTAATCCTTTTCAACAGTCACATTAAGTAAATTAATTAATTTATTTAATTAAAGTCTCTTATTTTCGAATGTTGAATTAAATTAGCATTTAATTCATTAATTAATTATTTATGTCACATTCTTCTGTCAATCAGTTGACTAATCATTTACTCACCTTCTGACTCAAGATCTATTTTTAGTTCTCCAGTTATCTCCGGATTCAACACCTGTTTATCTCTGCGAGAAGACTCTTTGTCACCACTAGTCGATTAACTAGTTCTAACTCGTATGCATGTATGCATTCAAATGCATTCTCCGTCTTTGAGTTCCAACTTTGTCTTTGACAATCAAAGTCTATCTCTTCTATTTTCGAAGATTGTTAACTAAACTTCCAACTCACATTCTATCTGACACAGAACTAACATCGCATGGCATTCATCAATCTCATCCATTGATCTCTCTTTTCAATCTGAGCTGATCGTTTGCAAACCCAAAATCTATAAAATGGCCTGTCATCATCATTATTCCTCCTCCTGAAATCAAGAACTTTTGAGAAGAAGCTTATTCATCTTCGATATTTTTCTTAGACATTCAACACAGTCATACTTGCATCAAACATGAAATTTGAGGGCAAGAATACTAAAAAGGAAAAATGGAGAAGAGAAATGGAGGCTATTCGAAAGAGTGAAAGCATTGTTGGTGAGATTATTTCAAGTTAATTAGCTTAGATTTCATTTTAGTTTTCATATTCGTACTTCATTGTTTATTTTAGATTTTTATTTAGATTAGAATTGACATTGTTTATTCTAGATGTAGATTGATCCATACAGGTTGAAAATCTAGAGTTACACTATTTTACTAATTTCTTCATGATGGATTCAACTGATTCCCCAAGAGTTGTGAACTTTCTCTTGGGGGGATATTTGTTTCATGAAGGTGGTCCACCTTGATTATTCAGATTGTTGACTTGATTATTACATTGGTTTGTGTGTTGTTGTGATTGTTGTTTTGTGGTTCCTGATATGTTTGGGTTTTTTGCTTCAGAGCACTAATTATGACCTTGGCATTAACCAATCCATCATTAGTGATGTTCCTATTTTTCACCCACGTGCAAGGTTTTTTGTTATAGCTGGTGGAAGGTCGGTAGTATTGATGTTTTGGATACGTGGGTGCTCCCCCTTGTGCAATAAGGGATCATTTGATGTTCATCACCTTGGGGATCAATTGGTCATAAGTGTTGATACACTACATCTTTAGATGGAATGCCAAGGTTTTTTCAAGATTGGAGATGATGGTGCAAATTTGTTGCTCCTTCGACATGGCCCACTTGCTCCTATTGGCCTTGGATCACCATCATTGTAGGAAGGAAGAAAATGATTCCCCCTTATCTTGTTTGAGTGCAGATAGTTCCTCTAGACTAATATCCATGCCAATGTTGAATGCATAATTCTTTATGAATGAATCTACGATCTCTTGGAATATTTTGATACCAACATGCAAGTGAGAGAACCACTCCATGGAAGGACCATCCAATCTTCGAGGAAAGAAATGAATTAGATATGTATCATTATATGTGACTTCCATGCAATGTAATTTGAATTCCTTGATGTGATCCTTAGGGTTTTCGATCCCATGATATTTGTCAAATTTAGGGATTTCAAATCCCTTTGGCAATGGTACCATTTCCAGACTCCTATCAAAGGGATAGGGGCAAAAATTTCTTGGTGTCCTCATTGTTTTCCCTGATTGGAGATCAAACACTTGTTGTGAGAGAAATTTTATTTGTGTTGTCATGTCGTCTTGTGGATCAGGGGGTGGAGTGAATGTGTTTTGAAGCGGTTGAGGTGTTTGAGTTATAGATGGATTGTTGGGTATGTTGGTGGGAGTTTTTGCAATATTTTCTATGTGATTAAGGCTTACTGATATTCTTGCATTTGTTGTTGTGCCAACAACACTTGTTGTTGATCTGTTTGTTGATGTGCCAATAAAGCTTGTTGTTGGTCTTGTTTTTGTCATGACAACAAATCTTGTTTTTGGGATAGTAATTGGGCGGCTTCCTATTGTTCTTGGTATTGATGTATGGATTGTTGATATGCTTTTTGATGAGCTTCTTGTCGCTATGCCTGGTATTGAGCTTGCGCTTGCACTTTTCGAGCTTGATATTGGGTTTGGGCTTGATCCTATGCTTGTTGGGTTGCATGTGTGGCCTGGGTAGCTAGTGTGGCTTGTTGTTATTGTAGTAAATCTTGAGCTTGGGAAGCTTGTTGCGCTTATTGTGCCACTAATTGTGCCTATGCTTGTTGGGCAGCTAGCTATGCAACTTCTTGATTTTGAATTTGTTGAAGTTCCTTTTGATAGGCAGCTTGTTTAGTTGCTTGCAACGTGATGCTGAATGAATTTTTCATGTTAGGTTTTGGTGATGGTGGTGGATTAGGAATATTTTTCACTATTGTGATGAGAGGAACCATTGTATTGATGATTGGGGTTTACGTGGTGGATGGTGCAATTGATATGCTTGGTCCTTGGGAGACCATGATTTGAGATACTTGGGGGATGGTAGATGATCTGTTGATTTTTGGGGTTGCTTGAATGGTTGCCACCTGTTGTTGCGATATCGATGGAAAGATGGGAGGATTCAATATGATGTTTTGATTTATGATTGGGAGTTGTTTGGATTTTTTTGATTGATGGTTGGAAAAGGGGGAAGGCCCATCCCAAGGGGTGGTGCAGATGTTAATGTAAATGGAAAAAGTGTTGGTTTACTTCCTTGGGAAAAATATGATGATGATGAGGGATCAAAGATTCCCACTAGTTTGAATAATCCACCTTCCCCCTATGAGTTCATGGGGAGTGAGGTTTGTGTGTTGAGAGGATACGTCGGTATTGCATGAAAAGAGGATGGATTGGGGTGATCATGAAATGCGAGTGGAATGTATTGGTGTAATGGATTCACTGGGACAGATTGAACCAATATGGTATTTGTATCCAAATCTTGATTTTTCACAAGGGGATGTGTCTAAAGTGTGTAAAGCAATGAACTTCCCTTGTTAACAATCGATAGAGTTAGAGCGATGGATGATGTGATTTTTTAGATGATTTGAATGATTTTTTGAAATGGGGGAGTGGATGAGACTAGGGACATGATCCCAAGAGGCTTCTCCACAATAGTACTTACATCAAAATTAGAAATAATTTTAGCCCCTTATTTTTCCAATTCAAGCATGTATTAGGAGGGATTGAGCCTCATCATGGTATTAACAATTCTATGAGTCTTGGGGTTTTGAATCATTTCAAGGATTTCATCTTGTGTCATCCCTAAGACATTGTTGGTGATGTCCTCCACTTGATCCTCCTAATAAGGATTTTATGATGGTGGAGGGAGATTTTTTAGGGGGTTTCTTGATCCAATGAGATTCATTTTAGGAGTGGTTTGGCTTAAATCAATCAAAGTTGATGTTTTTTTGTTGATTTCCATGTTCTTCTTATGTTGCAATCTAGTTTGCACCATAAAATAGGGATCAATTTTCAAGAATGTGTGAGATGAACCTCTAATTCTTTAGATTGATCTAACTTTAGGAACAAAAGAGAAAAACTAGGATGATTAAGGATCAAATTGTGATGATGAGATAAGTGGAATGTGGATGATGTGAATGATTGAACTCCTTGTGAAATATTGAAGGAGATACTAGAATTTAGGAATTGATTTGATTTTGGCTTGTATAGTGAACTCATAAACACTAAGAGGTTGGATGTTGTCCTAGAGTATACTTTTACACAAGATGATAACTTGACTAAGTGTGTAAAGAAGGATTCATCTATACACCCCTATCTAAACAAGATGATTTTGGTATGATTTGATTTTTTGATTCTAGATAATGAACTTATAAACCATGGGATGTTGGATGTTATCAAGGGGTAGACTTGTTCAAAAGGATTGATAATTTGACTAAATATGTGGAGAAGGATTCATCTACACACATCTAATCAAACAAGATGATTTGGATTTGCCAAAAGTATAGCATGAATGATTTTTTTTCAAGATTTCCAAGAGTTGTTGGTGAGATGATTTTAATTAACGTTTAAAGGATGGATGAGAATGATGACTTTGATCCTAGATGAGACCTAGATAGGAATCCTTTCTACAAGACCTCAGTATTAAAGAACATGCTTGGTACTTCCTATGTGAGAAAAGAATTTTTTTGAAAGAGACTTGGATTTTGTTGGCAATAAAATTCATACAAATTAGGATTGTTCCTTGATGCATGTTTGTAAAAGTTGAAATTTAATTTTTCCCTAAATTCGTAAAGCATAGAAAAATGTTTCTTTTGAACTCTTTGACTAAGACCTTTGGACTTTGGTTTTTGGATTTTGATCTTTCGGGAAATCATTTGGAACAGCACATGTATGGGGTTCACTTGTTTCTTATCTTTTCTTAATGGTTTCCTTTTAACACAAACAACTCTTGATTAGATTTTCCAAAATAGATGTATAATGTCCTAACTTCTTGTCATCCCACAAAGTCCATTATGTGGGAATCAAGGAAATCGAGGCAATAGTTTCCTACTGTAGACTTTAGTGGGAAAAAATTATGATATAAATCCAAATACTTAGAATCCTCTAAGGATGAAATCCCTAGGGCAAGCAAGAGCACTTGGATTTGTCAAAGGTATTTGTTCCCCTTAAAGGGTTTGAAATTATGAAGATTTGGTGAATGTTTGTTTTCAAGCGTTTTGGATCCAAGCAAAGAATTTTGATTTCAAAGTGATGCACAATCCTAGGATAAATGAGGCAATATTTTTTGAGTTCCCACTTGAATAAATCTATCTATGCTTAATCTTAGTAGATGATTAGATGCTTGACCACACTGGCTCCCCTCCAAAATACACACTTCTCGAGTCATCCAAGCATTAGTACCAATGAAACTCCCATGGTATACTTCTCATCTCTACTAAGAGCCATAAAATTTGGGATGTCTTTAGAATGAACGTTCTTGCATCAACAACTAGATAAGGATTTTGGCCTTTCTAAACATGGGGTTTTAATATTGGCATTTCGTTCATGGGGGACCATCCATATGGCAAGAGACCATTGCTGCCCTTCTTGTCCAAATGATCCTCATGATACTCGAACTTTCCTTGAGTACCCACACATATATACTGGTTGGAAGTCACTTGGCTTTAGCATGTTCCCAGCTGGGTCGTTCCCTAGGGTGATTACATTTTTCCACTAGGCAGGCCCTCTATGGATAAACAAAAGTGAGCAACCATATCCGTAGTTCGATCGATCTTTTTTGAGAAACAAAGAGAGAACACATGAAATATAATCCACTCACACTCACAAGATTTTGTTCAATTTTAGCAACCCAAATTGAAATGTGGAGGTAATCACTTATACAACTTAATATCACAAAAAGGACTTTTGATTCTCAGTATTGCTATGAAGCATGAGAGGAATGAATACATCTTTTTGATGATATTAAATTTTAAAAGAAATTACAAAACAAAGAGTACACATATTAATTTTAACCACAAAGCAATGATATGAATTATTTTTAAGCACCAAATTTGAAGTGTGAGATTTGTTTGTTCAATTTTTAAGTCCCAAAACAAAATCTAGTAAGTTTTCCTATGGTTCTTTTTTTAATCCCTTTGTTTTGTCCTTTTTAAGCCCAAACGAAATTTAGTGAGTCCTAAAGAGAAAGAATATGACAAATCCTTTAGAAACAGGATTATAATTTCTCCCCAAAGTGATGCAGAGGCTAGGTGGGGATCACTCACAAAACAAAAAGTTCAACTCTCAACCAAGGACTCAACTCCAATCTCATGGACATCAACTCACCCTCCAGGATCTTAACCCCCAAGTTTGCAATCAAGACCTCCACCTAGACCCTACAAGACATCTCAAAATTATTATAATGGCAACTTAACCATTCAAACTCAATCTCAAAGATTGATCACTCCAAAGTCACCATTCAACAACCTTAATAACAGTTTGCCCTTGTAGCACTCCAAAACCAAAACAAGATAAATTTCACCCAGTTTTCCCAAAGCACCCAACAAATAAAAGGGAGATTAAGATACCCTTTTCAGGGTTACATAATATGTATGAAATTCAAGGGTCACTCTTTTGGACCAACTTGGACTTCCAGCACACCTTCCTCGCTCTAGGCTTCACAATCAGGTTTGTTTTACAAAGGACCCCCCTCTCAAACTCACACCCAAACCTAGGCAACCTAAAATAGTGTTATGAATGCTATCCAAACTTAATATTTTCAAACTTTAAGAGTCCCAAGAGTTTGTGTTATCCCTCTATTCACAAACCCTCCAAAGCCTTCACAAGGACAAGGGTTTCCAAGAAATCGTGACTCCAGACCTCCCTCACTCTCTCCAAGGTCCTAAACACCTCAAAATACCCCTACAATGACTTGAAAAACTCTCACAATCCCTTCCCTCTCACTAATTCTCAGAATGACTCTTTGGGTTCCCTTTCTTCAATGCGTAATTATCCTTGAACAACATTCCTTCGCCACACCATGGCTAAAATCCTTCAGGCTCCTCCTTCTAAAGTATGTACACATCTAATCACACATGGTACAGACCAATCCACCAAGCCACAAGCCTAGAATAGTAGGTGGATTGGTTAGTTACTCATGGTGCTGTCCTCAAAACCCCAAACACTGAAAATAGGGTATTTTGTAATTTGTTGATCCCAGTTGCACAAGCGATGGATTTAAAACCCCAAGATGAATATGAAAGAAGGTAAACACATGAAAAAATAGTCATTCAATGCCTCAAGGCATCTTGAATCTATACGGGCTTGGAACAAGGAGCAAAGTTCAGAAAATCAATGGAAAAGATGGTGATCAGCACTTGCCAAAGTGTATTTTCTTCTTACCAACTGAACAACAACTTCTCCTTCGAGATTACAATGAACATATTGATTCAAACATCCAACTACCTTCTACAACTGACCAACTACCCTATAACCGAAATTTGAAGCACTAATGACCGTTTGGAGGTCAAGTCATACATTTTACATAGTTTGCTTAATCAATTGCCTTACATACTTTGCAAGTTTGACCTTTTGACCCCATACTCGCCCAACCTATTGGAAAAATGGTCTAAAGAGACCTTATTTGCATAAAATACCTGGCTTAAAGCCATCTACTATCTATCTACCACCCCCTGCCACATGACATATAGGACAACTGAGTACAGAGTAACTTAATTTGACATATTTTGCAACTTCCTCGTTGCATAAAACATAAAAACCTTTAAAACCTTTGATGAACCTGTCTTCAAATCCCTTGGTGAACCTTTAAGGTCCATTGTCCTATCATGTTAGGGTCAGGGTCTAGGTGCCCTTGCACCACAATGTGTTTAAAAAAAATTGATAATATTGGAAAGAGACACTACAACTATCATCTGGTGTTGTCATTGATGGCAACCCTAATAATTGATCAGGTACACATATCATCATTCGATCATACTGATAGATAAATTGAAGGTTGACAAGGTAGAATAGAGTATCCAGTAACTTAGTGTTCATCGATATAAATGAAGTTTTTCTATTATTAGTTTGTGTCATGCATCTCAGAGAATGTCTTTTGGTATATTATCTCTATTGAGATTGAAGGACAGTGGCTCATATTGATTTTTGTGTAAGTTAGAAGATCTAGTCAACAAATCTTCAATTTTTCCAATAATGAAGTCGACTTCAAGAATGCATTATGTCACAAATGTATAAGGAGAAATTAATTAAATATGTTTGTGCTCAATTATGTTTTTTTGGGTCCCCTCTATGTCTTAACCAACTTTGGAGGATGCACATAAAGATTTAATCAAGGATCTAGCTGACGGTGGTAATTATTTTTGTGTTCTATTGAAGGCGACAAAGTGTAAATTAATATAAGTTCTTCTCTACCATTTTGAATGATGTATGAAGTGTGTGTTGATGTGATTTAAAAATTAGGGTAGAGCAGAAGAGTGATAATGTGCAGTTTCACTTGCACATAGAGAATTTGTGTTGTGAGTGTAAGCAAACAGAGCAAAAGTGTAGAATCAGTCTGTAGGACAAAATATCTACTATTGTGCTTCATCGAAACTATAATCAGTAATTTGTAGATGCTATATATCTCAGTTCAAACTCTTAGATGGTTTTAATCTAATTTTCTTTGTAAGGAAGTGATCCTTCACTTGAGCAGTGAGTTCTAGGTAGTGTGCCTAAATGCAAGTGCACTCCCCTCATTGTAATCTTCATTTGAGTATACTCAGATTAAATTGTGGATTGGCCATCCACCGTTGTTTTTCCCCTAATAGGGTTTCCACATAAAAATCATTGTGTTATGGTGGTGTGTTCATTTTATTTATGTTTATGTATTATGGTTGAATGTTGTTAATGCCTTGAAGATTAAAGAAAGTTAATTTTTGCACAACACTGATTCACCCCCACTCTCAGTGTAGCTTGTTTCCAACAATTGGTATCAAATCTAGGTTCCTTAGAAGAAGAAATCAAACAACTTGGGGAGATATCAGAAGGTGTTTCAATGGATTCAAGAAGTATTGAACAAAAAATTACGGTGGCCCTCGATGATCTTGATCAGTCAAAGCCTAAAGTTCAGAAACTATAAGAAAACCTAAATGATGCAGAAAAATTCATTGAGTCTTTAAACGGAAAGATCAACAAGTCCAAAGAGAAGAGAAAGGAACTATGTGACTAGATTCAACTAAAAGACAGTAAAAAAATTGAACATGAACAAACCAATAAAGCCATAAAAGAAAAGACAAAAGAATGTGAAAAGCTTACCCAAGAGAATACAATTCTGAAGGTTAAAATGGAATCCATCATGATGAGAATGAACAAAGAGGTTGAAGAAAGAAAGAAAAATGAAGAGAATCTAGCACAATCCCTGAAAGAAAAGTTTGAAGTATGCAACCGACTAGATGATGAACTAGAACAATCTAGAAACAATGAAGAAGCACTTGAAAGACAGCTGGATGATCTTAGAAATGAACTTGTTATTGCTAATGAGTACAAGGATAAGTTCAAAGCTATCTCAACCATGCTTGATGAATTGATTGATAACTAGAGGAATCATGGTGACAAAATTGGTCTTGGATATGAGGAAGGAGAAAGTTCAAAATCTGGACAAAGAAACTCTGGTAAAAGGAATTCAGGAAACAGGAAATTCAAGCAAGGAAATCAAATGAATAGACTTGGAAGGTATCCGGTAAGACAACCTAATGCTTAGAGATTTTATGGATACTGCTTTAATTGCAACAAGTTTTGACACATGGATTCTCAGTGTAGAAGTAGGATGAATCAAAGTGGTCCATCTTTCTCAGATCAGTGTTTTAATTGTCATAAGATTGGTCATAAGTCAAATGAATGCAGAAATATGATGAATAAATTTTAGAGAAATATCAGATGTTATACATGCAATAGACATGGCCATACTACTAACTAGTGCAGATCAAGAGGAAATTAGTGGAACAACCGGTCTGATAAGATCAATTTTGTGTGCTATAATTGCAACAAAATCAGTCATATTACAACATACTGTTGGAACAGAAGAGGTCTGGTAAATCAAAGGAGAAATATGGAGAAGGATGTGAAAGGAAAACGTAAAGTCATTGCAGATGAGGCTAGGTAACAAATGCAAAATAAATGGGTGAAGAAGAGTCCCTCTGTTGAAGAAACTACACCTACACTAGAACCTCCTTTTGGTAATTCTTCTAGAAATTAGCAACAGGCTTTTGGCCTAGGGAGAGCTGTTAAGAAAATCCTAAAACCCCCTAACCGGTAAGTGACATCGGATGTGAATGTGTATAGGAGATGCATAGATGCTCAACAAATTTTGTTGAACTCATCAGAGGAAGTGGTATACTTTATTAAAGGTCTATAGAAGATATATCAGTCTCAGTGCATGAAAATAGTGCAACCAGATGAATTAGGGAAAATGCATTTACCGTGTGAAAAAGGGTTAGGTATACAAGTGATAAAAGGTCATTTCTATTCTTCATTTGCCACTTTTCATTCTAGAGAAAAATAAGTTTGGAGAGACCTAGGCGATCTAAGGCAAGTCAAGGTGAAATTCAAGTGTGGTAGTGATTCGACAATCAAATTTGAATCTAGAAAAAAAGGTATTTATCAAGAATATCTGGGAATTTGTGATTTGGTAAAAAATGAATACTCCTCTAGTGGTCGAAGTCAAAGACAAACCTTGTCCTAAATTTAAATGGAATCCTTACAAGTCTTTAGAGACTGATCCGTTAGGAACATTTTCATCAGTTCCGCATGGAGTCTTGCACTTAAAAGATATTAGGGTTTACATTCACACAAATATTGAAGAACTAGGAAGTTCTCAATTGTTGAATTTGTTCAATAATCACATCATTGGTGAATATTTCTACGTGAAGCCAAAACATAGGATCTTGGAAACAAAGAAATTCACATAGATTATCAAATTTCCCATGTTTGAAGAGTCAGAATGGGTTCACTATGTTTTGAGTTGAGTCCATGATGAATTTATGTGGCTAAGCATTCCCTTCAAAATTACAAAGGAAGCTATCAGTGTAGTAACCGGTCTAAACTCTTCCGGTGGACTACCTATTTTGAAGTCTATGAAAAATCAAACTGTCGCTGACACTACAGGTTCTACATATGACAGAAGGGAAATGACTATTGATAATATTGCTGATATAGATGTCAGATTTGCATCTGTGGTGATTGGATATAAGATTTACCATTCTATCTAAGAGAACTTTGTATCCGATACAACAATTTATGCCACCTACCAAATGGTGAAGGAAAATGTGGAATATGATCTCTATGAACTACTAAGGATTCAAGTAATGGAAAATCTTGCAAAGATTAAGAAGGATAAGAGGAACTATTTCAAAATGGCTATCTACTTTTGTGCTCATTTTGTTATTTCATGGAGGAAGTTCTGGGTATTGGAAAGGTTCATGGGGAAAAGGACAAGCTAGTAGCCACATAGATCGGAGATTTGTTACACAGTTTTGCAGATCATAAAACAAAGAATGCAGCTATTTGGGGATAATTTAAAAGCTTTCAAGCTAGGGAAAGAATTCCCACCTCCGTTGTGGAGAAGTACAAAGATTCAATTTGCTTCATGATGGATTTCAATCAATGCATGATGGATTTCGATCAATGCATGATGTAAGTTGCTGATCCAAGAACTATCTGGATCATGCCTATGGGGTATGAGGTCGAAGGAAACATTTTGGATATATACCCAAAATTTTCTAAGAAAACCTTTGGATCTAACATAAGAGAGGTTTGTTACCTATGCAAAGAAGGACACACAAGTTCACAATAAGCTACAAAAACCTATGATAACTAGAAAAGTAAGAAAAGAAGTAGAAGTTCTTGTAGAAAGTTTGGGGATATCCATAGAACAATTAAGTGAAGCTAGGAAGAAAAGAGAAGAAATTTAAGTAGCAAGAAAAGCAGCTAAGGATGCAATAAGAACTCAATCAGCTAGTCTAACAACACCATCTTCCCACACAAGGACAACTAGGAGCTCTGCACCTCACTCAGCTCCTACAGCAAAATCTACCCCTGTAAATAGTGAAAGCAAGGGATCCAGAAAAGAAACAAAAAGAAAGAAAGATAAGAGAAAAAGAGTGTACATGGTGGTTTCTTCTGATGATAAGGAAACTGAGTTAGATGAGGGTGTCAAATAAATAAAACATCAAGGCACCATAGCTACAATGGTTACAAAACCCTCTGGTGAATATATTCAAGTGAAGAATAAGACAAAGACTGACAATTCAAGTATGTCAGTTAAACAAGTTAAAAATGAAATAGTTATAGATGGAAATATCAAGCCCCTTTACAAATGGAATGAATCTTTTTCTAAGTCTAATAAAATAATTCTTGAAGAATATATAATAAAGCATATGAATATCTTCAACAAAGTCTTGGTTGAAATTATGCCTAGTTTGCCAAAAAGTTTATATGATATTCTGGAATCAAGGAGATTAAATGCAAGGATAGAAGAAGAAAAATTGAGAGAGAGAATTCTTGTAGAACTATGTCTGGTGATGTCAATGGATGACATGAAGAAATTTTTGTATAAAGCCAAGAGGAAGTTTAAGAGAAAAACCAAGGTGGACAAGCTAATGATTGGCTTAATTGATGAAGTTACAAAAGAAACTAAACAAATCCTAAGGGAGATATTGTTGAATAGGAGAATTGATGTTGTAGCTAAGGAAACTCATGTAGATGATGTCTCATCTAATCCAGTCAAGGAAGCAGAAGAAGGAAATTTTGATGCTGCTGAAAACTCCCAGATTCCTCTTACAAATGATAACTCAAAAATCCCTCTGGAAGTTGAGGTACCTGAGAATGTATCAGTTGAGAAGGTAGAGATCACTGAAGGCAAATCAAAACCTTCAACTAAGGAAGCAATAGTTGAAGAAAAGAAAAATGATGTAAACTTTGAGACAAGAGACACTACCAAGGCAGTCAAGAAATTCTTGGTGGATCACAAAGAAGAGATTGAACTGGAACTAATTGAAGGTCCCATTGACCTATCCACCTTAATCCAAATCTAGAAAATAAAAGTGGCTTCCTTTGCTCAAGCAAAAGCCCAAGAAGAGCTATTAAATTCCACATTGAAGATGGTGAATTGCTGACTCTTGCATCCGATGTTTTGGAGAAGATTATGCCCTCTTTTGTGAAATATCTAACTGAATCTTCATCTAGTGAATTGAAAAGGATTATCAGCTCGGTGAGTACTCATTTTGAGTCACTCAAAAAATAAGCTCTGTTGAAAGTACAGAAGGAATTTTATGCTAAAATATTTAGCAGATTGAAAGTATTGATTGCTAAAGACAAAGATATCTTAGCCACTTGTGTCAAGAGTGTACAAAATACCTTATCTGAAGGAGGTAAGATATAAAAATCCTTCTTGTCTCTTCCAAAGTTTACTAAAGAAAATGAGAAGAAGGTGAAAGATCTGAAAAGTCAATCAGGCACTATTTCTGAGGCATTTGATCCCCTAACTAGTGGTGTTGGGAAGGTAGAAGGTGAAATAATGTCTTTTCTCAATAAAATAAAAGGGTTGAAGCATGAAAATGATAAAATTGTTGCCATAACCTATGAACTCGGAAGCATTATTGGCCCAAAAATTGAAGTAATGACAAGCACCTTAAAAGGAGAGGGCAGTATGGCAATTGGTGATCCAACCAACTTGGAATCTATCTAGAGACACTGTCCTACCTGATTTGTGGACATATAACCATCATGGAATCTCAAATGAGTTTGGGACACAAATATGGTACAGCTGAAGAAATATTTTGTAGACATCTTTTAGCTTATGTGAGGTAAAGAAACATCTTTGTATATACAATTTTGATTGATCCATTTTTGGTATGTGACCCCTACCTTTTCCATTGGTGTCAAAGGGGGAGAATAGTGAAGGGAAAAATGTATAATAATCTCAAGGGGAGAATTGTGTTTTTGAAACATTTGGGATTGCAGTGAAGTTTATCTTGGTACTGATTTGGAACTTAGTCATTTTTCACTAAGTGTTGCCATCAATTCCAAAGGGGGAGATTGTTGGAAAGAGACACTATAAATATCATTTGGTTTTGTCATTGATAGCAACCCTAATCACTGATCAGGTACACATATCGTCATTCGATCATATCGGCAGATAAATTAAAGGTCGACAAGGCAGAACAAAGTATCAAGTAACTCAGTGTTCATCGATCTGAATGAAGTTTTTATGTTATTAGTTTGTGTCATGCATCTTAGAGAATATGTTCTGTTATATTATCTTTTTTGAGATTGAAGCGCAGTGGCTCGTATTAATTTTTGTGTAAGTTAGAAGATCTAGTCGGCAAATCTTCTATTTTATCAGTAATGAAGTCGACTTCATGAATACATTATGTCGCAGATGTATAAGGAGAAATTAATTAAATGTGTTCATGCTCAATTATGTTTGTTTAGGTCCCCTCTATGTCTTACTGACTTTGGAGGATGCACATAAAGATCTAATCAAGGATCTAGCTGATGGTGGTAATTATTTTTGTGTTCTATTGAAGTTGACAAAGTGTAAATGAATTCTATGTTGCAGATATATATATAAGTTCATTTGTATCATTTTGAATGATGTATGAAGTGTGTTTTGATGCGATTTGTGAATTAGTGTAGAGTAGAAGATCAATAATGTGCAGTTTCTCTTACGTATAGAGAATTTGTGTTGTGAGTGTAAGCAGAACAGAGAAAAAATGCAAAATTAATTTGTAGGACAAAAGATCGACTATTGTGCTTCATTGAAATTGTAATTAGGAATTTGTATATGTTATCTATCTTAGTGAGCTCTAGGCAGTGCACATGAATGCAAGTGCATTCCCCTCATTCTAATCTTCAGATGAGTATACTTGGATTAAATTATGGATTGGCCATCCACCATGGTTTTTCCCCTAATAGGTTTTCCACGTAAAAATCCTTGTGTTATGGTGTTGTGTTCATTTTCTTTATGTTTATGCATTATGGTTGAATGTTGTTAATGAATTGAAGATTAAAGAAAGTTAATTTTTGCACAACACTGAGTAACCCCCCCTCTCAATGTAGCTTTTTTCCAACAGATACAATGAGATGATGAAATCAGAATGAATCCTTGGTATTCATTTCCTTTCCTCACTTTGACCAAGCCAACCTACAAAACCTGGTTAATACTACAAAAATAGAGACTAAAAACCAATTAGAAGTCAAAATCAAAAAATCACATGTTGAAAACAAACTTAAATTTTCCTTTTACCCAACTCCAATGGTGTAATCCGTGAGTGTGGTCAAGTTTGAGATAGTCAGCGGTGCAATATAACACCGCTAAGGACTGAGAGAGGCAGTCTACACAAAGAAAGTGATTACGACTAGGGAATTGTTTGGTCAAGCAACGTAGTTTAGAATTTGGATGGTCAGCGTTAGAGTTTAAAATTGAAAATTTTCTAGGCGGGGAGACTCCATTGGTGCAATTTGGAGTTTACAGCAGTGTTATATTGCATTGCTAGACTAATAGCGATGGAGTTTCCTATAGACAAAAAAAAAAAACCATAGAATTTTTGGAAAAATGTGATGAATTTCTCTAGATTGTCCCTCCTTCTAGCGCCAAAATGTGAATGGTGAATCTATACCTACACAAACACAAGAGAACAAACATATAATTAGATCATTATGCAAGTTAGATCAACATTCCTCATGAAATTCGATTGAAAAATGAAAATAGGAAACGAAATGAAGAACACAACAATGAAAGGTATCAAATCCTATTCTAATGAGAAAACTCTTAATCCCATGGGGGAATTGGTACCATTTTTATGTGGAAAATGGCCCTTTGCCAATTCCTTGATGCAATTGTGATGATCTTTGATGATGATTGTGCTTCCTTGAAGAAACTTTCCAATAACCTAGCTAAATTGATTGCAAAAATATGAAAATTATATGAACTCCAATGCTAAATGCTTATAGTGATTGTGCTCTTTGTTGATGGATCCAAATACAATAGAGAAGGCCTCTATTTATAGATTTGAGGAATGGAAGAATAAGAAAAATGGATGAATGTGGGACAAAAGACCAACCAATGAAAAGATGCCACTTGTCAACATGTGAGAGGATGAGGGATGGGCACATTTTCATGAATGTGCAAATAAATATGTTAGGTGGAATTTGAAATTTGTGAAATGAAAAGTTTAGAGGGAAGAAGAAATGGAGTAAATGCCACTTGGCTCAAGGCAAAGGACATGTAAGAGGCCTTTAATGCCTTGTTGGATGTACACATCTTTTTGGGGGGAGATTTCAAATTGGAAGAATATTCCCATTTGATGCCAAGTTGAGAGAAAATAGAAGAATTAATAAATCAATTAAATTGATTTATTGTGCAAGTTGCAAAATCTAGAGGATTTGATGGATTATGATTAAAATTAATCAAGATGGAGACTAGCTAATTTGACAATTTGACTTAGATTTTTGGATTAATTTAAATCAAATTTGAGAGGAATATGAATTAGACTTAATTAAATAAAGTTTGATTTATTTAATTAAAGAGGGTGGTGTTAGATTAAATCAAATAAAGATTAATTTATTTAATAGGAGATGAATTTAGAGATTAATTAAATAAAGTGAATTATTTAATTAATAGAGGGACTATATGATTAATTAAACAAAATGATTTATTTAATTAATAGAATTAGATGACTTGATCAAATAAATTTGATTTATTTAATTAAGAGAGGAAATATGATGAATTTAATCAAATAAATATTATTCAATTAAATTAAATAGTAAAGGGGATGATTGAGGAAGAAACAATGTCAGTAAGATAAAGATCAGTTGTGTAGGATCAATCTGTATATTTTTCATGTCTACACGATCTATTGTAGAGCCTAGGGTCTCCATTTTCTCTCTACCCATTATATAGCTTGAAGTATTGTATGTTGAGGTGTCATAGACTCCTTCCAGTAAGGTAGTAGACTCCATTTTATGAGAATGAATGGTCAATGAAGAGTTAGAGTTTGACACTACTCCCATTGACTATATATGTTTTCCTATGGGTTTTGATTCTATTGGATGTTCCTTCAAATAAGAAATTCCATCATCATCTTGAATAAAAGTATTCTATGCCTTCAAATCCTCTAAATTGAAACTCTATGCAATGATCCCACAAATGCATCAACTTTGTTATATGTATTCATCAATGTTGTCTTAATATTACTTCAAGAATGCCATGTCATGACTATCATTCCTTTCATAAATTCAATATGTTGGTTATCATTCATCTCACAAAATTCATGCTTTCGGCCCTATGGCTGAATGGATTTATTGCTAAGGCCATGTATTCTTGTCCTTTTGTCTTGCAATTTTTTATTTTGACTCTCTAATCTATAATATAGGAAGACAATCTCATCCTAAAATTGAACCTAAAATCAATCTATCCATTGATATTTATAACAATTTTTCATTTCCATGGAGGACTTCACATCATATTTTATTAAAACCCATTATTTAACACTTAAACATTTGAGGAGTCCAGTTGACATATGTGAATTCCATCACAAAGTAGCATTCCCTTGAAAGGTAACACTATCTCCACCAATGTCTTCAACATAGAAGGAGCAAGAGTAGGAATAATTTCTAATTTAGACCACCACTCATAAATAGTTTCTCATAAGATACCCCTCATTCTTTCTAATTCCACTCTATAGATAAATCCTAGCCCCCATTCTTATTCAAAGATTTTTTGGGAAAGGGTGGGAGATCAGGTAGTCAGGAAATGGATTGTAATTTTCACTTCCAATTCACAATATATAATTTCCAAATCAATTATCCCCTCATCAGTCACACTAGTCATTATGGTTTGCAATGGAATTTTGGTGTTTGAGGTAGTACAAATGGAATTCACAGTGGGTTTTCACATGATTCTTCCTTGGTTGGTCATCGTGTTGGGATCTACTATCATATATTGTGCTCACTTCTATTACAATAATTATAGCCTAAAAGAAAAAATGTTTATCTATCTCGGTGGGCATGTTTTCTTGTTCATCTGACAACTATGGACATGTTCCTTGTTTAGTCCAAAACATGACACCATGGATGATCACTATTGGAGCCAATATCATTGTAATCCTTACATTGATTCCATAGGAGACACTTTGAACATGGTAGTATTTGTGTAGTAAATAAATGGAAATGTACTCCCACTACTATAAATGCTATTGTCACTACAAAACTGTTGTAGGAGAAAGCAGAAAAAATAAAAATTTGGAAAATAATGACATTACTGTTCCATCATCCTTTGGGGAGAAGACAAATTTTCATGTACCATCATGCTATGTATCATTTTATGTATGTTGTTATGTATGTTTTTATGCCTTTTTGTATGTACATAGGTGCATTTTGTCTACACTTTAATTGTGTCCCTCCTCTTAGGTGATAGGAAATTACTATTTATTATTTATTTTTTAGAAGTATTTGTAATGGTATTGTTTTTAGGAGTTAAAAGAGAATGTTAAATATATAATTCAAGTTAGGAGGTTTAAGACGATGTAAGAAGATCTTCTATAAATAGATAGATTTCATCAACCTTCTAGTAAAGTGCCTAAGATTGGTATCCTGGTCAATCTAACCATTACGAAATAATCTCTGATAATCTATGATGTACAAGGTGGTGTAAGGTAGGTAAGATTAATTACTTAATATTTAAGGTGTTTGATTATATATAGTGACTTTTGAGATTACCCATGATGGAGATGAATTTGTATATTTGGGAGAATGATATTTTTACTAGTTTGGAAATACCACTCATGGTATCTTGTATCGATGTACCTCTATTACCTAGTGATATGATATTAGGTGAATAGATATTCCAACATGTGACACACATCACTTAAGTTAATTATACCAGGTCATTTGGAAAAGAATGTGTATTTTATTATATTAGATGATGAGTAGGCCTTCATTAAGATACCCCTTCATTATATTAGGATGAGGTCTATATAAATAAGCTGATTATTATTGTAAGTGTGTGTGAAGTGCCATGAGTTTTATTTTACAAGTCATTTGTACCATTATTCTCTTGGAATATAGAGGGATATTATTCACCATTATGAAGTATATTCTAATATACACTAATTGTGTCATCTTGACATTTCATGCCTCTTTTGTTTCATCATTTACAACCAATCTAAGAAATCTTAAATGGGTCCCCTAAGTATTCAAAAATGTACAAATATCCATAAAAATTCTAATTTTGGGCTCTTCCTAGATTTCTCCTTAGCTTTATGTTCCTTTGTCAGGGTTTCATAGTTTCAAGGTTGTTCATACTTCCATACCTTCCCTATAGTTACCGATTCTTTGCTTTAAAATTTTAAAAATTGACAAAGTATAGATTTTGTTAGACTTACAAATTGTTAAAGTTTCCCATCCATTTATATTATTGGAAGAATGAAGAAGGTGACCTCTAGGTTTTTTGTCATTGATTCCAACATTTTTTGGTAACTGGTTAAGTAAACTATGTATTTATATGGATCCAATATTTTGATCCAAAAATTCTCTTAGTAAAGGATAAAGTATATGAGTTTTTGATATGTTTCTCAAGAGTGTCAGTTATAGCTATGAGCAAGCTTTCAAAAACTTTGGTTGATCCAACTGAGTCTTGACAGAAGTTTGGCATTCTTTTGGGTGACACGATTGAGAGCTACTTATCTTATGAATGTTTAAAGTGTTCCTTATTAGGTCTGAGCTGACCTAATTTGTGTTTGATATGTTTTGTTTTTATCACCAAAAATATTTTTCAATTAGGTCGACCTAATTGATGTATGAATATGCAGTCATATATGTATGGAAGTATGAAATAAAATAGAGAATATATAGAGGTGTGTGTGTGGATATGTGAATAGTGATGTGAGCTATGTGAAAATTTTTATAGTGTGAAGTTGTTGATAATTGTTGTATGCCTAAAAGCTAGAGTAGGATTTTGGTTTTCCAGTGGTTAACTAGAACTGATCTCAACACTTTGAAGGTGTACTTTTTTAGTTCATCTTTTGGCAGTAAGCCATACTCCTTGCATCTTGGTAGTACACCATTTTCTACTCAGGCTGTGATACTTTCAAGGATAGTATATCTTGGAAGTGAGCCCTATAATATCTTGTAACTAGTTATAACATATTATAAGTTAATCCTCACCATGGTTTTTCTCATTTTGGGTTTTCCATGTAAAAATCCTTATGTCAATGTGTTATTATTCCTTTTATGCCTTGGTTGAATGTTGCAACTAGATATGTGTTAATAATTGGATGGTTAGAAATTAATTATGTTAGCAGAATACAGATTCACCCCCCCTCTTAGTATTCGGTGTATTCAACAATTGGTATCAGAGCATGATTCATCTAAAGAAGTCTTACAGCTTGAGGAAGGTCCTACAATATGAATACATGGCTAATAAAAGCTATCCTATTCCTTTGGAATAAATCTTTGGATCTGAGGAAATGAATGTTGTCCTTGGAGAATTAGACAAAAGTGACGATGAGAAAGAAACTTTAAAAGGGAACTTGAAAGAAGCACATGAATGTATCAAAAAATTAAGAGAAAAAATCAAGAATTTCAAAGAAAGACATAGAGAACTTAGTGATCAGTTGAAAAAGGCTAATGAAGACATTACTGAACTAAAGGTACAAGTGGAAGAATAGAAAAGAATTGAAGAATTTCAGAAAGCTGAAATTTAGAATAAAATTGATGAATGCACAAAGCTTGAACTTGAAGTGGTATCCCTAAGATTTGGTCTAGAAAAAGAAAAATCTCATGAAGAAAAATTCAAAACAAGTTCTACAAGGCTTGATGAGTTGATTGCATTTCACAAACCTTCTAAGGGAAAAGTGGTCTAGGACTTGAAGAAGGACAAATTTCAAAGGAAAAAACAATTCACAAGGTGGACAATGAAGGGAAGACTCGGGGCAATAATAAATAGATCAAGAAGAAAAGGAGCAATACCTAAAGGATTCCTATTTGACAACCTAATACTCAAAGGTACCCATATTTTAATGGTTTTTGTTTCTCATGCAATAAATTTGGTCATAAGGAAATAAAATGTAGAAGTATAATGAACCAAAATAGAATAAATCAGAATGTTGGATTCTTTGTTGGACAATGCTTTACTTGCAATAAGTTTGGACATAGAGCTATCGAGTGTAGAAGCTAGATAATGTTGAAAAGATTCAATGCTAGTAGAAGGATTAAGTCTTTTCAAGGCTATTGTTATACACAATTTCTTTAGAAATAAGGATAATCAGTGTAGATCAAGGATAAATGCAAATTGGTTTGGTTAGAAACAAGTGTGCTATACTTGCAACAAACTAGGACATATCTGAAAATCATATAGAAGAAAAATTGGGAAGAAACCTAATTCAAAACAAAAGAAAAAACTTGTGAACAAAGTGTATCTTATCGAAGTGAGAAAAGAAATGGAAAGGATTTAGAGGAAAAAGGATGAGTCAAATACATCTATACCTGCATCTTGTGCAAATACCTTTTCTAAAAATCGAACCCAATAGTGGCTTCAGGGGGAGTAGTTATATAGAAATCTAAAAAGCCCTCGATATATGAGGATTCTAGTAGTGGCATGAGAATATATGATGAAAGTTGTCATTATAAAAATGCTAAAGAAAACTTCGGTAGAAAATATGAAAAATCAAAGAATTGTGGAACCTTTAGGGTTTATAGTGTACTTTATAAAGTATTTATCAAATTTTGAGGTTGGAATGTAGTAAATGCAAATTAGGGAAAAAATCATAATTCATAAAGCAAGAAACTAAGTTGAGCTAAAGCACATTTACACAATTGGGAAGAAGCAGAGCAAGCTGAAGAGAGTTGAAGGTGATTTAGAGTACTTTGCATCAAAACCCTAGTTCTTGACAAAGCATGAAAAGGTATTTTTCATTATCTGAATCTTGTGGATTCTAAGTTGAAGAAACTTTGCTTTAAGCATATTCAAGTTGTTTGAGGAGAAATGGCCACTCCTATCATAGAGGAAATGTTTGAGAGACCCCGACCAAAATTTAGAATATTTTCTTAGAAAGTTTATGAAGTGGATCCCATGGGTGTGTTCTCACACATTCTAAGGAATGTGTTATCCACTGAAGACACTAGGACATATGTTCATTGGAAGCTAGAGGAATTTGATCACAAAGAGCTTAAGGATTTGTGGGACAATGAATTGACAGGAGATGATCTATTGCTAAAGCCAGATTATGAAAACGTAGTTCAGAAGAAGTTGAACATTTGGAATTGGTTTCAAAACTTTTATAGTGAGATGGAGGAATTTTTTTTTAGGATTTCTCTTAGTAGCATATATAGTAAATATTCGTGGACAACTGTACTAAGGGTAATCAACAAGGAATCGATTTGAGCCGTAATCAATCTTTGTGATACTTGATCCATTCTAGTTCTAAAGGATATGAAGAACGATGTAGTCATGAAGTTGACTGGTGCTACATTTTAAGGAAGAGCCTCAACTAAAAAGCTTATCTCAAACCCTATTGTCAAGTATATTGCTATAATTATTGGACATAAAATTTACTTCACTAATTAAGAGAATTTGGTATCTACTACAACAATTTACACCGCATTTGAAATGGTAGTAAATGGGAAATATTTTGATCTATGTGAGTTGCTTAGGCTACAACTTATGGAAAACTTGAGAATGACTAAGGCAAAGAAAAACCCCTTCAAATTTGTCACTTTAGTAGTTTGTCTACTATTCTATTTCCTAAGGGACTTACTAGGAAGGAAAGACATAATTATTGGAAACACAAGGGTAGACAACTAAGAGGGGGTGGCTGAATCAGTTGTCACATAAATCATACTTATTAAACTTATTCTCAGATCTGATAAATAAACATGAAAGCATAAACCATCACCACATCAAGAACACGAAACACCAATATTTTTGCGTGGAAACCCTATTAGGGGATAAACCATAGTGGAGGTTAGTCCACAAGTTTATACTCTATTAGAAGTATTATAAATGGGGAATGCACATGCATTCAAACACACTACCTAGATCTCACTGCTAAAATACAAAAATGCTTACTTCCCAAAGGAATACTCACTATCTTACAATCATATTCATATTACATCCGAAGATTTGAACTGGGAAAATAACATCCGCTAATGCCTGATTACAATTATGATTAAGAACATGGACACTTTCTTCTGCTCACTCTTCTTCACACTTTAATTTTTCCTTTGAAATATTGGAACATTATTTTCACACAACACACACACATCTCACTCACCATCTCACTCAAATGGTATAACCAATTGATCATATATATCTATAACTAAGGATAACATTAGCTACATGTCGGCCCAAAAAATATGTACAAGCTTTCAACCTAAATCAATAAAATATTTATCAATTTGAATCAAATAATGTCAACCAAAACATAGTAAGGACCCAAAACAACATTCCTCAAACACAAAACACCTTAAACAATTATGCCTCAAAGATCCACAACATGCGACAATCACCCTATTGGTCATGATCATGAAAAACGTGAACTCTCAAAAGAAAATCACCAATCATGGGCACAATAATCAATGTGAACCAACAAAATAGATAGATAATTATCTAGAAACATCCACAAGCATCATGAATCACCATAGAAGCATTCACAACAACTCGGATTACTAGAATCACATCATCTTCTTTTAGGAACACCAACTAAAGCAACATAACAACTATCAGAACATAGATACTCATAACTTAATTAGATCTTTATGTGAACCTCTGAAACTTCATGTGGGTAAACTAGATATACCTATCAACAAACCCTTTAATACACAACTTCTTATCATTAATATACTAAACTAGCCATCATAATGAACTTTATTACATCATCGACAACCTACAACTAATTTTAGTACAATTTTCTCAATATCCTTGACATATACAACCTTAAAGACATTAATGTCAATACTGTTAACATTAATGACAACCACATATCAGCAATATCCAACAATCTCCAAAAATGTCCCCATTTGGCATTGATGGAAGCACATGATGTGAAAAACACCATCAATGATACTTTCTCTTAGCATTTTCTCCCCCTTAGATTTTGACTCTTTTCTCCTTAACTCTTCCATAGTTTTTCACAAGAATCTTCTCCCCCTTTGAAATCAATGAAAAAGGTACACATTATATTTCTCCACACAAGTTATTAACCAAATTTCTGAACATCTAACTACTCCCTCTAAGTAATAGCCACCACAACATCAATCCAGATCACAAGATATGCCTATGAAATACATAAACTAATGTAAGTCAATGCATCTTAATTCTGATTAGGAGAGGTAATCACCCCTAGCTTCCCTTTGAGATACTCAAAATTATCCTTAGGCAAGGACTTGGTAAAGATATCTACAATTTGTTCCTTAGTGGGAATGTACTCCAATCTGACTTCCTTTTCACTCACCTTTTCTCTAAAAAAAGTGAAACTTGATAGATATATTCTTGGTTTTTGAATGTAGTACCAGATTCTTAGAAATGCTAATTGCACTTGAATTATCATATAATATAGCAATAGGTTCATCATACACAACTCTGATATCTTTCAACATCTACTTCATCCACAATACTTGAGTACATTTGTTAGCAACAACAATGTATTCTGCCACTGCAATAGATAAAGAAATGGAATTCTACTTCTTACTTAACCATGAAATCAGCGTCTTTCCCAAGAAAAATGCACCACCACTAGTAATCTTTTTTGACATCCGCATCTCTTTCCCAATCAGCATCAATAAAAGAACTCAAAGTAAGGTCATCTTCTTTAGGATACCATACGCCAAAATCAACTATCCCCTTCAAGTACTTGAAAATCCTCTTCATAGCTGTCACATGAGATTCCTTAGGATCAACTTGAAATCTTGCAACAATGCATACAACATTCATGATATCAGGTCTAGTTTGAGTCAAATAGAGAAATCCACCAATCATGGATTTGTATCTTGTCTGATTTATTTTAGGAGAATCATCATCTTTTTTCAACTTACATTTGGTCACCATAGGTGTACCAATTGGATTTGAATCTTCCATACCAAACTTCTTTAGCAACTCTTTCACATACTTGGACTGAGATATAAAGACCCCTTTATCTAGCTAAGTAATTTTCAATCCCAAAAAGAATTTCATTTCTCTAATCATAGACATCTCAAACTAACTTTGCATCTCATCAACAAACTTCACAAACAAACTATCATCTCCTCCAAAAATGATATCATCAACAAAGACTTCAACAATAAAATCTTTATCATGATCAATCTTGAAATACAAGTTACTATCAGTAGTACCTTTATTAAATCCAAGCTTAAACAAATACTTGTCCAAACTAGCATACCATGCTCTTGGGGCTTGCTTAAGTCCATACAATTCTTTCTTCAACCGACAAACCATATCTCCTTGATCAGTCAATTGAAACCATCAAGTTGCTCAATATACACTTCTTCATCCAGTTCACCATTTAGAAATGATGACTTGACCTCCATCTGATAAACCTTGAAGTTTTTGTAAGTAGCATAAGAAATAAATAGCCTCATAGCTTCAATCCTAGCAACAATAGAAAAAGTCTCTTCAAAGTCAATTCCTTCCATATGAGAGTATCCTTTACACACCAGTCTTGCTTTGTTTCTAACAACTTCACCTTTCTCATTCAGTTTGTTTTGAAAGAACCATTTAATTATAATTACATTTTTGTCCTTAGGTCTAGGAAAAAAAATCCATGTATCATTCTTCTCAATTTGCAGCAGTTCTTCTTTCACCCAATTCTCATCTTTGCATGCTTCATTGACACTATTAGGCTTGGTCTTTGAGATCAAACAATATTCTTCTACAATTCTTCTCCTACTTTGAACACCTTTGTTCTTATCACCTATAATCCAATCTTCTAAATGATTTAGTCTTACATACCTTGGAGTCTTAGGCTCTTGTGATCTTACTTCTACACTTTGACTAGTTTCTTCCTCTTGATTTTCTTGATTCACCAGAATGATTTGAACTTGATTTGGAGTCTGAACTTTCTTTCCTTTATTTGAAATATCATTCTGATCGTCTAACTCATATTTGCAAGTTTTGGATGGTCTAACTATGTCTTCATCAACCTTTACATTAGCACTTACAATTAATCTTCTCAATCTCTTATTGTAGCACTAGTAGGCTTTATTTTTTGTAGAATAACCAAGAAATATTCCTTCATCACTTCTAGCATCAAACTTTCCTATGTCTTCATCTCTTTTGATACAACATTTACTCCCAAAGATTTTGAAGTATCTAATAGTAGGCTTATGACCAAACCATAGCTCATAAGGAGTCTTACCGGTATCACCTTTGACATGTACTTGGTTGAGAGTGTAAACAAAAATACTCACAGCTTCTCTCCAGTAGATATGAGGAACATTTCCTTACAACATCATAGACCTAACAACTTATTGAATTTTCTTTTTCTTCCTTTCCACAACTCCATTTTGTTGAGGGGTTAGTGGGGCAGATAATTGTCTCTTTATCCCATGCTCTTCACATAAAGAATTAAACTCACCAGAAGTGAATTCACCACCTCTATCTGATCTCAAACATTTAATCTTTAGACCTATCTCTATCTCAACCATAGCCTTCAAAATCTTGAATTTCTCTAGAGCTTCATATTTTTCCCTTAATAAAGTAACCCACATCAATCTAGAATAATCATCAATAAGTAACATGAAATACTTGTCTCTATGTAGACTTTTGGCTCTAGAAGGACCACACAAGTTAGTATGCAAAATCTCTAACACTTCATTTGAACAAGTTGTTTGTTTCATAATGAAACTCTAGTTTGCTTCCCTAACTAACATTCCTTGCATATATTATTAGAAGGTTTTATCAATTTAGGAAGATCTCTCACTACCTGCATAGAACCTATCTTGATAATATTATCAAGGTTTACATGACACAATCTCCCATGCCACAACCAACTTTCATCAACTTGAGCAATTAGACAACTTTTACTAGTAGTACTTAGGTGAAAGATATTACCTTTTATTTTTGTACTAGATGCAATCACATTTCTAGAACTCCCCAATATTCTACACTATCCATCCTTGAATTGAAGATTATATCCCTTTTCAACCATTTTTCCAACACTTAAGAGATTATGCTTCAAACCTTCCACATATAGAATATCATCAGTATTATGCTTACCATCAAAAGAAATGGATCCTTTGCCATGGATTACACCAGCTTTGTCATCACCAAATATTACAACACCACCATCATACATTTACAAGCTCACAAATTTAATTTTATCACATGTCATGTGATGAGAGAATCCACTATCAATCACCAATTCATCTTTTTCTTCAACTCTGGTAGCCAGATCTTTCTCCACATTCATGCAGCTAGTAGATTCAATAAGTACTAAATTATTTTCCTTGATAGCAATAAATACCCATCCATCCTCACTTACATTCCCTTTACCAAATTCATCATCTGTCACACCTTCGTCAGAAGCATAGTAAAACTTTCTTTGAAATCTAGGCTTCTTAGGTCTTGACTTAGGAACTCTTTCCAAACACCTTGAGGAAAAATGACCTATCTTATTGCAAGAAAAACATTTAAGAGGAAATTTCCCTTTATACTTACCTTCTCCTTTGGCTACCCTCTTGACAAGAAGTGCTTCAAGCTCATCTAGTTTTCTCTCTTCTTCTTCAATCTCTCTCATTTCCTGCTCATACTTGGATATTTTTCTAGAAGAACTTTCTCCCGGATCATATCTCTACTTATATTTTCCGGAGATAGTAGCTTTGAATGTAGATTCTATCTTAGGAAGAGATTCACCAAACTCACTTAACTCAAAACCAACAAGCTTACCAATCAACATGTCTCTGGTTACATTTGTCATAGTCTGGATCTCCTCAATAGCAGCAACTTTGTGTTTGTATGCAGTAGGCAAGGATCTGAGGACTTTGGCAACAATCTTTGATTCTTCCAATGTTCCACTAGCACATCTGATACTACACACAAGTCCATTCACTCTCTACATAATAGAAGTGATGTTCTCATCTTCACCCATTCTTAGTGTTTCATATTTCCCTTTTAGGCTTTGTAGCTTAGCAATCTTCACATGGGTATCACCTTCATACAAAGTTTCTGACTTTTTCTAGATATCATAAGTAGTCTTCAGCTCCATTACATTTTTCATCTCAGAATCAGTCAAAGCACTCAACAATGATTTCTTAGCCTTGATATTGTACACGTCTTCCTTAATCTGACTTGTAGTTGAAGTGGCCATTCTATGGGATGATATATCTATTCTTTGTAATTGTCTAGTAAGGTTAACCAATGCATCTCAGATGACACTCCATTCGAGTCTTCCATAGAGAATAATTTTTTCCATCAAATCTCAAACTATCCTTCTTATATGTCACCATCCCAGAGCACCTCAATTGATCAAGCTTCTCCAGAGGAACCTTTTTTGATACCAATTTTTGGCAGCACAAGGATAGACAACTGAGAGGGGGGTGAATCAGTTGTTAGAAAAATTATACTTATTAAACTTATTCTCAGATTTAATAAATAAAAATGAAAGAATAAATCATCACCACATCAAGAACACATTACACTGATATTTTGCATGGAGACTCTATTAGCAAAAAAACCACGGTGGAGGTTAGTCCACAAGTTTATACTCTATTAAAATTATTATAAACAGGGAATGCACATGCATTCAGGAACACTACCTAGAGCTCACTAATCAAATACAAAAATTCTTACTACCTAAAGGAAGAATCAATGTCTTACAATCACATTCAAATATTTGAACTGAGAAAATAGCATTTGTTAATGCCTAATTCCATTTTCAGATAAGCACATGAACACTTTATTTTTCTCACTCTTCTTCACACTTTAATTATTCCTTCAAAAGATTGGAACATTATTTGCATGCAACACACACACACATCTCACTCACCATCTCACTCAAATGGTATAATCAATTGATCATATGTATTTGCAACCAAGGATAACATCAGGTACATGTCGTCCCAACAAAATACGTACAAACTATTGACCTAAATCAATAAACCATTTATCAATGTGAATCAAATAATACCAGCTAAAACATAGTAAGGACCCAAAACAACATGCCTCAAACATAAAAACACCTTAAACAATTATGCCTCAAAGATCCACAACACGCTACAATCATCCTAAGGGTCGTGATCATGAAAAACATGAACTCTTGGAAGAAAATAACCAATCGTGAGCACAACAATCAATGTGAACCAATAGCACAGATAGAGCATGATCTAGAAACATCCAAAAGCATAATGAATCACCACAAAAGCATTCATAACAACTTAGATTACTAGAATCACATCATCTTTTTTCAGGAACACCAACTAAAGCAACAAAAAATTGTATGAACATAGATACTCATAACTTAATCAAATATTCATGTGAGCCTCTAAAAATTCATGTGGATAAACTAGATATACTTGTCAACAAACAATTTAATCCAAAACTTCTTATCATCAATATACTGAGCTTCACTACATCACCGACAACCTGCAACTAATTTTATTACAATTTTCTCAATATCCTCGACATATACAACCTTAAATAAATCAATGCCAATAGTGTTGACATCAAGGACAACCACATATCAGAAATATCCAAAAATCTCCAACAATAATATGGGATTGTAACAGGTTGGTTGCACATCAAATTTTAGATCATTTGCATAGTATTGGAGATTTTAGGGCATAGAATAATTCCCTTACTGCCTTCTTTGCAGTATTCTAGAATGAGATCCATGAAAGAGATCAAATTCCCAAGAGCCTAGTAAAGAAATATGAAAAATAAATAACCTTTCTTGTAACTAAATATGGATATATTATAGAGGTAGTTGAACCTAGAACACTATGGATTGATCCTATGGGATATGAACTTGATGAAAATTTTGTCGAAAGGTACATTGAAATATTGTTGAGTGGTCCTAGGGATCACTCTTTACCTGGAAATGGAACATATGAATAAAAATTGAGTGAAGTGCACTTAAAAGCTACAACATCCAAAATAAGGTTGAAGCATTCTTCCAAGGACATAACTTCACTAAGGATGATTTGGATTAGTTAAAGGAGGCCCTTGAAGATAGAAAGGATAAATAGGTTAATTTCCCTCCAGACCTAGGAAATCATGAAGGTTATCCTCTAGTTCCACTACTTCCATTACTGCTAATGTTGAGAAGGGAAAGAAGAAAGAAAAAATTTCATCTACATCAGTTGATGTCGCTGCCTCTACTGGTCCCAGTACCCGATCATCTAAAAGAAAGGACATACCTCCTACTACATCATCTGCTAGTTTAGGAAGAAGAAGAGTAAAGCAAAAGGCGAATAGAAAAATAAATCTGAGTGATGTTGTTTAGGAAGAAATAGATCTGAGCTTGAAAGAAGAGTGTCAACAAAAAAGAAATAAAAAAAATTAGTACCTCAAATTAAGGAACTTAAACTAGAGTTGATATCTCCACAAATTAGGAGATAAAGGAAGAAGAGGATACATACATAATTCATGTACACAAGAAGAAGAATGAATAAGGATCATCTGATCCTATGGAGGACATGCTTGGTTCTCCTTTAGTAAGTGATCAACCATATTTAAATCTAGGATCCTTAGTAAATAATATGATTGACAATGATCCCATGCCAATTGCTGAGCTATTTGATAAAGTCAATGATGAAGGAAAGGAAACCATCATAAATTAATTTATTTAGTATATATTGATATGAAATGTAAGCATGGAGACTATACGGAGTAAAGTAACTAAAAATTTCTGGAAAGAATTAGTAAAAAGAAGGCAAGTGGTTGTAAATGTTGAAGATAAGATGAAAAATGATGCCTTAAATTACTATGGTTCCTCTCTTTCTAAGAAAAAAGCTGCCAATCCTCTAAAAGAATGGTCTACTATATTTAGAGTTAAGTAGAGAGTCAACATGCTAATGAATAAGGAGCAAGAGAGTATAGAAAAGTTAAGACAAGAAACCCATGGCGTAATCAAACAATTGGCAAGGAGTCATGGGGCAAGAACCAGCTCTTCATCCCATACAACTCAAGCACAAATGGATGTTGATGTCACAAATATGTTGGTGAGACACATGAAGTTTCAAAGACTGCTACCTGTCTAATTGATACAAAAGAGACTACCAACAAAAGATCTGATGACCAACATAGAGATCATACCAGTGATAAACAAGAAGAACAACAAGAATCTACTAGAAATAGGAATGAAAAAGATAAAGATGAAAATGAAGGAAAAAATAATAATAATTATGAGGATGATGAGGATAAAAGGGAGAAAGAACACAAAGACAAATCCTCTTGAAAAGAAGAAGAAGAAAAGAAGAAAGAGGAAGAGAAGAAAGCTATTCTGGTTGAGAAGAGTAAAGGAGAAAACCCCAAAAAATTTGACTTGTCAAAGCCAACTAGTGAATCATCTAGAAGCACTCTCAAAGTTCTTCTATCAAGGCAAAACATAATTTATCTTGTGCTTCCACCCCAACTAGTTAAGCTACCATCACATATAGGTTACATAGATTTGACAAAGATTGCACCAAGTGACAAAATAAAACTAAGTGATACTTTTCTCAACTTTGTCACACAAGAAGCTATTGAATCATATCAGAAAGGAAACAAACTGATAAATGAAGCTATTAGATCTTTACAGGAGATAAGCCCTGATACAACAATTGATATTTCTTTAACACCAATTGATAAATTAAAGCTTGTAGTTGATTTAGTCATGGAATACTCATCTAATCTCAAGGCACAGACTACAAAAGAAGTGGAGTCCAGTCTTCTAGAGAGAAGATTGTTGTTTCTATTAGATAAGTGTGCAATTGCACATAATAGAGCTTTACAAAGTTTGAAAGATGTAAGATACTATGATGAAGAAGCTTAGTTGTTATTGGTCTACTGCATGAATTTTACTGATTCCACTCAAGTTATCGAGGACTTAATGGACTCAATAGAGTCTCAGCTTCCCGATGCCTCTAGAAATTAGAAGGTTGCAGATGATAGAAGCTATATTGGTTGGGCTTCTATTTTAGATCTTTCGAACAAGGTTTCCATCTTGTAGAGGGAAAAAAAGATACAAGAAGGTGGTTTGGCCAGCTTGGAGACTTGGTAGTGTACAAAGTTGTTAGATGCAGAAAAATTTGAGAAGATGAACTTTATTCCTTCCACTCTAGAAGGAGAAGAATGCCTAGTGGAACTAGAATCACTACACAAAACTCTTACTGAAGAAAAAAGAGTTTGGGATGATGGAAAGCCGGCTTGGGAATCAATTCTCAAGGAGTTACAAGGTGCCCCCAGTTCTTGATAGAAATTTTCTTTACTTTTCCTTGTCCTTTGTCCCTGATGTCAAAGGGGGAGAAGATTTTTTATAGAGAAGGGTACTTTTTGGTAGAAGATTCTATATAGAGAAGTTTTTTTGTATATATGAAAGGGGGAGTTCAGTGCACTATTGTTGCACATTTTTGGTTTTGAAGTAAGCTTCAATTTTGGCACATGTTCCCATCAATGACAAAGGGGGAGATTGTTGGAAGAATGAAGAAGGTGACCTCTAGGTTTTTTGTCATTGATGCCAACATTGTTTGGTAACTAGTTAAGTAAATTGTGTATCTATATGGATCTAGTATTTTGATCCAAAAATTCTCTCAGTAAAAGATAAGTATATGAGCTTTTGATATGTTTCTTAGGAGTGTTAGTTACAGCTATGAACGATATTTTAACAAATTTGGATGGTCCAGCTAAGATATCTAAATGACAAAAGTTTGACATTATTTTAGCCAACATGGTTAAGAGATGCTTGTGTTATGAATGTTTAAAGTGTTCCTTATTAGGTCTGGGCTGACCTAATTTTTGTTTGATACATTTTGTTTTGAGTGCCAAAAATATTTTTCAATTAGGATGACCTAATTGATGTATGAAGATGTATCTGTATATATGTATGGAAGTATGAAAGTGACTAGAGAAGGTATAGAGGTGTGTGTGTGGATGTGTGAATAGTGATGCAAGCTATGCAACAAGTATTATAGTGTGAAGTTATTGATAGTTGTTGTATGCCTGTAAGCCAAACTAGGATTTTTGTTTTCCAGTACTTAACTAGAATTGATCTCAACACTTTAAAGGTGTACTTCTTCAGTTCATCTTTTGGTAGTAAGCCATTTTGTACTCAAGCTATGAGCCTTTCAAGGACAGTGTATCTTAGCAGTGATCCCTGTAATATCTTGTAACCAATTATAATATATTGTGAGTTAACCCTCACCGTGGTTTTTCCTATTTAAGGTTTTCCATGTTAAAATCCTTATGCCAATGTGTTATGATTCCTTTTTGCCATGGTTGACTGTTGCAGCTAGATATGTGTTAATAATTACATGGTTAGAAATTAAATGTTTTAGCAGAACAATGATTCACCCCCCTCAGTATTCGGTGTATTCAACATGTCTCTCTTTCCATCTAATCTCGATATCTCAAATTTTCCCACTAAGTCACTTGCTAGGCATAAATGTTTTTGTTGTTTCTTAACTCGATACTATGTTAAGCTTATTCCCATAACTCAAAGTATGATCCATCATGATATCATCTTGATTTCATTAATCCTTGATAATTTCATTAGCATGAATTCCATAAATAGTATAAGTGATTTGTGTTGAATTCAAATTTTTGGTCCTTTTAGAGTCCTTTTAGAGTTATAATTTTAGTTTTCCTTGTTGAAAAGGATGTTAGTCATACATAGAAAGGAAAATAAATTATCACAGAGTACTGTGAGAATCTACCTTTCTTGAAACACTCCACCAGGAAAACCTAAATCTAAAGAGAATTCAACTTGATCCCAAGGCTCATTTATGTTAGGTCTTGACACACTCATTTCACTCAGGGTTCATTGTGATATTGTTGTTAAATATAAGGGGTAAATGGTTGTTAAGTATTTGAATGGTATCATAGAGATATGAATGTAATCTTAGTTTTTTCATTCAATAACTTCATGAAATCAAATAATTTACAACAATCTTTCATGAAATCCAAATAACTTACATTCATTCAAGTATATTTTGTTGGCAAAACAAGAATACACAACTGAGAGGGGGGTGAATCAATTGTTCTAAAAATCAAACTTATTCAACATTAATCAACCTTCTATCTCAGATCTGATTATTAACTTTGCAAACATAAATCAACAACACATCAAAGACACATGAACACCAAGATTTTATACGTGGAAACCCTATTAGGGGGGAAACCATGGTGGATGTTAGTCCACAAGATTATACCCTGTTAAAAGTATAATGAGAAGTAAAAATGGAATGCACATGCATTTAGGCACACTACTCCAAGGAAGGCTCACTTCCTTACATACAATTTTCATATTAAACCCATCTGATAAGATTTGAACTGAGAAATTAGCTTCTCCAAAAGCCTGATGACAGTTCCAATTAGGCACAAAAAAACTCTTCCATACTCTCTTCAATCTCTTCCACACTCTTCTCTACTCCTGAATGACTTGACCTTTGTTTGCACATGTACACCATACATACAACCCCAAGCATACTCCAAAATAGGAAAAACAACTCTTATATATCCGCTACACTGATTTACATCAACTACTCTTTCGGCCACAAATAAAGAATAGATTACAATTGTCGGCCTTAATACATGAATAAATCTTAATGCACACCAAAAAAGTTGGTCACAACATAGTGAGGACCCAAATAAACATCTTCAAGCATTCCAAACAATAAATCATTATTTCATAAAGATCTGCAACATACTATCACCATCATGTTGGCCAAGAACATGAAAAGCTTGGACACACTTAGAAAAATCTTCAATCACGATCACTCTGATCACTGCAGACATATAGAAAGGATAGAGTATGATATAGAATCATCCATTAATGTCATAAGAACATGCGCAACAATTAAAATTGCCATAATTTCATCTTCTTCTTCTAATAACACTTGCTACATAGACTGAATAACTGTAGACACACAAAACTTCATAACTTCCACAAATCTTGATGTGAACCTCTAAAAATTTCAGGAAACATACTAGATAGGTTTAGAAACAAACCCTTTAATGTGCACTAGTTGATTAACAACTTACAATTGTTTCCACCACTCTAACCTTCTCAGCTTTGTTGGTTGCCTGAAATATATTTTTTGCAATTTTCTCAATCTCCTTGACATATAAAGCCTTCAGAATCATCAATGCTAATAGTGTTGACATCAATGACAACCACATATCAGAAATACAACCACAACATCCAACAATCTCCACCTTTAGCATTGATGGCAAGACATGATTTGAAAGATACCATCAGCCCAACTCACTCTTCTCCAACAATCTCCCCCTTAGATTATGCACTATTTTTCACATTGATTCTCTCCCACATTTTTCACATTGCTTCTCTCCCCCTTTAACATCAATGTAAAAGGTACACAAGCTCTGAACCACATATTTAGCACATCTGACTACTCCCCCTGAGTAGCAACCACCACATCATCAATCCAAACTATGATATGGCTATGAATTCACAAACTAATGCAAAGACCTGCATCACTTAGTTCTTATCAGGAGCGAAAATCACCCCTAACTTGCCTCTGAGGTACTCAAAAGTATCCTTAGGCAATGGATTAGTAAAGATGTCTACAACTTGTTCCTTGGTAGGTATATACTCTAGTCTGACTTCTTTTTCACTTACTTTGTCTCTCAAGAAGTGATATTTGATGGATATGTGCTTTGTCTTTGAGTGCAATACTAGATTCTTAGAAATATTTATGGCACTTGAGTTATCATAGAATATGGAAATGGGTTCATCATATTCAATTATTACATCTCTCAACATATTCTTCATCCATAGTACTTGAGTGCAACTATTTGTAGTAGCAATATATTCTACTTCAGTAGTAGATAATGACACTGAGTTCTTCTTTTTGCTTAACCAAGATACCAACTTCTTCCCTAAGAATAATGTACCACCACTAGTACTTTTTTTTGTCATTCACATCTCCTTCCCAATCTGCATAAGTGAAAGTGCTCAAGATAAGATCATCATCCTTAGGATACCAAAGAACAAGATCAATTGTCCCTTTCAAGTATTTGAAGATTATTTTCAGAGCAGTCACATGAATTTCTTTAGGATCAACTTGATATCTAGCTACCATACATATGAAATTTACTTTATTTGACCCGGTCTGAGTCAAGTAGAGTAATCCACAAATCATTGACCTATATCTTGTCTGATTTTCTTTAGGATAGTCATCATTTTATGTAATTTTTCATCCAGTTACCATAGGTGTACTAACTGGCCTTGATTCTTCCATACCAAAAATTTTCAGTAACTCTTTCACATACTTGGACCGAGATATGAAAATTCCATCATCCAACTGAGTAATTTGCAATCCTAAAAAGAATTTCAATTCTCCTATCATTGAAATTTCAAACTCATTTTTCATTTCATCGACAAACTTCAAACAAAAATCATCATCACCTTCAAAGATAATGTCATCAACAAAGACTTCAATGATTAGTTCTTTATTCTGATCCAATTTCAAATACAAATTGTTGTCAGTAGTACCTTTTTTGAATCCAAGCTTCAGCAAGTATTTTTCCAATATAGCATACCAAAATCTAGGAGCTTTTTGAAGTCCATATAGGGCTTTCATCAGTCGTCATACCATATTTTCTTTGTCAATCAATTCAAATCCATTTGGTTTCTCAACATAGACTTCTTCTAGCTCACCATTTAGAAATGCTAACTTTACATCCATCTGATAGACTTTATAATTCTTAAAAGCAACATAAGCAAGAAATAATCTTACAACTTCAATTCTAGCAACAAGAGAAAATGTTTCTTCAAAATCAATACCTTCCATTTGTGAGTACCTTTTGCAAACAAGTCTTTCCTTATTTCTGACCACTTCACCTTGTTCATTTAGCTTATTGCGGAACACCCATTTAGTTCCAATTACATTTTTGTTCTAAGGTTTGGGAACAAGATCCCATGTATCATTTTTCTCTATCTGCATCAGTTCTTCTTTCATGGCTTCCAACCAATATTCATCTTTGCATGCTTCATTGATATCACTACGCTTAGTTTTAGAAATTAGACAATACTCTTCTAAAATTCTCCTTCTAGTTTGTACACCTTTTCTCTTATCACCTATGATCTGACTGTGAGAATGATTTTTCATTACATACCTGGGAGTTTTGGGATTTTCTCTGACTTCTTGCTCTTGCATTCTTTCTTTTGCACTTCTGCTAGTTTCTGCTTCCTGATTCTTTTGGTTCACCAGAACAATTTGAAGTTGATTCTATATCTAAACATTAATATCATGTTGATAATCTGAATCATACCCATTACATTTGGATGGTCTTTCAATATTTTCATCAACTTTAACATTTGCACTTTCAACCATTTTCTTTATCCTTTTATTAAAGAACTGGTAGGATTTTCTCTTGGTAGAGTAACCTAAAAAGATTCCTTCATCACTTCTAGCATCAAACTTTCCTATATCATCATCTCTCCTGAGGTAGCATTTGCTTCCAATTTTTTTGAAATATTTGACAACAGGCTTATAAACAAACCATAGCTCAAAAGGAGTTACCATAATTACTATTGATGTTTACCCAGTTAATGGTATACACATCAATACTTATAGCTTCTCTCCAGTAGAAATGAGGAACATTTATTTCCAACATCATGGTTCTAGCAGTGTCTAGAAAATTTTTGATCTTTCTTTCAACAACTCCATTCTGTTGAGGGGTCCAGGGAGTAGATAGTTGTCTTTGGATTCCATTCTCTTCACAAAAAGAATTGAATTCCTGAGAAGTGAATTCACCACCTCTGTCTAACCTTAGGAATTTGATCTTCTAACTTGTCTCATTTTCTACCATAGCTTTGAAGCTTTTGAACTTTTCTAGCACTTCATGTTTTTCTCTTAAGAAGGAAACCAATATCATTCTAGAGTAATCATCAATAAGGAACATAAAGTACCTTTCAACTTGAAGACTTATGATTCTAGATGGACCACATAAGTCAGTATGTATCAAGTCCAATACTCCATTAGAGTTATACTGTTTTCTCCAGAAAGAGTTTCTAGTCTGCTTTCCCATCTGACATTCCTTGCACATGGAGTTAGTAGGCTTTACTTAGGAAGATATATGACCGCTTGAGTAGACATTATTTTGACAATGCTATCAAAGTTCATATGACACAATCTCTTATGCCACAACCAACTTTCATCAACTTGATCAATTAAAAAACTTCCATTAGCAATACTCAGATGAAAAATATTACCTCTTGTCTTTGTTCTTGAAGTGATCATATTTCCAAAACTTCCCCTTATTCTGCATTTTCCATCCTTGAACTAAAGGTTGTAACCTTTGTCTACCATCTATCCAACACTCAAAAATTTGTTCTTTAAACCTTCTACATAAAGAAAATCATCAATATTATGCTTACCATCAAAATAAATAGCGCCTCTACCATGAATCACACTAGAAGTGTTGTATCCAAATCTTACAATGCCACCATCATAGTTTTCCAAGCTTACAAACTTTCTTTTATCACTAGTCATGTGATGTGAACATCCATTGTTAACTACCCACTCATCTTTCTCTTCAATCTTTGCTACAAGAGCTTTCTCAACATTCTCATTACTAGATGATTCAGTGGACACCTGACCATTTTCCTTGATAGAAATTAATACCCATTCATTTTCATTTCTAGTTTCCTTATCAGATTCATCATTTGTAACACCTTCTTCAGCATAATAACATTTCCTTTGAAATTTAGTATTTTCAGCTTTATACATAAAGACTCTTTCAGGACACCTTGATACAAAATGACCTATCTTACTGCAAGAAAAACACTTAATAGGTAACTTTCCTTTGTACTTACCATGACCTCTGGCTTCTCTTTTCACAATCAATGCTTCAAGTTCATCCATCTCTTTTTCTTCATCTTCAATTTGTTTCATCTCATCTTCATACTTCAATGTTCTTTTGGAACTTTCTCCCAGATCATATTTCTGCTTGCTTCTTCTGGATACAGTAGCCTTTGTAGACACATAAAAATGACCTAGGCCTACAAGCTCTTCTTCCAACCCTAACTAAGACATTTTAATTATGTACCTAACTCACTTTCGACTATTAATTAAATAATTCATAATTATTTAATTAACTCATGTCCCCCTTTATTCTTCTTGATTATTAAATAAATAAATTTTAATTATTTATTTAATGCGTCACTAATTGTCTAATGTCTTCCTATAATTAAATAAATTTCTTAATTTATTTAATTATTTTTGCCCTTTATGTCTTTCTAATTATTAAATAAATAATTTTATTTATTTATTTAATTACATCACTAATTAAATCCTCCTATTCCTAAAATTAAATAATTTTTTATTTATTTAATCCACCTTCCACTATAATTAAATAATTATGTTCAATTATCTAATTATTCATTAGCCTCTTCTCTCCTAAATCAAATAAATTTTTATTTATTTGATTTGGTCCACTTTCCTAAATTTTGAATTAAATCTTTATATTTAATTTAAAAGGTTCCATTTCTCACATTCCTCTAATAATTAAATAATATCTTTATTATTTAATTCTCACCCAAATTAAATAACTCTTATTATTTAATTTCTTCTAAATCTTATTTATTTAAAAATAAGTCCCAACACCTAAATTAAATAATTTTATTATTTAATTTCTCCTCTTTTATTGTGCTCATTTTAAATATATATTGTTTATTTAAAATAAGTCCCCCTTTTAAAATTCCCTCTTTTAGTATAATTTAAATTATTTACTGTCACATGACCCCACCCCTTTGAATTAAAATAATTTTTAATTCAAAAATTCAACATCCTCTCTTGAATCAAATAATTTTAAATTATTATTTGATTCCCCAATGACTCCATTTTTCGTGCCCATAATCTCTTGTCACATGTATTGTCAGCCATTGATTTGATTTTCTAAAAATTAATCTTGACCCTTTATTTTGAATCTGACCTAATGTTTCCCTAATCCTAATTGTGGGTTGCTATATGGAATCTCGTCCATTGATTCTAGGGCATTTACTAACTTTCAATCTTTGCCATTCACACAAAATTGCATCTTCTATAAAAGAGTGATTTTGGTCACATCTTGCATCTCTTATCATCTAACATTTTTCATCTCTTATCTCTTGCATTTTAGACTTCTTGCATTTTCACATTTTAGCATTGTTAATTTCATTTGTCATAGCATATTTTTAGATTTCATTTGATATAGCTTAGACATTGTAGATGCTTACTAGTTGTAGTAGGGCATAGCATTGCATATAATTATCAAATCCTTCAATATTTTCTTAGGGCTTGTCATTTCCATTGACTTACTCTTCATAAATCTGAGGGCAAGTAATATATTTTCAGAAAATTAAGAAGGTGTAATGGAGGTCAGTCATGGAGGATGAAGATAATCTGTGAGATTTTTCATCTATTCCCTTGCACTCCATTAACCACTTTAGGTTTTTATATTCTGCATATTATATTGCTAAAACCACAAGAAAAATACCCTTTGTTACATTGGTGAACCTGACATTCCTTTTAACACATTTTTGCAAGTTATAGTACAGATTTTTTATCATTTTTTTGTAGGTTAGGGTATGGATTTTTCAGATTTTTCAGATTTTTTTTGCAGGTGTACGAAACGACGCATATGCCAATTTCTGCGATGCAAGTGACATTTTGAGCTGCATCTGACCTTCGAAGCAACACATCTGACCTACCAAGCCACATCCGCTTTTTCAAAAGACGCATTTGCAGACACGAGTCACATTCAACAACCCGAAAGCCACATTTGTTCCTGTCATCTGCAGTTGCCTTCCTGAGCTGCATCTGATAACCAGAAAGCCACATCTGCCTTCCTATGCCGCATTTGATAACCAGAAAGCTACATCTACCTTCCTGAGCCGCATCTGATAACCAGAAAGCCGCATCTGCATTCTCAAGCCGTATTTGCTTTGTCCCGATGCATCCGCAAGTTGAAAATTTGCTTTTGGATTCATTTTTCTTTTTTTTTTTTTTTTTGATAGCTTAGAAATTTTGGGTTACTAATTTTTGTTTGCAGCTTGTGGCAAGGAGTCTAACGCTTTTTACTTGTTCATTTCATAAATCTTAGACAAATTTGCATTTTACATTCATGGGTTAAAATAAACATGCATGAATACTCATTGGGGATAAAAAGAGCACAATCTTGCATTACAACTCATTGGTTTAAAATGAATTTGCATTTTCATAGCATTGGGTTAAAATGAACTTTTAGTTAGCTCACACTACAAATGGTTAAAATGAACCCCATGTCTGCTTCTTCTTTCAAGTTTGTGAAACACATCTCAAATTGGGCTTAAAATGAACACCATGCGAGTGTGAGTTAGGATATTCATGTTTTCACTCTTTGTTTTTAAACAAGGATCGATTGAACTATGAATATCCTAATTTGATTTTGTTGAACCTTAGATTTTGGTCCTACTTTGGTGGGAAAAATTACTCACCCCAAAGCGACTCAAACTGGAAATGCGCTAAAGCCAAGCGACGCCCAACCGGTATACAAATTTTAATGTTAAGGAAAACTTAACATTATAGAAGCTCCTGTGGACCAACAATTGACTCCTCAGTACCCTTTTGGTGCATCAAAACCTGCAGAGCCTAACCTTTGTAGACTGGGATGATAATGCCTCTTGTGTGGCCTTTTGAATGGGTGCCCGAATTAAATCCTTTGTATTTGCAAGCCAAAAACCTTCTATTCTTTCATACAACAACGGTCATTGTGATGACACCCACACCTGCATAGTTCTTAGTAGAGATGATCAATCTACCATGGGAATTTCATGGAGGTTGGAAGCTTGGTTGCCCTGAGAAGTGAGTGCAATGTAAGGGGGAGCCTGTGGGGCCAAGCTTCTGAATTCATCCACTAAGGATATGTGGTTGGATTAAAATTTGCATGAGATCCATAAGAATACTGTCCTTGTAGCCATAAGATTTTGTAAAATGACTTCTATGTGGTTGATTTTCATCCTTTTTCACAACACCATGTATTTGCCAAACTGCTTTGAGACAAATAAACATCAAACTTGCTAAAATCCGAGACAAACATTATCAACTAAAACAAGTCTATGTAAAATCAGCCATTTTTTTTTTCTGAACTCATATTCTGCAACGTATTTGACTTTCTGAATCGCATTTGCCAGAGTGAGCCACATGTGCTCTGCTGAACCACAACTACTAAGTTTTGAGCCACATTTGACCAATACAAAGTTGTATTCGCTATAATAAATCGCATTGGCAAAACCCTGAAAAGCATTTTCACTATTCAACCGCATTTGCCCACCAGTGAGCCGCATTCGCCTTGGTGAGCCGCATTTGCTTCACATTAAGCCGCATTCGCTATTGAACCACATTTTGCTTGCCTGCTGAAATACTTCTAGAATTGTTTACTGCGATGCAAGTGACCTGTCAGACCACATTTTCTTAGAATAAAACCGCATTCACTTCTATGAGCCACATTTTCCTATCTATTGAAACATGGCCAAAATTAATTCCTACACCGCAATCGCCTATTCCTGAGTTGCATTTGCTCTGTCAAGCTAAAATTACAAGTTGTAACACCGTAGTCAGCTGTTATTCAATGCATTTACCATTTTGAACAAAATCCTGCAACACATATGATGTATTATAATGCATTCACCACATACTGACAGATTTGAGTATCATGCACCGCATTTGACTTTTTGAGACGCAATTGTTTCTTATAGAGACGCATTTGATACTGCACCAGATCTGAAACCTCAAGTGACACATTTGCCTATTTTTTTTGGAAAAAATTTATTTGTGTCAAAAAACCCGAGGCCAAACATTTGCAACCTAACTTTCCTGGCATCTTTTTATAGCAGCCACTGTCCAAAACTAGGAAAGCAACTTGTCTAAGTCATCCATCCTTGCATCTTTAGTGGCATTTAGCTTGCAATCCATCATCCTCATCTTCATAGGGAAAGTCTTAAGTCCTCAGTTTTACACCTTTGGGATAGACAAACTTTCCTTCCTTTGTCAAACCATTGTCTCAAAAATACATTGTCATTGGAGCAAGTCAAAGCAAATCAAACCTTAGTCATTGTCCTCTAGTGAGACATTTCCAACTCATAAGTCTAGTGTGGAAATCTCACCTTGTCATCGTGTCCTTCAAACTAGTCCTTTGACAATCCAAATCGAGACATTGGCCAAACTTTGAATGCTTAAGTGAACCTTTCCTAAAAATCATTTGACATAAGGCATCCCCTTTTATCACTTTGCATTGTTACCTTGCATAAAGCATAGCCTCATTCCATCCACCATCATGTCTTCAAGTCACTATGACATGCTTGCTAGTCGAATTGAATGCCAATTCATTGGTAATGGTCAAGCACAACTTGATAGGGACTTCAAAACACAATACCTCCAATCCAAGTCCAAATTTACAACCCCTAGCCCTCCATCCATGCATCCATCTTACCAACAATCCATGAGTCCTAGTCCTCTATCCGTCTACTATCAAGAGTCCCCTAACACCATCCATGGCACCAAGTCACAACAAACTTCCATTAGTCATACCCACCCTAACTTTGACAAGGGAAATCAGCCATCCATCAATCCAAACCAACTATCCACATCATATCCTAATCCTCCATCCACATCATATTCTAATCCTCCATCCACATCATATCCTTGTGATGCATCCATGTCCTAGTCTAATCCTTCATCTCATCCTAGTCCATCATCCCTCAACCAAGTCCAAACCTCCATGTCATATCCTAGTCCATTATTCCCCAATCCATTCCAAGACACTCCATGTTTTCATGAAAACATATCTTGTCATGGTCTCCAAAGTCCCATCTTCTTACCTACACTTGAGGATACATGTCAAGAGGCAAGTCCAAAGCATGACATCATAACATCACTGTCTTGTCTAGATCAAAATAGTCTATTGGACCCCATCTTTACATCCATTCAAGAAGTCCTCCTAGACAATCATGACATACCAAAGACACCTATCCTTGGTCAAGAGTCCATCCAAAACCATGTCATTCAAGACAAACCTATCCTTGGTCAAGACCCTATTTTTTATCATGGCATTCAAACTGGGCCCATCTTTGATCAAGACACTACTTCTAAAGAAGTCCAAAATGATCCACTCCTTGACCTTTATGCCCTTCATGATGAAACACTTGAAGATGACCCTCTCCTAGCTTCCAATATTGACACTACCAACAATGAGACACTTGCCACCATGGGACACATAGATGATCTACCACTAGAACAAGAGTCTCCTAACATGGACATCTTTGCAAATGATCAAGCTATGACTGAATTTAGTGGGCTTCATGACAATGACCATGAAGACGGTTTCAACATCAACTTCAAAGCACCATCAGAATCATCAGAATCTGATATGTCAGAAAATAAAACCGAAGATGTCAGTCAAAAATCTGTCCAACATGTCAGTGAAGCTACAACATCCTATCAATTAGGATCATCTATCTTTGTCAGAGCAGGCTTTCTCATAGATGAGAAGATTTCAAGCATTAATTTCCACAATAAGGATGGGTTAGCATCTTGCTTCCACAATAACAAGTACCCCATCACAAACAAAATTTGTCAGAACATGAATTATCAGGGAAAAGGATTAGGCCTACACAAGCAAGGAATTTTGGAGCCCGTTCAAGTTCAAGCACATTACACACATCAAGGTCTCGGCTATTCATCAGTTAGAAAATCTAATGATGTTAGTGTTCCCTCCTCGATATTGGGGGAAAATTTATTAGGTACAAATATCAAAATGGGTGTCATGAGTAGTCCTTGTCATAAGATTGTTGCCAGTACCCCTTCCTTCCACACCCCAAACCATCATTCTAGCATGAATAAACCTCCCATTTGGAACCAACAAAAGTATTACAAGTTCAAAGTTCAAAATCACAAGTCAAAGGCCATGGAATCTACAAGTGGACAAATGAAGCTAAAATGGATCCCAAAACAAAATAGATCAAGTCAAGAAAAGAATGAATCAGGCAAAGAAAATATGCCAAATCTAAAGGTCAATCAAAATGTGGAGCCACCGCACAAGAGGACTCCCACATATAATACATGTCCACCTCCTTCAAAATGGCCATCAAGTAGGACATATAAAAGTGTTGGTTCCAAAGGCTATCAAAATTCCAAACTTCACCATCTAACACCTAAAGTTTTGAAAATAAAGAGTGATTCATCCAAACTTCCAAACAATCATTCCACGTCTACCATCATCCATCATAATCATACATCCTCCTTAAAATCCAAACATCCCATGTCACAAATTCCTCGCATCTTGGCAACAACTCTCTATTATAAGGACTCTCATGGAACTCTATCGCGATGTACGTATTCTGATAAGGCCAACTCTAGTATCAACAAGGATCACAATGACATCAATTAGTTGTATGCAAGCGCTATCATCCTGACAAGGCAACTACTTCAGAAAGGTCATTATTGGCATGTCATGGCACCATTATCTACATCGGCATTGTCAAAAGATTCGACACACTCAGTGGCCATATAAAGCATCAAGGCTATCTGATAAAAATACAAAAATATAAAAATTGAAAAATTAAAAAATATCAAAAATAGTAAAGAGAAAACTTTCGTCCAATTGTGAAAACCTGGCAAACAGGCACTTTGGATAAGTACCATGATGAAAACTTGGCAAACATGCATCATGTGTAGAATAAATCATCTATGTGGACCATTGCACTTGGGGAAAAGTTGTCTTATTTCCTACACCTTCACATGACATTTTTGACATTTTCGTCCATCCATCTAAGCCTTATCATGTCCATCCATTGTCCCACCTATTTTGATCTTGACAAAGACTTGGGCAAATACACAAATCATGCTTTGGAATTTTTTTTAACATGTTTATCTTCTACTCATACCTTAGTCATCGAATATCATGTCATTACATTCATAGCCTCCTTTTCACTATGCAACATCATCCTTGGAGACCATATGATAATTCTCCTAGTCCAAGCCATCCATGTCTCCTATCTTTTACCGAAGCCATCTATTGTCCTTTTATACCTATCACCCATCTTGGTTTACCTTTTCAATGGTCTAAAGATCCCTTGTCATCCCATCTAGTCCTCATCAAGTCATTCCATGTGCAACAATATGGAAAACCTGGTGCATCATCCAAAACATTCCTTGACTTTGTCCCTAGCCCTACTGCAAACTTTTATCCTCTTGCCATATCATTGTCATCCTCACGTTGTTTCGGGATGTGTCCTTCCCACATCAAACAATGTTGTCATTGTCATCATCACCTGTCAATCGGTATCCAGCTTGAATAGTAGAAAAATCATGGTTGTCCTTAGATTCATGTGCGTCGACATCATTCACATGCATTTGTCACAATTTTCATAAAACATCAAAAAATCCTAAAAATTAGAAAAGTCTTGAAAAAAAGTCCTAAAAGTCATATAAAGTCCTGAAAAAAGACCTAAAAATTAGAAAATGTCCTGAGAAAATACAAAAACATCCAAATCAATGTCAAAATCCCAAAAATAGAGTCAAAGTCAATCATATCTTGTCAAGTCAGTCACGTTAGTCAATCTTTGTCGAAGTTTGAACTACGTTGTCTCTGCGCATTTGCTACATAGGCAAGATTCATCTTTGAATCCCCAAGACATTAGGTCAGTCCTTCTAGGTTTGTCAGAATAAAATAAGACTTTCAAACTTCTATCCTCTGGACAAGGTCATTGGTCGTGTCGAACTACGAGGTCTCTGAGTGCATGACGTAGGCAAGGCCATCAATTGATGAGCCCCCGAGGTTGCTCTAGGTCAGTCCATTAGGGTTCATTGTACCACATTTTCACACACATCAAACTTTCTTCAAATCAAGCAAATCTTCCATCAATTTCGAGCAGACAATCTATCAATAGTCTGTTTCATCAACAATCTCAATCAATTCAGCATATCAGCAAGAACATGTAATCCAACTTTCATCATGACATTTAACTTGGCCAAATTTGGGGTTCTTCAGATGTGTCCTTCTGAAAAGCAACTCTTGTCATTTCTTTATGCTTTTGGATGTGTCCTTTCTAAGCATTGTCCTCATCATCTGACATTTTGATGAATCCTCCTAACTCCAAGAATTGATCTCCTGGATATCAACATCATTCATGATGTGTCCTTCCTAAATTTGATACCGCACAATAGTTGGCAACCTTGATCTTAAAACACTTGGCAAATACTTGGCACTTGTCTTTGGCCTTTTCATCATGTTACTAGTTTTTCAGCAAGATCCCGACAACATGATTTAGAGAAAAAATGATGTCTCATGACACTATCTTGTCTTTTGACACTCATGTTACTAGTTTCTCAGCGATGTCCTGACTATGAGATTTAGAAAAACAATGACGTATCATGGCGGTGGTTTTATTTTGTTCTTTTGGCAATCATGTTGCTAGTTTCTCGAGGATGTCCTAGAAACAAAATTTAGAGAAGCGATGATGTTTCATGGCTTGTCCTTATTTCATGTCTATTGGTCTTTGGCTTTTTCATCATGTTACTAGTTTTTCAGCTATATCCTAACAATAGGATTTAGAAAAACAACAACGTCTCATGATGATGGTTTTATTCTTTTTGAGCTTTTGGAAATCATGTTGCTAGTTTCTCGAGGATGTCCTGGAAACAAGATTTAGAGAAGCAATGACGTTTCATGGTTTTTCCTTCTTGTCCTTTTTCTGCTTGCGGTTGATTATGACAAAAAGACTGGGGCAATTGCGCTCTTAGTATGCGCCATGATCATCCTTGTCTGTGACTGCTTGTCTTATGTAATGGTACGACCTTGCACAACTTGCTTTATGTCATATCATGGTGTTTGTTGGCCATTACAATAATCTGCCCAATGATGGTTAAAGAGCAACAAATATTAAAGTCCTATGGTAAACGTTGAAGGGTTTGGTCTAGGAACTAACATGCATCTCATATAGGCATTGCATTCATATCATCATCTGTATGTTTTGCACTAACATTTCTTTGTCGCTCCATATTCTATTCTTCTCATTCCATTTCGAGAGCACACACATATTCTTGGAACCCATCTGCCCTCTCGAGGGGGCATACCGCAACCCTCCTCGTCATTCTTCCTCATCCTATTTTGCACTGGGGCATAGTTTTTTACTTATTTTCTTTGCCACAATGCAACAGGCTGCATTATGACAAAGAGGGGCAAATGTAGACACATAAAAATGACCTAGGCCCGCAAGCTCTTCTTCCAACCCTAACTGAGACATTTTAATTATGTCCCTGACTCACTTTCGACTATTAATTAAATAATTCATAATTATTTAATTAACTCATGCCCCCCTTTATTCTTCTTGATTATTAAATAAATAAATTTTAATTATTTATTTAATGCGTCACTAATTGTCTAATTTCTTCCTATAATTAAATAAATTTCTTAATTTATTTAATTATTTTTACCCTTTATGTCTTTCTAATTATTAAATAAATAATTTTATTTATTTATTTAATTACATCACTAATTAAGTCCTCCTCTTCCTAAAATTAAATAAATTCTTATTTATTTAATCCACCTTCCACTATAATTAAATAATTATGTTCAATTATCTAATTATTCATTAGCCTCTTCTCTCCTAAATCAAATAATTTTTTATTTATTTGATTTGGTCCACTTTCCTAAATTTTGAATTAAATCTTTATATTTAATTTAAAAGGTTCCATTTCTCACATTCCTCTAATAATTAAATAATATCTTTATTATTTAATTCTCACCCAAATTAAATAACTCTTATTATTTAATTTCTTCTAAATCTTATTTATTTAAAAATAAGCCCCAACACCTAAATTAAATATTATTTAATTTCTCCTCTTTTATTGTGCTCATTTTAAATAAATATTGTTTATTTAAAATAAGTCCCCCTTTTAAAATTCCCTCTTTTAGTAAATAATTTAAATTAAATTATTTACTGTCACATGACCCCACCCCTTTTGAATTAAAATAATTTTTAATTCAAAAAGTCAACATCCTCTCTTGAATCAAATAATTTTAAATTATTATTTGATTCCCCAATGACTCCATTTTCCGTGCCCAGAATCTCTTGTCACATGTATTGTCAGCCATTGATTTGATTTTCTAAAAATCAATCTTGACCCTTTATTTTGAATCTGACCTAATGTTGCCCTAGCCCTAATTGTGAGTTACTATATGGAATCTCGTCCATTGATTCTAGGGCATTTACTAACTTTCAATCTTTGCCATTCACACAAAATTGCATCTTCTATAAAAGAGCAATTTTGGTCACATCTTGCATCTCTTATCATCTAACATTTTTCATCTCTTATCTCTTGCATTTTAGACTTCTTGCATTTTCACATTTTAGCATTGTTAATTTCATTGTCATAGCATATTTTTAGATTTCATTTGATATAGCTTAGACATTGTAGATGCTTACTAGTTGCAGTAGGGCATAGTATTACATATAATTATCAAATCCTTCAATATTTGCTTCGGGCTTGTCATTTCCATTGACTTGCTCTTCATAAATCTGAGGGAAAGTAATATATTTTTAGAAAATTAAGGTGTAATGGAGGTCAGTCATGGAGGATGAAGACAATCTGTGAGATTGTTCATCTATTCCCTTGCACTCCATTACCCACTTTGGGTTTTTATATTCTGCATATTATATTGCTAAAACCACAAGAAAAATACCCTTTGTTACAACTTTGAATGTAGATTCAGTCTTAGGATTTGATTCACCAAATTCACTTAATTCAAAGGCAGCAAGTTTTCCAATCAACATATCTCTTGTTATATTTGTTATTGTCCCGAGTTCATCAATAGCATGATCTTTTGTCTTGTAGGAAGGGGGCACAGATCTAAGTATATTATCCACAATTTCTTCTTCATCCAAAGTTCCACCAACACATCTAATGTCCATCACTAATTCATTCACCTTTTGTGAGAAGGAAAAGATTTTTTCATCTTCATGCTCTCCCATTTTCCTTTTGGACTTTGTAGCTTAGCACTTTTCTCTAGTGCATCTCCTTCATACAATGTTTCAAACTTTTTCCATATCTCATGCACAGTCTTCAATCCTAACACATTTTTCATCTCTGAATCTATCAAAGCACTTAACAATGATTCTATAGCCCCAGTGTTAACTTTTGCTTCCTTGATCTCATCTTTAAAGGAGGGAACATTTCGAGGAATAGTATATGCATTATTTGTAATCTTCCAGAAAGGCTCACCAATACACTTCAAATGACATTCCATTATGACTTTCCATAAAGAGTAGTTTGTACCATCGAATCTAGGATTGTCCTTCTTGTATGATGCCATCTCAGATCACCTCAAACTATTAAGCTTCTTCAAAGGAACCTGCTCTGATACCAATTGTTGGAAAAACAAGAATGCACAACTAAGAGGGCGGGTGAATAAGTTGTTATCAAAATAAAACTTATTCAACATTAATCAACCTTCTATCTCAGATCTAATAATTAACTTTGCAAAAATAAATCAACAACACATTAGAGACACATGAACACCAATATTTTATATGTGGAAACCCTGTTAGGGGAAAAACCATGGTGGATGTTAGTCCACAACATTATACCATGTTAAAAGTATAATGAGAAGTAAAAAGGGAATGCACATGCATTCAAGAACAATGCCTAGAGCTCACTGCTCCAAGGAAGGCTCACTGCCTTACATACAATTGTTAGATTAAATCCATCTAATAATATTTGAACTAAGAAATTAGCTTCTCCAAAAGCCCGATGATATTTCTGATTAGGCATAGAAAAACTCTTCTTTAATCTCTTCCACACTCTGCTCTTCTCCTGAATGATTTGATCTTTGTTCACACATGTACACCATACATACAAACCAGAGCATACTCCAAAATAGGAAAAAAATTGCTCTTATATATCCGTTACATGGATTTACATCAACTAGTATGTCGGCCACAAATAAAAAAGAGATTACAACTGTCGGCCTTAATACATGAATAAATATTAATGTGCACCAACACAATTCAGTCAAAACATAGTGAGGACCCAAATAAACACCTTAGAGTAGGCCAAACAATAAATCATTATTTCATAAAGATCCACAACACGCTATCACCATCATGTCGGCCAAGAACATGAAAAGCTTGAACACACTCGGAAAAATATTCAATCACGATCACTCTGATCACTACAGATGTACAACAAGGATAGAGTAAAATCTAGACTCATCCATGAACATCATAGGAACATGCACAACAACTGAAATTGCAAGACTTTCATCTTATTCTTCCAAGAACACCTGCTATATAGACTGAATAACTTTAGACACACAAAACTTCATAAGTTCCACAAATCTTGATGTGACCCTCTAAAACATTTGGAAAACATACTAGAGATGCTTAGAAACAAACCCTATAATACACAATATTTGATTAGCAACTTACAACATTTTCCACCGCTCTGACCTTCTCAACTTCACTGGCTGCCTAGAATATATTTTTTATAATTTTCTCAATCTCCTCGACACATAAAGCCTTCAGAATCATCAATGCTAATAGTTTTGACATCAATGACAACCACATATCAACAATACAACCACAACATCCAACATATTTAGCATCAAGCATTCAATAATTTAACGGAATTGAAAGATTTATAATAAAACTCCATGCATTTATCATTTTTGGAACATTTTCTATACTATAAAACATTTATTCTAAAATAAAGCATAAAAAATTATTGAAAAGTAAAGTTTCTCCTAGGCATTATCTATGCTTGCCTAAAAAAATAACCAAACTAGAGAAAACCCTTCCATATGTCACCAGTCTACTTCATAGCTAGGCATTAAATGATGCAAGAGTTTATAGAAAATGGGATTATTTTCCACCAGATAGTTTTAGTATGCAACCTTAAATGTCACAACACATAGTCTTGTCCAATAGGATTAAACAATCAGCTATGTAAGATTTCATATCAAGAAATAGCTTTGAAATCGGCTTTGATATTAGTTAAATTCTAATGAAACATACAATTTTTTAGTCTGGAATGGAATACAAAATAGGAAAAAGAAAAAAACTTGAAATTTTTTTGGTTCTTTGAAATCCAAAATTTTTGAACATAACTTAAAATAAAACATATCCCAGCCTTTTATAATAACAAGACACTTGGGAAATTCAATCAACACATGAGAGAGAATCCAAGGGATGAATTGTAACAAGAAATGTGGCACATGATGATTAGCAAGAGAAATTTTGAAGAATTCAACATATTTTGACCTTCTTCAGCACTTTGAAACTTTTGTAATTATGTCTTTAAAAGTTCGATCAAGGAATCAAACTAGATCAAGAAAATTTATCAAACAAAATGTAGGAACTTCCTCTGCTGAATATTTACGGAGACCGGGTGGAACTAGTTATTCAAATCCATCAACACTTTTGTTTCTACATTTAGGTTTAGGGTTGGTCTGGAAATATCCAGAAGTAGATCACCCTAGAGCTAGGTACCCTCCTTCATCGCATGTGTAATACCAAGATTCTGGGTTCCCTAGTATTCGACATTTCTTCATGAAAAACTTTGTTCTCGTATGAACTTTCAAAGTGTGCAACAAAACCTGGTAACATCATCATATCTACTTGCAACCCAAATTTCTTGACCATCCATATCAAAACATAGTCCAACAACCTATTTCTCCTACACATAAAATTCCATATATCAATCCCTTAAAAAAGGCATTAATAAAACTCTTAAAATAAAACCATAATTAATAAATCAATTTTTAAAACAAGTCATAAATAGTACGCTTTTAATGCATTCTCATGTAATTATCATTTTAGGAAGACTACCAGACATTTTAAGATTTCAGGAAAAATTAAACCAACTTTAATACTTCAACACCAATGCATTTTTACCTGGTACCCAACATACTTTAGATTTTACTAGAACAAAATTCACTTGAATCCCAATTACCACCAGAACCTTCACAAATCTTAGACCTTTCCTCCTAGATCACAACAACTTAGCAAACCTTGCATCAAGAATTCCAACTAACCTAGCTTTCTAGTACTCGGTATATTCAACACCCGATGCTCTCAAACTGTGAATTAATTCAAAGAATTCCACTTTAACATCTCCTTCCAGTGATCTTTTGCCAACTAGCAACTGCCATAAGCTTTAATTTTTTTACTTGGGTCCCCAAGCCTTACATTCTTGGGGCATGTTGTGAGACCACACAATAGTCCCCTATTATATTACCATGTTAAACTTCAACCTATAGTGTCATAAATTGTTACACTTGACAATTTCAAACTAGGCTTGGAACCCTCTTTAGTGCATGTGCCTATTTATGCTTCTGATGTACCAATTTATTTATTTTTATGAAATTTAACTACTCCTTATTTATCAAGCTTAGAAAGGGATAAAAGTTCCTATATTATGGAACCTATGCCCATGTCCCATCTAATCAGGTCCTAAATATCAAAATAATTTTTCAGCCTCAATATGTTTAAGAATTTAAAATTAATTATTGATTTATCTTAATTCTTAATGTAAAATATGTTTAAATTTAAGTAAATATAATTTATTTCCTGCATTTGTACATTGAATAAATTTTTTATGACTAACACTTGCAATGTCAAGAGCAGAATAAGCATAAGATCAAAGGTATAATTATAGTCAATTACAATATGTAATACATCAACAAATTCATGTTAATTCATTGTAAGATGCTTCATGTTTATATTTTATTATTATTATTATCACTAACACTTGCAAGGTCTTTCATCATCCTCCTATTTCTCCTTGTATATGACGAGAAAAGTGACTTTAGCACAACAAGGATTCCATATCTAAGTGGTAAGTTCCATTTATGTTCATTATCATTCATATTTATCTATTTACATCTACTCCCCACAAAAAATGTGATATTTACAATAATACCCCACCATGGAATTCACAAAAAATTAGCTCAAATAGACATGGGATATTTTTTTTGAAATACAAGTTATAATAGTTACAAAACCTTAGTGCAACTAAGCACACTAGGTCAACACATGACATCTCATTGTAATGTGACATCACACAAGTGAAAGAATAATACCACACACTCCCCCCTAACCTATTATGAATATTGATAACACAACCAAGACCAACCATGAAGGATTTCAACCTTCCCAATTCTTCACAAGACTGGGTGTACAACCTCCCTAACCCTCGGTTTAACAGTAGAGAAACTTTGGAAGAAAGCATAAAAAATGATGAAAAAGATACCATAACTCCTTAGTGATAACACATAAGGGCATGCTCAAAATATCACTAGACTCCTAATACCATGAGGAACAAATTACAATTACATGTATTTCCCTAACGAGTCCCTGAAACCTAGAAGAATGTTCTTGTTTTTAGAGAAAGATATGTTGACTAGGTTTTGAAGGTTTAGTTGACAAAAATGATTAGAACGAGCAAGATATGAGGTAGAAAAATTATTTTTTGTGACTTTGGACTAGGAAAACCACTAGCTAGCTAAGGTAGGAAGTATTAGCATTCTTTTATTTCTATGGGGAACAAGGCCGCCCAAGCACATGACTAGGCTGCCCCAATGGAGTTGTCCAACTTTTGGACTTGCAAACCTACAAACTAGGGCACCTCATTATTGACTAGGCTTCCCCATTGTGTTACTAGGCTACTACACCAGCAACAAGGCTCCCCAAATAGAGAAATAAATTTTGGGCAAGCTGGGTATATTTTAAGTTCATTTTAAACCCAAATAAAATATTCCTACGTTTATTTTAACATTTGTACTACATAAGTACTAAATCCATGATATGATCATGCTTGATTCCAACACTAACTCATATAGATAAACTAATAAACTTTTTATTACACAATATAACATTCCATCTTAAGGAGAGGTCCAATAATAATATTATAAAAATATACATTAATAAGACTCACATATCCTTCACATATTCATTTTACATAAAAGGAAAGTAACTAATTTCATAAAGAAAATTCAAATAGAGTATGGTAGAATGGTGCATCTTTATCCAAAAACCTCTAGTCCCAAATGGTGGTTACTATGCCACCCAACCATGTGATACATGTAGAATCACTCCATCATGCTAGGAGATAGTCACAAGGCCTAATCACACACATTCAATACACATGGGGCGAAGGGTATACAATCACATACAACATGAAGAATACATGGCATCCAATAATGTAATAGAGTCAAGAAAAAACATAAAAAGGAATCACTTCTTTTTAGGTGCTACGCAAAACTACTCTAGGACTAGATGTTAGAGATCTAGTTAGGGAGTGGCATCATGGTGCTAACCTGTATAGACTCACATGGAATCTAATATTCATCTCATATGGATTATGATACTTGACCTTACAAGAACCAAGCTCCCCAAGATGGCATGCCTTCCCCAACATCCTTCACCTCTATGAGAACTCAAGGCATGAGAGGGGCATCTATCATCTTAGTTAATTGATTTCCCTATTTCATTAATTATCACTTCATTAGATGACTCCCCACCCATGATTAACCTAATTTCCACCTTAGGTTGGGCACATGTTGATATCCACTCCCATAACCCTCTCTAATACCTACATCCTAAGCTCATCACACCCTATAATGAGTATGACACAAAAACTAATGCACAATTTCCAATTTTATCCAAATTTGATTAAATGTTTCCAAAACACTTATTTCCACATTTCACATAGTAAAATTTCATCGAAACACTCTAAAACATCGTATTTCATTGGAGACCTTTAAACTTTCTCAGCATTTCAACGTACTAAAAACCAAAAAAATCTCTAGACTCCATTAAAATTTCATCAAAAACAAATTTTCAATTTTCAAAAACCCAAAAATACTCTTTGGTGTCAAAAGTTCCCAACACCCCTTTTAAGCTATAAAATACACATTTTATACATTTACCATAAAAAAGGGCATTATAACCCTGTTTAAATGAAATTTCTCAAAAATTGAATAAAACAAATAAAAGAGCATGAAATTTTACAAATTGAAATGTTTTGGGAGGCTTCTACACTCCCTAATCCTATTCCAATATACAAACTTGAAAAAAATTAATTAAATTGAAAGAAACAAGTGAAATATCTCAATTCTTGTCAAATTTTAAAAAGAGGAATTCATCATGCACACAAAATGAGAGAACAAGAGATTCAAAAAGATACTACCTTCCCAATTCCTAATCCAAAAAAATTGACCTCATCAAATTTCTTCTCAAATCACCCTCCCAATCAACAAAATATGATTTTGCTAAAAATAGTGTTTTTCCTCTAATAATTTCTTCGTAAAACACAAAATGAATGCTTTTCCCTATTTTACCCTTTTTCAATTCCCAGTTAAAGTAAATAATTTATATTTTTCATTCCTTAATTTGTAGCTCCCTCCAATTCTCCCAAAATCTATTTAACCAATTAAATCCATTTATAATTAAATCCATATAAGCATAAAATTGAATTAAATTTATGAAAATGGAAATTTAATAAGACATCAAACACATTTTCACTAGATTTCCACAAAAAGGGTATGATATTCAGAACCATACCAAAGATGGTATTTGGTCAACATGGATAAAATAATATGAAGTCACTTGAATCGATTATGATGGGTAAGGCTAACACATGTGGATAATTTAACATCTCCCAATAACCATAATTGTGGAGTAAGTCAAACTTGTGAAGTTAGATGGACAATTTTTGTTTACATGTATCCACTCGATGCACATCAAGCATACCTATACATATACATAATAGCCAAAGTACATATAATTCTTGAACATGGTATACAACATAATCATAAAATAGTCATCCAAGCATATATGTGCATCATTCACAAAATAATACAATATAAACGATCTTAACATGATCATAATTTAATTGTATCAAAAGGTGCATCCAAGACAAATTCTAATACAAATAATGATGCTATGAATAAAGTCTAAAAATATAACCAAAGATCAAAAAATTAGAGGCATTGCATTAACTATTATCACCATAGCTATTGTGAAGGTGGAAATGCCAAAAAGGGGTTTGACCAAGGTAATCCCCTATACAACACAACCCTTCTCACCTTTTCTATTTTGTAGGTTATAGGTCTAAATTTCATTGAAGTGGATTTTATATATCAAGGCTTAAAAAACCTAGTCCATGCATCCATGTAACTATTAACAAATTATGGCTTGTTGATTATTCACAAAATATCAAACTTCAGATCCTAATCTAGTTGTCAAATACCTTCAAACTATAGAGTACCCCTACAAGTTTTGAAACCTTAGAATTTTGTACTTCTAGACTAGGGTGCCCAACACCCCCATCTATCTAGTTCAACTCCAAATTTGAATGCTAGGTTCCTCTATATCTACATTTTGTAGACCTACTTTCTATTTCTATATTTCTATTCAAGATTATCTAGATTTAATAACAGATCATCACTTTGACCCTAATTCACGTAGTTCAATACATCTCATTAGTAAATCATCACACCCCACCACACACACACAAAAAGAGATCAAAACCCTAATCAACTTGTTTGGATCTCCCTCCATGACAATGGACAAATAATATTTCTTGTTTACTTTTGTGTCTCTTAATTTTGTATGGTTGAATGATTGATTTATGTTAGGGTGTTTAGCCTAGATCCCATTTCACCATAGTACATTTTGGTGAACTTTAAGTATAAAGAAAAGCGGGATCCTAATAATCATGTATTAGACTTTATCACATTATGTAGTGATTTCCTCTTTGAAGATTATTTGTTAGCCAAGCTCTTTCCTCAATTGTTAAAAGATACAACCTTGCATTAGATTTATTAATTAACTAATAATTCTATCTACTCTTTTTTACAACTTGAGAATCAAATTATTCAATACTTCCAAGCTAATACTAGACCCCAATCCAAATTAAATGATTTGGTTCATTGCAAGAAATGAGCCGAGGAAAATTGACCAATTTTATATGTAATTATCAATCCCTCTACTCTCAAATCTCATATTCCCTTTTGGATATGGATGTGCAATGAGTTTTTATTGGGAACTTATAGCCACACATTCAATATACAATTCTATTGATGTGATACTCTTCATTTATAGATGTTTGCACTTCTTTTCATGATTACCAATTATCAATTAGATACTATGAGGGTTTATCCTCATCAACTCATGTTGGTTGAAATACAAGTCTACTCATAATTCTAATTATCAATCATTTCAAGATAAAATCTCCTTATTCTTCAAATAATATTAAAGAATAGGCTAAAACTACAACACCCATAGCCACCTATAAATTATAATCACTTGGGATTGAAAATTATCACAAATTTCTAAATATATTCATCCCATTATGCTACAAATACTTAAAAATAATTTTATTCAACTTCCTCCTATTTTTCTTGAGGAAACCACCAAAAATTTACCTCCTTTTAACCCAAAATCTTTCTATCAATACCATTAAATAGTTGGGAATGATAACAAATGATACATTCATCTTAAGCACCAAGTACAAGACCTCATCAAATCTAATCTCATTTAGGTTACTAGTGTGAATGATAAAGAGAGTCAATCCATCACACCTCCTAATCAAAACTTAAAAATCTATACCAACCCTTTACCTAGCCATTTCACTAATCTTATAGAACCATGTGATGTCACAATACTTATTTCCATAACCTTTGAGCATGAAAGTAAACCATTACAACATGTAGTCACCATTATCAATGTTCACCCTTTCCAAGAATAACTTAAACACCTTCCTGATATTACCTTCACCCATATTGATGCCTCTATCCATGCACCTGATGGTCCTCTTTGCATTACTACTAGAATCAATGACAAACTGATATGAGGAGTACTCATTGATCTTGTCTTCTTAGTTAATTTAATCATGAAAGAGTTCCTTTATGTGCATGACTTTTACCAAGACAAGTACAAGAAATCAAGAGTATTGATTAGAGCACATGATGGTTCTACGCATCCTACAATCGATACCTTAACCTTGCATATCTAGGTCAGACCAAAAATATTGGATGTATCTTTTTTCCATAATTCTTACCTCAGATCAATTTCATGTAAATTCGGGTCATCCATGGTTTAATTCCATGTGTGTGGTTCCTCCATCATTGATTAATACCTCAAGTTTCTATTTGAAGGACAACTTCTATATATCATAGTGGGTTTAAGATCTTCTATCTTTGTGAGAATTTTTCCGTTGACTACTTTTGGTCATAACCAACCCAACCCATTCAATCCCATGAGAATTTTATCTTTCTATCTTATCAAGAATTCACAACTAGTTGCATTTATCAACTATCTATTAAAAATACCTCATCTACCATCCTAGTTGTTACCCTTGAGGCTCTTCAATCTCCTATGAATATGATGGTTGTTCCTTCTATTTTATAATTATTAAATGAATCACGACTCAGATTAGGTATCCTTCCCTTAACATAAGAATTTTATCTATGTTGAGGTTCCACCTCCACCATCCTATCTAGGACCATGACTTTCTCGCACTTGAGGGATTACTTTTGTTTATCTCGTTTCTTCAAATCCTAGAGGAAAATAATCCATTATGTGAAAACCTCCTCCCTTTTTCTCTCAACCTTCATTAGTACCCTTTTTAGTATTATAAATTATCACCCAAGTGGAAATTTCACACTAGGTTTAGCTCCCCTCTATGTGGTTGCACCCAATTGTTCTCTTAAATTTCCTATTTTATGATAATATTTAGGAAATTAGAATTAAATTGGGAATATTATTTAATATTTATGTAACAACACCTAAAGCCACAAAATATGTTTTGACTAGGGCACTAGCATCCCTTTCTATCCTATTTTGGCTCCATTTTAAATATTTCATTATTGATATTTTAGCATTTTAAATTTTAAATTTACTTGTCCATTGTCGGTAATTAATTTTTAGAAATTAAATAAATGCATATATTTACAATTATTTTCCACCATTCGAACTAACTAGTAATTTTAAATCACAACTGAGCATCTTAAAAAGAAATCAATAGAAAAATTAGCAAAATTATTGCAACATTATTTTAGTCAAGATTCATCTTAGCAATGCATCAAGCTTTCATGTGAGTTTACTCATGTTTAATGTTCATTTTTTTTGTGAGTACTAACACTTGTAGGAATTCTAATCAAGCATACAATTCTCCTTGATGGTGATGAGTACAATGACTTCATTCCATAAAGGAATATATATCTAAGTGGTAAGTTCCAATACTTTTCAATTTATCATTCTTTTATCCATTAGCCTCTACCTGGGGTAAGTGCAATAAGATGGGTTCATAAAGAGAGGGAGTTTTGTGAAAAAGAAAATGCTGAAAGGTTCTAGGTCTTAGATCAATATCTTGTTCCTAAATGGGTACCTATTTTATAGAGGGTAACTATTCTAAAAAAATAAAATCCCAACCCAGTTTTTGATTTGGTTTTAGGCTCAAGAAAGGATTTGTAACCCAACCCTTATCCTTGGACCTGCAACTAAAAGACTAAGACAATGTCACTTGAGAAATAACTTAATTTGGCAATATAGCTAATGGATTTTTTCTAGAATTGGTTTATGAAATTACAACCCATTATAGATAATGATGTCTAGTTTTCAAACATATATTTTTTAAGATTGGATTATGTTTTCTATTTTAAAATTAATTTCTAAGGAAATTAGTCCATTAAATTGAAATGCTAGGATTTTGTATTTTTAATAACTTTTAATTTGTTATTTTTTTGTAAAAAATATATGAAATCAATCTACAAACAATTATTTACACAATGATTTTTTTTTTAAATCATTAGTTTAGGTAAAATTATCGTGTCTTACATTAGGGTTTTCAAAAACATCAATTAGTGCCAATAAAAAAATAATAAAAATAATATTTAGAAAAAAATTATAAAAAGTATCCTCATTAATATTTAGTTTGTTACACATGCATAGTATGGTCCTAAAAGAGTGAATTTTAAAAAGTGCTTCTTATACATTCCTAGTAATAATTAATTTGTATCTTTTGATTATTAGAATAAACTACATATTTGGAAAGTAGGCTCAAAATACTAAATTTCATATTACTAATTTTTTTTTAAGAATCAATGTGTAAGTGCTTCAAATTTTCACTCCAACTATGACAAATTTTGAAAGTCAAGAAAAAAATCCACTTTTTGAACATTTTATGGACCAAACCTCTTGCACATGCCCTCAACCAAGGATAAGCTCTCTTTTACATAAGCATAGCCATTGTGGAGGTAAAATAACAAAATGGAGTTTAACTTAGGAAATCCCCTCTATGGAACAACCCTTTCCCATCTTCTTTGTGTGTAGGTTATAGATTTGAAGTGAATTTTGGAAAGGATTGAAGACCTAATTGTCCAATCAACCATTCAAAAGGCCTTACAAGTTTCTGGGGGAAAGTGGAATTTATAACCAACAAAGTTTTGACAATAAGTCCAAATGAGAAGAACCTATAGATAATGGTCATCTGAGATTTGAAATCTTGCTTTTAAGGTTTGCATTAATAGGTCTAGGGTGCTAGAACCCCTATCTAACCATTTCAATCTCAAATTTAGTTTCTAGGTTCCTATGTGTTTGCACTCTATTGTTTTGTACTTTGTTTTTGGATTTTTATTCTATGTTTATCTTAAATCTCATTAGTTTACATCTTCATAGTTAATCTAGGTGCATATTTACATGATCAAATTAAGTAAATCAATAGTAAATTAATCAATCAATCAACCCCCTCAAAGAAATAATGTAACGCCCTGCCAGGCAACCCTAGAGGAAGTTGCAAACAACTACTTAAACGGACTAATTTTTTTTTTGTTTAAGAACAATTAATAAGAAAGTTCACTAACTAATGCCAAAAAACTCTAAGGTTATGAGACAAAGGTTATATAGAACCTCAACAAAAAACATTAATCTAAACCATGTCAATTATTTAATTAAGAAATAAACACATACATTCCAATTAAGTTAATTTACAACAAGCATAAGAGATAACTTCCAATTTCATTATTCATAATTAGACAATATGGTTACAAATCTCATTCCCGGAATGAGGTAAGTCCAAAGAATAAGATTAAAATTAAAACCTCCACCTCGATAAAAAATGAGGGGTAATTAATCACAAGAATAACTGAAATAAGCAAGGCATGAAATGAAACTGGTTCATACGAGCTCTCCAACTGGAAGTCTCATCCACATGATCAAGAAGAAAATCCCAATGGAGTAAGGTACACATTCCACCCAACCAAGTGGAACCCAAAGGTCCACCCCCCATGCTAGGAGATAGTAACAAGGATTTCTAGCCAAGACCATCTACCTCAAGACATAGGCTAACACAACCGAACTAAAATAAATACAATGACACCACTAACACAATGGTTACAATGCTTCTAGAATTACATAAACAACTGAATCACTGATGCGAACATACTGTTGACTTAGGAGAAGTGTCATCACAATGTTACATAGGTTATCCTGGTGAGTCTTCCTAGGCCCTAGTCCCCAACTTGGGTTATCCCGGTAACCTCTAACGACTTCCAACCCCTCATGTAAACCAAAGCGGAATCAATTATCTGTCGTAGAGACAAGATAATGATCTTGCCATTCTGGGCCTTCTCGTCTCAACCCAAGTCTTAACAATCCCTTCTGTTCCTGAGCAAGGCATAATTATTAAATGTTTGATACTACATGATACTCTAATTAGTTAATTAAGTTATCACTGGATTAACTAACTTGCAAGGAGTTATCCTGGCACCACTTTGTGTGTCAGCCCTCGTTACAAGCCACTCCTCTAAGACAACACGTGGAACAAATCCACAACCTAAGGATATGAAATCCCTATCCATGACATACAGTCAACACATTTCCGTTCATGATAACCGGGGAACAAACTGGTTAAACACACTACCCAAGACAATCCAAAGGTTGACTAACACAATACGACAACCTACCAACTTGAAAACCCAAATGGAAGACTTGACAAATGCAATGACCCAAATTTCCCATAATATGAACACCAAGGAAAATAATCACATAAGGCAATTGCGAGGAAATAAACAAATTTGGATATATTAAATCCATTTTCCTTAATAGAATTAAGTAATTCATTCCACTAATAAAACTATTCTAACAACGTCTCTTCTAGACAAAAGATAAAATTTAAACAAATATCCAATCCCTCATTGCATGAAAATAATAATAAGGTAAAATAGATACTTCATTAATTCATAATAAATCGTTTAAAATAATTATTTCTTTTTGCAAAACTATATCATTTTAATAATCCGTTAATTTCGCTATAAAGACACAAAAACCTTCAAATCCAATAATTGTTCTTTCCAAATAAGCTTTTTCAAAATAAATCAATTAATATTAACTATTGCACTTGATCTAAAATTTCACCATTACTTTTAAAATATGAAATTATTTTACTCATCCACTTTAAATCTATATACATTTAAATATATACATATTTATCAAATTTACCTTCCCAACTATACAATTATGCAAATCAATATATTATAAACTAAATTAATAGTATAATATTACATACCTATAATATAAAATATTAAATAAATATATACATATATATTAAATATATATATATATATATTTAATATTATTATAATATTATTAGAAAATGAGAAGCAAAAAAAGATTGAGAAACAAGTAAAAATAAAATATGTGAATGATAAAAAAGATGTAGATAGAATATAGTGAAATGGTGAGGAGCGAGAAGGCGTGTGGATGTCAGAGGCAGCAGGAGCCTCAGGAGCCAAGTGGAGGTCTCAATTTCAGACAGACTACGATGGATGGCAGGGTGCGAGCATAAGGCTAGGGTGAGGAAATGGACAAGGAAGTCCCCATGGAATCCTTCAGATCCAGAATCAACAATGGCTGACGGGCCTATGGCAACTTACAGTCGGAAGCGGATTGCAGGGCTAAATGGCATCACAGAGCAGAAGAAGAAGATTTCAGAAAGGATCAAAGAGACTATAGACCTCAATGGGTTTATAAAAATGGGAAATGGGAAGATAAAACCCACCCCCAATATCAGGATTGGAAAAATCCTAAATGGAATAGGGGAAGATGGTCGAACCAAGGCTACTCTAGGCAGTCTAGATATAAAGGCTGGAAAGAACTACCATGGAGTAAACCAAAATCAATATGGTTAGGGCCCGATTGGTGCCCGTTTAATAGAGGCTGGAGAAATAGTAAAAAAAATGATGTACAAAATTGGGATCATGGGTGGTTTAGGGAAAACCCAATTTCGAGGGTGGATGCGAATGACAACTAGAATCCAAAGCTGTCAAAGGTGGTCAGGAAAGAAGGATTTGATTGACCCACATTGAATTCCAAAGGCAAAGAGATCCTGTTGGATGAGACTGGCCCATCACACCAATTTGAGCAGATTAACAGTATGTCCCTTCCTGAGTCTAATCCCTCAATTCATTTTGAAGAAAAATCTGTCAAATGGAAGAGGGAGAGACTAGCGGAATTAGGTCTCTTTATCAAATGGGTTGGGGGATTCATGAAAAAATTGGCTGAGGTAGTAACTTGGTGCCATCAACAATGGGGAAACAAGGTTATTGCAAGAAACCTACCAAACGGTTTCTATATTATCACTTTCCCATCACAGGAAGAAAAGAAAAAAGCATAGAGCTATGGGCCTTACTTCCTAGATGGTGCCCAGATGCATCTCATTGAATGGAATCCGAACTTTGATCCAGCGAAATTTGTAGTAGACACCAGCTCAGTATGGATTCGCCTATACAAACTCCCTATAGATTGCTGGGCGGAAGATACCATCAAGGAGATTGGAAGAAATATAGGGGATTTCAAATTTATGGATAGTATCCAAGAGGATAAAGCTTGGGGTTCCTACTTCAGAATTTGCATAGCCATTCCCCCCAAGCAATTTATCCCATCAGAAATTGACTTGGTGACTGCAATGGGTTCATGGAAACAAAGGATTGAAAGGGAGGATCAAATCTTATTATGCCCTAGTTGCAAGTCCATAAATCATGGGGAAGAAATGTGCTCTACCAGGGTCAAGCTGAATAGGTTGAATATGTATGCACAAACTAATTCTATGGTTGAAGGATTGAAGAAAAATCTCCCTTCTGGGCCCCCTCTACCTTGCTTGGAGGAAGCATTGATCTATGATGTGAGTATGTCAATCAAGAATAATGAAACTATATGGGAGGAAAAGGGGAAAATGGTGGATTTATTCCCAGAGGTGTTCAATCAGAATTAGGAAGGTAGTGGGAAGGTTATGGAAGAAACTAGCAAAATGGTGGCCTCTATACCAGAGCAAGAAGAAGAGATCCCTTTTCCTGGATTGGAGTATATGGGGAAAGATGTCCTAGAACCTCTGAGGGAGTAGTACAAAGAGTAGACACCTAATCAAGAATCTTTTGTTAGAAACCCTAGATCAGACATGCAAACCTAAACACCTTCCACAAAAGAGAAAATCAATAAAAAAGCAAAGCTTTGCATGTGAATGTGCAAATATTATTATTTAGAAATTCAAATATTACAATGAGATTATTTTCTTTATAAAATAAAAGTATGCAACCCTAATGTTGACCTAAAACAGTTCAAATAAATTAATTATTACCTAAGTAAAGTTATGCAAGTGTAATTAAATATTAATTACACTAACACCCCCCCATAAGTGCAACTTAGGGGGACTAGATAAGCATGCACCTAAAACTAAGATGAATGCAAGAAAGCATGAATGGGTCCCAACAACTAGGCCTGATCAGGTGCCCATGTACAAATGCAATAATGAGGTAGAGAAGGAAAACCTAGTGGGACAACCCCCCCTGCAATGACATGACTGTTGCAAAGAAGCACTAGAAGAACACTATGGAGTAACACTGGAACCACAATCCATGTGAGTTTCCATCAAAAAAGGATGAAGATCAAAGTGCATGCACACTCTAATCAGATTATTATGCAAGAAACCCCCCTGATGGAACTTTATTTCAGTTCATTTATTACAATCCCCAATGACTGAAAAATGAGAGAATGCCTAAACATGCATAAAAAAAAAGTAAAAAAAGACCTCAGATCTGTGTAGAGGACTGAACCAAATTTTCAATGCTGCAAGAATGGTGAAAAAAGGATCACCAAGTCAAAAGATATGCCCTCTAGAGTGAAAAACACAAAATCTGAGTTCAAGGACCTAAAAAATAAAATTGGAGGATAATCAGGAAACATAACCTACACCACTGGATTGGTGTCGGAATTAGCTTTCCAATGGTATCTTGTTTCTGAAAAAAGGACACCGTACGCAAAAGTTATGCCCGATTTTGTCAAAGGTGCTCCAAAATGGCCAATATGGCCTATAGGCAGCCTAGGGGGCTAAAAAAATTTCGGCCCCTGGTCCTGTGCACGACCAGGGGCTGGCGGATAGGGGGTTGGGTGAAGCCCCTAGTCACTCATGTGACCATGGTAGATGTAGAGGGGCCGACCGGGGGCTGGGCGCATAGCGCCTGGTCCCCCATATGACTGGTGTAGGTGCTGACTGGGCCCGCGGGGGCTGAGAGCTGATCGGCGGCGATGGTGGGCGGCGCCACTGGCTGGAGCGGTGAGTGGGTGGCTGCATAGTAGTGGTAACCTTTATAACTAGAGGTGCAGAAAACAAAGCTGGTTTTGATTTTTTTTTTAATTTTTTTCAAAAATTGTGCCTCGAAGTGCGTGCTGGGGAGGCCGTACGACCTCCTTGTCAAATTTTTTTTGCCTTCTGAATCAAGTGCTTAGAAATCGACCAAATGATAGGTGTTCTTAGGGTTTTTGGCCACTGCGAACGCAATGGTGACCTCTGTTTGTGCTCAAAATGCTCTGAAAAATCAGCTACCTCCAGAGCTTGCAAGAAAATAAGAAAATTGAAACCCTCACAGATCTGGCAAACGATGACCAAAACCTGCAAAATAAAAGCCAATCCTGACTTTTTCTAGCACTCTGAATCCAATGATGAAGCCCAAATTGATCCAAGATGCTGCATAGATAGACTCAAGGCATGAAATCCCTGAGAAACCCCAAACGAACTCTGCAGTGAATTTCTCTAGAATTTGAGAAGGGGTTGCATGTCAAGGCTCTGATACCATGTTAGAAACCCTAGATCAGACATACAAACCTAAACACCTTCCACAAAAGAGAAAATCAATAAAAAAACAAAGCTTTGCATGTGAATGTGCAAATATTATTATTCAAGAATTCAAAGATTACAATGAGATGATTTGCTTTATAAAAGCAAAGTATGCAACCCTAATGTTGACCTAAAATAGTTCAACTAAATTAATTATTACCTAAGCAAAACCTAAGTAAAGTTATGCAAGTGTAATTAAATATTAATTACACTAACATCTTTTGAGGCAAGGAAGAATGGTGCTTATATAGAAGGAGAAGGAAGGGAAGAGGAAGACACAAAAATTCGACAAGCAAACCTGATACTAGAAAGAAATGATTCAAATTTTGAAGAGCTAAGGATGAATTCAAACAAAGATAGAAATGAGGAGAGAAAAAACTCCAAACCCAAAAGTGAGATGAACAGATCAGAAGGGTAGATGAAGGTCGAAACAGATGGGAACAAAGACCTGCTTGAAGGAGAAAATCTAATTTCAGATTCTGAATGGGAAGGAGGTATGGAGGAGGGGGAAGATTGTAATGTAACAGAATGCAGCATTGGAAAAACTCAACCCCTTCTAAAAAATCCTTTCATTGAATCCAAGAAGAGGAGAGGCCCAAAAATGAATAAGGCAAAGCTAGAACTAGCTGCCAGTGCAAAAGGCCAAAGAAAATTGAGGAATGGGAAGGAGATCATACTTCCCGAGAAGGCATGAGGTGCATAATGTGGAATGCTAGGGGCTTAAATGCCCCTAGCAAATGGTGCACTTTGAAGCACCATATCGACCAAAGTAAAGCAGATGTTTTTCTATTACAAGAAACAAAATGGAGCAAGGAGTATCAGAACAAGATGAGGTTCTGGAAACAGTGGGAGGGAGTGTTTGTGGAAGCACTTGGGGCTTCTAGAGGTTTGGGGCTATTATGGAACCCTCTAATGGTTAGGTTTGAGATAGAGACTATATCTCATAATTGGATGGCTATTAGGTGTAGGACATTGAGTCAAAACAAATCCACAATGATTGTGAGTGTATATGACCCAACTTCAACAGTGGAAAAGAGGAAATTGTGGTCTGACATCTCGGCATGGCTAAGATTGCAAGAGGAATCTATAATTATTATTGGTGGGGATTTTAATGCAACAAAGGGCAATACAAAGAAATCAGGAGGTATACAGACTATTTCTAGAGCACAACAAGACTTCTAGACCTTCATAGGAGACAATAATCTCAGGGAGATCCCAACTAGGAAAGGAAGATATACATGGACTAATAGAAGAAAAGATTTCACACACATAGCAGAAAAATTAGACCGCTTTTTCCTTGGTGGAGATTGGGATAGTGCAAATGCAATAATAGAGGCAAGTCTTCGACCCTATACAGGCTCTGATCATTATCCTGTAGAGCTCAATATTAAACTTGATGAGAAAAGGGGGGGCTCTCCCTTCAAATTTGAGAACATGTGGCTTAGGGATCCTAAATTATTTGATCTGATGCAAGGTTGGTGGAATGAAGTCAGGTTTTTCAAACAAACTAAGCTCTTCATTTTAAATAAAAAGCTGGCACATATCAAAATTAGGCTAAAAGAATGGAACAAAGAACACTTTGGGAATATCTTCATGAAGAAAAAGGAAGTAGAAGAGGAACTTCAGAATCTCAATGAGAAAATTATAGAAAAGGGAATGGAGTCAAAAGACTTTGAGCTGGAGAAAAAATTGAGATCTGAGCTAGAGGAAATCTCAACAAGAGAGGAGATATACTAGTGGCAATAGTCTAGGGAGGTTTGGTTAAAAGACAAAGATTAAAATACAAATTTCTTCCACAGAATAGCAATAACTAACAAAAGAAAAACGAGAATTGTGGAGGTAAGGAAAGAGGATAGGACCCTCATGCAATCAATGGAAGAAGCAAATCAGGAGGCAGTTCGCTACTTTCAAGGCACATTGAACAAGAATACCGAGGAGCACATCAGGGAAAGAACCAACTTTCTAAGCAAAATCCCCATAGTAATCGGAGTCGAGAACAATAGGGAGCTATTCAAAGAAATATCTTTGGAGGAAGCTAGAAAAGAAACCTTCCAAATTGGCTCGGATAAGGCCCCTAGGCTGGATGGCTTTCCAACCAAATTCTTCCAATCATTCTGGGATATAATAAGCAAAGATTTATATAGAGTTGTTTAGGAATCAAGGAAGAAAACAACCATGCTTAGAGCTTTGAACCACACTTTTCTTGCATTAGTTCTGAAAAAAGAAGGAAGCATAGAGCTTTAATGACTACAGACCCATTGCGTTGTGCAACACTGTCTATAAGATTGTTACAAAGATCATAGCTAACTGATTGAAAGGAATCCTCAAGAAGGTAATCTCCGAGGAGAAAAGTGGTTTTTCCCCCGACAAATCCATCGTAGAAGGGATCATAATAGCTCATGAAGCCATCCACTCAGCAAGGAAGGCCAAAATGCCAAGCATGTTAGTCAAATTGGATATTTTCAAAGCATATGATCTAGTTGACAGGCAGTTTCTGATCTAGGTATTGAGGAGATTTGGGTTCAACAATAGTTGGGTGAACTGGGTTGATAGTTGCATAAGCACCCCCAAATTTTCAATATTAATAAATGGTGTAGCTCATGGCTTCTTCAAATCCACAAGAGGAATTAGACAAGGGGACTCCCTCTCCCCTTTCCTCTTCATCATAATGGCAGAAGCCCTTGGAAGAAGCATAGCTACACTTAGGGAGTCCAAATAGTGGTAGGGCATCAAGATCACACCAAATGTCGAGTCAATCACTCATCAACAGTATGCTAACAACACAATTTTATTTGGGAGGGCCACAAGAGTTGAAGCTAGAACTATGAAGACACTGCTGGATGACTACAACAAGGCTTTTGGCCAAAGGATAAACTGGAGGAAATTTGAAGTTTTTTTTCTAAATGTCCAACCTAGACTCCAGATAGATATTGTAGGTATTCTTGGTTTGAGGATAGCTAACTTTCTAGGTAAGTTCCTGGGCATGCCATTGTTTGCAAGAGTAAACAAAAAGGCTTATTGGGAAAATCTAATCAATAGTTGCAGAAGGAAAATGGGATTGTAGAAAGGTAAATGGATGTCTTTAGCAGGTAGAATAATGATGCTAAAAGCTATTTTATCTACAATACCAGTGTATTCAATGGTATGCATGAGGCTTCCCAAAGCTATAGAAGATATGCTAATACAACTAATGTGAATTTTTTTTTGGAATGGGCCAGTGGCACAAGATTCCCTTACTATCCTGGGATAAGATCTACAAACCACAGGGTGCTAGGGGAGCCGGGTTGAGACAATTGCACATTATGAACATGACAATGGGGGCCAAATTGGTATGGGATATGTACAAAAAGGGGAACACAAATGGGTGAAATTTCTAAGTCATAAATATCTAGGCTCGGGGGACTCGTTAAGAATTCTAAATACAAGAGACCCACCGAAAGGTTCAGCCATATGGAACTTTATCCTAGAATGCAGAGAGATCATTGGGAAACACATTACTTGGGAAATTCGCAATGGAGATAATGCAACCTTTTGGGAAGACTCTTGGGAAGGTCATCCAAAGTTGGAAGCCAACTCTCACTTGGAAGAAATAAAAGCTGAATCCAAAAGAGTTTGGGGAGACAAGGTGTGCTAGTATGGTTCCATGAAAATGGAGGACGGTATCATGAAATGGAATTGGAAATCTCTAGATGAGAAAAGTGCCCCGTGGGATCAAAAGGATCTTCTGCTCTCCATTCTAAAAAATAGATGTTATACACTCATAGGGCAAGAAAATATGATAAGGTGGAATGCATCACCAGATGGCATGTACAAGGTTAAAAATGGCTATAAGATCAAGGAAGCCATAGTAAATGAAATGGGGTGGCCAAAGGAGCTTTACTGGGGTAAACACTGCCTCCCAAAGGCTAGGGTCTTCACATGGCTAGCAGTACAAAATAGGATACTAACGCAGGACAAACTATCCAAAATAGGTTTTATAGGGCCAAGCAGATGCGTATTATGTAAAAATCAAGAGGAAGACGCATATAACCTTCTCCTTAAATGCCCATACATAGAGACATGTTGGAAATTCTTCCTCTACAAGTTGAATTGGCAAGGCCCTTTTCCTATTAAACTTAGAGACTGGTTATATATGTGGCTGTCCAAATTGAAAAAAGGCATATTCGGTAGTCTATGGCAAGTCATTCCATCGTCTATTATTTGGGAGGTTTGGAAGGAACACAATTGTAGGATCTTCAAAGAACAATCAATGACTAGAGAGAGTTATTGGCAAAATTGAAACTCTCATAGTGGAATTGGTAAATACTGCAGCCAAACGCCTATCCCTAAAGAATAGCATTTTTACCAGTTGGGATAATGAAATATTAAAATCCTGCAAAGGCCTTGTGATTATGAATGTTGTTGGGAAGAACAATTCACAGTCAGCTAAACAAATGAGAGAAAACACCAAATGGAGTGTACTTGACCCAGGATGGATTAAAATTAATTTCAACGAAGTCGCGCATGGTAATTCGGGACCTAGCGGGATTGGCTACGTTGCACGAGATGAATACGGATCAGTATTGGCAGAGGAGAACAAATTCATTGGTTACTCAACCAATAATATTGTAGAAATTCGTGCTACCTTATTGGGGTTGGAACTTGGTAGAAGAATTGGTGCGTCAAAAATACATCTGGAAGGTGACTCACTCATAATCGTAAATGCCATTAGAGAAAAATCCACACCAAACTGGAAAATGAATAAATGGTTGGCTTTAATCCAAAAACTAATTGATGAATTGGCTGATTTTAGAGTAACCCATGTATACAAAGAGGGAAACACACTAGCGGATGATCTGGCTAAGCGTGCAACAGAGGAAGATGAGGTGGATCGGGTATGAGGCAAGCTTATGTGCATGCACTCAGTTGAAACTAATTAATGTCATATGACAGGCCTCCCAATGTATATCATAGTCCTCTGTTACTCTCTATTGGGGTCATAAATCATAGTGGATGGGAGTCCTGGTGCCATCTCAACTATCTATCGCTCTTACTGTAAAATCCATTTTTTTGTTATTAATATAATGGGTGCTGGCCCTAACCAGCAGTTTACTTACCGAAAAAAAATAAAAAAATAATTATAATATTATAAATACATAATATATAATATTAAAGTCAAAATTATTAAAACTTTTTTTTTTTTCTTTTGTTTTATTGAAAGCCACCCATTCGCGTCTCGAGCCGCACACCAACCCTTAGGGTTGAGTCGCGTGGTCTCAAACTACATGCATAAGGATGACTGATTGTTGGTGCCAACCGTGGATTTCCTAGGTGACGGTGTTAGTAGGTAGAGGCCATGAGTGGAGGTTAGCAGGCGGCGGTTGTGCACCACTGGCCACCATTAATGGTGGCGTGGCTGTGCATTGCACAACCGACCAGCATTAGTGGTGGTCGCTACGCATTCTACAGCGGATGGGGGATGCTGGGCATGGATCTCCCTTGCCGCCTCCCATGGGGGTGGCTATGGGGTGAGCCCCCAGCCCCCAACTCAAAAAAAATTTGAAACCCCCAATAAATTTTTTTTTATAAGTTTTTTGATGAAAAAACACTGAAAAACTAGAACAAAAAAAATCAGTCCATTCAGAAATCCGAACATGGCATTTTTTATAAAAAATTTGCCAGCATAACCCTACAAAGGGAAATAATATGAAAATATATATACAGGTATATGTATATATATATATATACATATATTTTCATTCATCCAAATTGAAATAATAATTTATACACAAGAATTCATTTCAATTTTGAAATAATCTTTTTCAAACAAAGGTGTTCTCCAAATATTGAAAGCAAGAATCCAACTAGTTTTGTTTTGCAAACAAATGGCAGATTTCAAATGGTTTTCATCAACACATATACCATTAAAACTCAAAAGAAACTAATTTCAAAGATATGAACTTGGCTTTTTTTGGAGTTGAGAGAAGATCCAGATGGTGTCTTGATTCCCACTTTAGCTCCACGGATTTCTTAAGGTTTAATCCAAAACCCACAAAATTGAAAAATTTCTTCCTCCTATTTCAATCTTTTCCAAAACTTCATGATCCAAACTTGTGAAGAAAATTTAATAATAAGGAATTTCTCCAAAAAAAATCCTACAACCACCCTCATCAATTCTCCAAAACAGAATAGAAAATATCTTTTTTTTTTTTGAATTCATATTTCCTATAATGAACTTTTAAAACATTTTTCTTTAATTTTCATTTTCAACCAAAATAATCAATAACTTCAAATGAAAACTTAACTTATTTCAACATCATAAATTTAATTAATTAATAAAATAGATTTAATCAATGATTAAATTATTTATAAATTAAATTAAATTAATAATAACATAAATTACATTTCCACATAAACTAGATAAAGTTATGCAACCGTTCAACTACCAAAGCATATATTTTAACCTTTTTTTCAAATTGCAATATAAACTGAAAACAAAACCAAAAGAACGACATTAAAACAACTTAACTTGACTAAAACCCGATGACACACTACGACTAGGGTGACGATTTGGCACAGAAATCCTAGCCCCTATCTCCCAATCGAATGTCATTGGGCAATGGACACACTCAAACCTATGAAACCAGGTGGAGTCGATGTCCTATACCTATCAACCTGCGAACAAAGAGTAAATATCCACTTGCAATAATAAGTCATAAACAAGGCACACCGTGAAGAGGAAATCATGGAATCGCAGGGCGCTCGCAAGCGAGTGATGTGATATCGTCCTCTTCACCAATACAATAATACTAACTGACGCATCTAACATAGCACCACAATCAAAAGCATAAAACATTATAAATTTGAATATCCAATTATGCTAATTCAACACATGCCAAATAATAACATCAAAATATAGTATCATCACATCAAGATGCATCACGATAAAATAGTGATTAATCGAAACTAGGTACATAGTCAAAGTAAAACAAAAACTAAATCATAAAAGGGAGAACAACGTCATTCACACAACAAGAAAAATAGAGGGGTATTACATCCTCCCCCTAGGGTCAGGCTTACTCCTAGAAGCCTATGAACAAATAGGGATAAAGCTCCCTCATTCTAGCTACATCTTCCCAAGTGGATGACGTGTCATCCCTAGGATCCCACTAGACCCGAACCTGATCAATATCTCACCCTCGAAGAGCGAGCATTTTGCACTCTATGATGGCCATGAGCTCCAAAGCTAGCTGCTCATCCTCTTCCTGCAATGCATTCTAATCAAGGACATGAGAAATGTATGGATGGTATGGCCGAAGAACTGAAACATGGAACACATCGTGAATGCATGAGAGATTGGACAGTAAAGCAAGATGGAAAGCAACTGGACCAATGTTCTCAAGTATCTCGAATGGTCTGACAAAGCGAGGCACCAACTTAGAGCCCTTCCCATAATGGATGGGACTCTTTCGCAGACGCACCCACAAGAAGACTCTATCACCTACAACAAACTGACGATCCACTCTATGTGCATCCGCATACTTCTTCTACATATCATATGCTGCCACCAAGTACTCTCTAATCCTATCCACTTGCTGCTCCATATCCTGCAACATCTCAGGACCCAACACTATCCTATCCTCTAGTCAATCCTAGCTCAAGGGAGTACGACATGGTCTCCCATACAATGCCTAGAATGGAGGCATGCTAATGAAACTTTGGAAACCATTATTATAGGCAAACTCTACCAAATAGAGATAATCCTCCCATCATGTCTATTGGTCCATCACATACATACACAACATATCCTCAAGGATCTGATTGACCCTCTCGGTCTGTCCATCTATCTCTGGGTGATAAGATGAACTGAAGTTCAAATGTGTCCCAATCGCATGCTATAATGATGTCCAAAGAGCTGAGATAAACACTGGATCCCTGTCAAAAATAATTCGATGCGGAATTCTATGTAACCTCACTATGTCCTCCATGAACACTCTAGCTATAGACGATGTGGTATAGGATGAGTGCATAGGTGAGAAGTGTGCCACCTTTGTCAACCTATCAACTGTCACCATTATCGCATCATGCCATCTCGAAGAGTTGGGTAAACCAACAATCAAATCCAATGAGATTATATCCCACTTCCACTCTGGTAATAAATGTGGTTACAAGAGCCCTACTGGATGCTGGTGTTCAGACTTAACTCATTGACACTCTAGACATCACGACACATAATCCATGATATCTCGCTTCATCCCTGGCCAAAAGTACAACTAACACAAATCTGCATGCATCTTCTTCACCCCAGGATGGGCTGAATAAGGTGCACAATGTGCCTCAGTCATGAACAAGGTACGAAAACCATCTAATGAAGGAACGTATATGTGTCCCGTGTGTCTCAATAACTCATCTAAATCCATAGAATATCCTGAATTTCTACCCTCAAGAGGTCTACCTACCTCTACAACTGTCCTAACCTCTTGGTACCAACTATTTGCTGGAAGGGTAGAAAGAATCTGACTCCGCAAATCCACAACTAGAGTCAACTCAGATATCTCATGTCTTCATCTACTGAGTGCATCCGCTATGAAATTCTCCTTTCCCTGGATATACTTCACCTCAAAGTCATACTCACAGAGAAACTCCCTCCAATGCCTTTGCCTAGCATTAAGGTTGGGCTATGTGAAGATATACTGAAGACTCTTGTGATCACTATGCAGCTCAAACCTATGGCCAAGAAGGAAATACCTCCATCTCGTCAATGCATGTACAACTTCCGCTAACTCAAGATCATGTGTGGGGTAGTTCAACTCATGATCCTCAGGTTTCTATGACTCGACCCTCCTGCATCAACACTGCACCTAGTCCCTCCAAGGACGCATCCGTACAAACTACAAACTCCCCAATCGAATCTAGTATAGCTAGTATCGATGCACTAGTCAACATCTCCTTTAGATTCTGAAATGCTACCTCACACTTCTCTGACCACTAAAACCTCTTCCCTTTCCTCTAAAGGGTAGTGATAGGATAACCTATCCTCAAAAAACCCTACACAGAGCATTTGTAATAACCTGCTAGCCCCATAAAGCTACATATCTCTGCCACATTCGTGGGCGCAAGCCAATCTGAGATCGCTAGGATCTTTGTAGGATCCACTGAGGTGCCCTTCCCTGAGATCACATGCCCAAGATACTGAACCTCAAACTTGAAGAACTCACACTTCGATAGGCTAGTAAACAACTAATTATTCCATACACTGCAATACCTGCCACAAATATTCCTCATGCTCTACCATTGTCCTGGAATATATCAGAATGTCATCAAGGAACACAAGGAAAAACCTATCTAGGTATGTATGAAATATACCGTTCATCAGACTCATTAACACAAAGGGTGCATTCATCAACCTGAATGGTACTATTGTGAACTCGTAGTGGCCATACTATGTTCAAAATGTTGTCTTATGGATATCTGAGTCAAAGATCCGAAGCTGATGATATCCTAACTTAAGATCCATCTTAGAAAAGATGGTGGCACCCTTGATCTGATCAAATAGATCATTGATCCTAGGAAGTGGATATCGGTTGCTAATGGTCACTTTGTTCAACTGTCGGTAATCAATACATACCGAAGTGAACCATCCTTTTTCTTCATGAAGATGACTGGTGCTCCCCATGGTGAAACACTAGGGTGAATGAAGCCCTTCTCTAACAACTCCTCAAGCTATAAACAAAGTTCTTTCAGCTCCTGGGTGGTCATACAATAAGGAGCTTGAGAAATCGGTTCTGATCTAGGTATAAGGTCAATCTTGAAGTCTATGTCCCTCTGAGGTGGCATCCCTGGAATCTTTTCTGGAAAGGTAATGAAATACTCCCGAAGGATGGGAAGACTATTAAGAGAAACTTTCTCTTCTCCACCACCTAGATCCAAGTCATCCACTATAACAGAAAATAACTGGCAACCCTAACGCACACACCTTCTCAACTGCATAGCTAAGATGAACCTAAAAGAAATCGGCCTCTAAACACCCACTACCTCTACCTCTCTACCAGATGCCTCAATGCATCGAATCGACTTGCATCGACAATCCATGACCACACTATGTGCCTCCAACCAATCCATCCCTATGATTATGTCATAAGAACCCAAAGGAATAACTCAGAGGTCCATAGTAGTATGGAGAGGTCCAACCTCCAATCTACACTCTGGCACAAGGGAAAGTGATGCAACTTTCACACCCGAATTTAGCTCTACCTGCCACCTATTGACTTGTGTTACCGCACCCAGTCTATATCATGACACAACTAATGACGAAATGAAGGAGTTTGATGCCCCTGAATCAAATAAGATGGTAATTGGGTTACCCATGAACATACCATATTTTTCGATGATAGTGCCTTGATGCTCTACTTGACGGTTATCAACCACTACAAAAATCTGATGCCCTCTCCCTGCATCACCAATAGTTGGCTCAGATGCTGCTGGTCCCTGAGAAAACCCTGATGTGCCCCTGTTGGGACACATTCTAACTATGTGACCCTATTGGCCATAAGAAAAACACCCTATACCTCTGCCATAACCTCTACTCCCAAATGGTGTGCTAGAATGATGTGCACTACCCCTAAAAGTAGACTATGAACTCTGAGCTGGCTGATCAAAACTGAAGCGTTTCGCACGCCTCCAATTTTTCTCCTCCTGCCTCAGTTGGAAACATTTATGTTTCCCTTGCGATACTTGTTCCTACTACTGACCACCTTGAGATGGCCCCTACTAAGACCTAGGAGGTACACCTCCCTGAGGCTTCCCTTCTCTAGCACTAGATCCTGCCACTGAACTACTGACAATCGGTACACTCATGTGACCTCCTGTGCCATGGTCAGGTTCTCCTCAAAAAGGTGTGCTTTCTCTACTACCACCTCTATGGTTTTGGGTTTGGAAACCATCACACCACCGCTGAGACAAGCATTTAAGCCCCTGACAAAATTTTGCACCAACATACTCTCATCATCACCAATCCCTGCATATTGTTTGAGCTCATAAAAGCATCACTCATATTGCTCAATAGATAAGGCCATTTGGAGCAAGGCATGAAACTCCTCACCTTGACGCTGACACCAATGCTCAGATAAGAATCAAGCTCTGAATCGCTCTAGGAAGATCTCCCAAGATACTAAGTGAATGTCAATATGGAGCTTCTACTCCTCTAGCCTCCACCATGTGGAAGCGAACCCTCTCAGCTACATGATAGTGTACTAGGCTTTGGTGCTACTGCCATACGAATGCATGGTAAAACACCTATCCAGGTCTATAAGCCAGGTCTTGGCCTCTAAACCAGTACCTGATCCATCATATAATAGAGGATGTGGCCTGAGTAGGTCCCTCATGTGTGACTCAAACTGGGGTGGAACTTCCCTCACAACTAGATTAACCTGAACCTCAATCGGCCTCAGACCAAGGAGTGCCAAAGCCTCCTCAAGTGCTCTACGCACAGCCTCAATCCTTGTTGGATCTTGCTGATGATCACTGACCCCTGGTGCATTCTGAGATGCCTGATGTTCCTCCTGATCTGTGATAATTGGAACTAGAGGAGGAGAGTCATGCTCACTCTCTCCATGACTTCCTCTATGGCCACGTCCATGCCCTCTACCTCTTCCACCTCTGGGAGGCATATTCCTTCACAAACACGTCAAGCTATTAGGCAATATATACAACTCAAAAACCTAAACAACTAAAAGCTTAATGGGTCCATCATAATCCTAGAGTACCCAATGTTTAAACCTAGGCTCGGATACCATGTGTAACACCCCGCCACGCAACCCTAGAGAAAGTTGCAAACAACTACTTAAACAGACTATTTTTTTTTTGTTGAAGAACAATTAATAAGAAAGTTCACTAACTAATGCCAACAACCTCTAAGGTTACGAGATAGAGGTTATATAGAACCTCAACAAAAACCATGAATCTAAACCATGTCAATTATTTAATTAAGAAATAAACACACATTCCAATTAAGTTAATTTACAACAAGCATAAGAGATAACTTCCAATTTCCTTATTCGTAATTAAACAATATGGTTACAACTCTCATTCCCCGAATGAGGCAAGTCCAAAGAATAAGATTACAATTACAACCTCCACCTGGATAAAAAATCAGGGGTAGTTAATCACAAGAATAACTAAAATAAGCAAGGCATGAAACAAAAATGGATCATACGAGCTCTCCAATTGGAAGTCTCATCCACACGATCAAGAATAAAATCCCAATGGAGTAAGGTGCATGTTCCACCCAACCAAGTGGAACCCAAAGGTCCACCCCCTGTGCTAGGAGATAGTAACAAGGATTTCTAGCCAAGACCATCTACCTCAAGACATAGGCTAACACAACCAAACTGAAATAAATACAATGACACCACTAACACAATGGTTACAATGCTTCCAAAACTACATAAACAACTGCATCACTGATGCAAACATATTGTTGACTTAGGAGAAGTGTCATCACAATGTTACATTGGTTATCCTAGTGAGTATTCCTAGGCCCCGACCCCCAACTTGGGTTATCCTAGTAACCTCTAACAACTTCCGGACCCTCATGTAAACCAAAGCGGAATCAGTTATCTTTCGTAGAGACAAGATAACGATCTTATCATTCCAGGCCTTCTTGTCTCAACCCAAGTCTTAACAAGCCCTTGCATTCCTGAGCGAGGCATAATTATTTTATTAAATGTTTGATACTATGTAATACTCTAATTAGTTAATTAAGTTATCACTGGATTAACTAACTTGCAAGGAGTTATCTTGGCACCACTTTGTGTTCCGACCCTTGTTACAAGCAACTCCTCTAAGACAACACATGGAACAAATCCACAACGAAAGCGTACATAAGTGCGACCTAAGGATATCAAATCCCTATCCATGACATATAGTCAACACATTCCCGTTCATGATAATTGAGGAACAAACTGGTTAAACACACTACCCAAAGCAATCCAAAGGTTGACTAACTTAGTACGACAACCTACCAACTTGAAAACCCAACTGGAAGACTTGACAAATGCAATGACCCACATTTCCCATAATATGAACACTAAGGAAAATAATCACATAAGACAATTGCAAGGAAATAAACTAATTTCAATATATTAAATCCATTTTCCTTAATAGAATTAAGTAATTTGTTCCACTAATAAAACTGTTCTAATGTCTCTTCTAGACAAAAGATAAAATTTAAACAAATATCCAATCCCTCATTAAATGAAAATAATAATAAGGTAAAATAGATACTTCATTAATTCATAATAAATCATTTCAAATAGTTATTTCTTTTTGCAAAACTAAATCATTTTAATAGTCCATTAATTTCGCTATAAAGACACAAAAACCTTCAAATTCAATAATTGTTCTTTCCAAATAAGATTTTTCAAAATAAATCAATTATATATATTTTTATGTATATCTCAAAGAAGTGGCAAAGATCAAAGAGAAGAAGAGATAGTTAGGGTGTATGAGCTCTGCTAGGGTTTTGTGTTTCATGAGGTCATCCACGACCCCTCCTGTGTAGGAATTTTTTTCCTTCATTGAGTATGGCTGCATTTACTGCAGTTTTAGGGGTTTATTATGCCTTTAACCGGCTCTAACCCAACAATTCATGCTGGTGTTAGCAGTTCATCGGCACAGTCTAATGTCACCCCCACCGAACAAACACCCTCAAAAATTTGTTCTGAAAGTCTTTCACGAGGTAAGCATGTCAATATAGTTTTGTCTTTACCTGATTTTGATTCTGCATGTCAATGGCTTGAACAACACACCCTTGTGGGTTATTTTGTTGGAAGGACTCCCCCCGAAAGTGTGCTCAAATATTGGGTCAACAAGGCTTGGATCCCTCATGGGGTCCACCTTGATATGATCCAAAACCTGACCAAAGGATTTTTTTATTCCGCTTTGCGAAAGTTAGTCATGTCCAAGCTATTTTGGGTTATGGGCCCTGGTATGTTCAGTCTTCCTTGTTGGTCTTCCAGGCATGGACCCAAGATTTTGCTGTCTCATAAGACTCCAAAATGTGTGTCCCGATCTGGATTGAGTTCCTCAGGTTACCTTTGCCTTGCGTGCCCTTCTTGAACCATATTGCTTCCTCTTTGGGGAGGGTTGTTTGTATCGAAACTGATAGGTTCTTCCAAGCCCATCCTTAGACGAGGGTATGTGTGGAAGTTGATTTATCCAAGGATTTGAAAGGGTTTGTAGATATTCAAATTGATGATATTAGACACACCTAGAAAGTCACATATTTCAATCTACCCAACACGTGCTATCAGTGCTAGTCAGTTGACCACAAGATCAAGGACTGCCCTTTGACAATCCAGCGTACATCCTCCTAGTCTTAGGATATTGAAAAACCTCATCCATTATAGCCTTCTGCTAAGGCTGATACAAAGTGGACTACTATTTCAAACTAGAAAAATAAGTCATCTAGTTCTGGGCCAGCTCCCAAGACCCCAGAACTAGCTAATCCAGTTTCAAACCCTTTAGAGAAGGGAATAGCTACTCCCTCAGGAGTTAATTTTTCTATTGTTCAGCCCAGGTCACATGCCACACCTCAACCTGTGGCTGTGATGTGTGCTCAACCGACTTTTTCCTCCGCTACGGGGACTCAACAGCGGTCTCGCAGCCCATCTCCTCCACCAGAAGAAGGAGAATATGTGCCTGAAAGGAGGAGATTACCTCCTATTCAGATTGGTTCTGTTCCACAAGAGTTTTTGAAGAATAGCTTCTCCTCCTTGGGTGAAGAGGATTCTACAAGTATGGAAGATTTTTCGTAAAGTTTATCTCATGGAATTTTTTGGGTCTAACTGACCTCTCTAGGAAGTATTCAATTAGGAATACTTGCAAGAATTACCCAGGGATTGAAGTGCTTTGTCTTCAGGAAGTTAAAGTATCTAGTTTTTTGCTTGCTTCGGCTTGTCGCTCTATTTGGCTAGCTAGTACTATGTTTTTCACTTTGCGTGAGGCTAGTCATGGTGGAGTTGTTACTCTTTTGGCCCCACGATTACATTCTTACATGGTGGACCATGGGGTTGACCCCTCCCAGCGAGCCGTCTAGGTCCTTCTTAATATTGAGAATCATTCCTTCAGGATTATTATTGTTTATGCCTCTAATGATGCTATGGAGTGCTGCTTGCTGTGGTGCTAGATTGCTGACTCTCTGCCAGTTGCCACCTAGTTACTTTGTGGGGATTTCAATATGGTGGAGATGGTGTACGACAAGAATGGCACCTTTCCTTTTTCGTTGGGCAGCGGGTGAAAGAGAGGCGTGGTTTTACATGTGCAATAAATTGGGGATTTTTGATCCCAATATAGGCTTCCACCATTTTAATTCTCTCTAGCACACTTGGAGTAATTATAGGGCTGGTTCTAACAGAGTTTTTAAATGCTTTGATTGTGCCATGATCTCAGCTCAATCTTTTTTTTCTTTCACTAGTTCTGCCTTGTCAATGAAACCGTTAGTGGATGTGACTCTTTCTGATCACTTCCCAATTCATTTTAGCATTGAGTGGACATCTTTTCAACCCCACACGTGTAAAACTCAATTCTTCTTGAACATGTATTTGCTTGGTAACAAGCCCACCTTGACCCATATTCACCGAGTGTGGAATTTAGAGTGCAGGCCGCTTGGCCGTATGGGTTGGATTGCTTGGTGGAATGATGCCATTATTCGTACTGTGCGTTTCTTGCACTTTTATGGACGCTAGCTTACTATCTTCTATCAGCACTCCTATGAGGCCACCATGGCCAACTTGCGTACTGCTTTGGAGGCCAATCCTTTCTCCTTGTCACATCAAGTCAGGGTGGCAGATTTAAGACAACAAAAACAAGTGGCAAATAATTACACTGCCAGAGGCGTACAAATCAAAGCTCAGTTCCACTGGCTTAAAATTGGTGACTGTGCCTCCAAAGAATTTTTTTTGGCCCTTCGCGCCAAGCACTCATCCCCTAGCATTAAAACTATCAAAGATGGTAACCAAGTGCTCTCAGAGCTACCTGACATTCTCCAGGCTTTTGTGCATCACTATGAACAGGTTTTCACTGCTCAAGACCCCATGCCTACATGCCAGCAAGCCCTCTAGGACTATCTTGTTGTTGTGCCACACAGGCTTTCTCCAGCCTAGATAAATTTTTGTGATCAATTGTTAACAATTGATGATCTCAAGGAAGTCGTCTCCTCCATGGTTGATGATAAGGCTCCTGGGATTGATGGATTTCCTTGTGAATTTTAAAAATCTCTTTGGGACAGTGTTGGGAGTGACTTGCATCATGTTTATCTTGAGGCCTTTCAAACCAATGCTCTAGGTAGTTTAATAAATAAAGGAAATATTAAATTCATACTCAAGCTTAGGGATCTGGAGGATATTTGCAACTAGCGGCCCATCACGCTTCTCAATGTCTCTTACAAAATCATTGTCAAAGTCCTAGCTCTGAAAATTCACCACCTCTTGCCTCAGATTGTGCACCCTAAGTAGACTAGATTCATTAAATCCAGGTTTATTCTGGACAACATTATTGTTGTTTGGGAAGGCATGGAATGGGCCCGACGGTCGAACCAGAAAGCGATGTTCATTAAAATTGATTTTGCCAAGGCTTATGACCGCATTGAATGGCCTTTCATTCTTGCGATGCTACACGCCTTGGGTTTTGGGCCCAACTTTATACAGTCTATTCATATACTTTTTTCTAATGCTTCGACTTGCATCTTCATTAATGGCCATCAGTCCTCTGCTTTTGGTCTTTTTCATTCCATTCACCAGGGGTGCCCTCTTGCAGCTGCCTTGTATGTTCTGGCTGCTAAGGGCTTTGGTTATCTCCTGGCTCATGTTGTCTCCCAACAACGTGTTAAAGGGATATCTCTCGCAGACTCCTAGGAATAGCTCGTCAATGGCCACTTCACGGATGATTTTTTTCTCACTCTTGGAGGATGAGGTTTCCATCATTGCTGCCCTTGACTGCCTTAATACTTTTTGTCTTGCCTCTGGTTCTGCTATTCAATGGCACAAGACTTTGTGCTATAGACAATCTATGCTCCCCACTCTTGAGTGGCTTCAAACATATAACTGGAAGTGGATTGGGCAGGGAGAAATCTTTTAGTTGCTGGGCATCCCTTTCGCCTTCCAGGCCTCCCCTCAGGAGATTTGGAAAGTCGTGCTTTCCAAGGTTGAGCAAAAGCTGGCCTATTGGATTACTAAGCCTCTCTCGCTGGCCGACAAATTTTAGGTGTGCTCTAAAGTGTTGGCTGCCACTCATGTCTACTACTCTTCCTGCTGGGCTCCTTCTAAAGCTGCCTACAATAGGCTTGAAAAGTTACTTCATGATTTTCTTTGGGCTTCTTCTAAAACCCACAAGGGTTTTTGTCGGGTCACTTGGGAGTTCTACTACCTTCCCAAGGACTCTGGAGGGCTTGGGTTGCTCTCCACTCAATGGCAAGGGACTACTTTTTGTGTCAAGTGGATTATCCGAGCTCTCACCGAGGATGAAGCCTGGAAAATTCCTGCTTAGACATTGTATTTAGTCTAGCTTTCCTTTTCACAGGCCTGCCTGGAAAAGTATTGGTCTCCAAACCCTCCTAGCTATGAGGGAACCGGTCCAAATTCTTGGCTCTTTTGTGGCCAAGATCATTTGGCACTCTTGGGAAACTATTAAGCCTTGGCTTCGTTGGGCCAGGGCTGGATTTCATGATGAGCTCTCCATCAACCAGCATAACCTATGGTGGTCTCCCCTTCTTGCTCAGAATGGTTTACCCCTGGCTAAGTCTCCTTGGCTCAAGGCCCTCAGATTTCATAAAAAGGGCATTCAAATACTGCATCAGCTCTTTAATCGACCTACCATGCATCTTTTGCAGTGGGATGATTTTAAAGCCCAATACAGTCTTCTCAACCAGGACCATCCTACTTTCAATGGGCTGGTGAGTGCCATTTCGGCGACCATGCTTCACAAAGTTGGCATTCATAGGCACAAACCTTGGTGGAAAGACTAGAAATGGTTTCTAGACACTCCTCTCAGGAGCTACAAGCTGCGGCTTGGCTACAGGTGGCTTTCACACCATTTTCTTATGATCAACTCCTTGAACCAGAGGTGGCTTCTTAGTTCCTCTGCCCATACGTGGCGTAAGAGGTTTGATACCACTTGGTTTGCAATTGTTAGTCCGAAAATGATCCACTTTGCTTGGTGTATTCTTTTCCAAGGCTTGCCTGTGGGGTCTCGGCTTGTTCATATGGGGGTTCCCGACCCTCACTACCCTTTTTGTGGGAAGTTTGAAATATTTAAGCATCTTTTCTGGTTTTGTCCCAGAGCTCAGCAGCTTTGGACTTGGATTCATGATTTCTTTCGGCCATTTCGGCTAGAACCCTTTTCTTGGCATATGGTTCTGCTAGGCAACCCACCTAGAACCCCGGCTAAGTTCACCCAGATTTGGCACACTTTTAGGGTGGAAATCCTCTTCACCATTTGGAAAGACGAAAATTCTTGTATATTTTCTCAATCTCATTTAGATGCTACTGTTTCTCTTTATGCTAAAGCAATTATTTGTTCTAATGTTCTCTTACAGATTCAAGTGCAAGCCAACAAGGTTGCACTGGAAGTTTCTCACCTACAAGTTCTCCTGGACCATTGGGGCAATGCCCCTTGTACTGTGGCTTGGATCCCTGGTTTTCCCTCCTCCTCCCGTGGTCGGTCGCCTTCTCCGGGCCAGAAGCGGAGTGACTCTGCGCGATCCCGTTCCCAGCCTCTTGCTCGGTGGGACTCCCAGCCTTCCAGACAGGATTCTCGGCCTCCCAGGCGGGATCGTTCTCCTCTGACGCATCCTAGTCAGGGTTGGCACTCTAGTGGTGCTACTGGGAGTGGTGGTGGTTCTGGGTGGCCATCTGGTGCTCTTCCTGCTTCTAGCTCTGGTTGGCCTACCTGTGACAAAAAATTTTCGTGACTGGATCTTGCTATACCGCCTCGTCATGAAGAAGAAGGAAAAGATAAAGATAAAGTTGATGATGGTTGGGGTGCTCCTCCTGACGTCACTCCAAACCCTGCTGATGTATGGGGGAAAAATTTGGATGACAGGGATCCTCCAGGCTCTACTGACACTGCATTGGCTACTTAAATTTTAATTTTTGTTATTAGACTTCTGGGCTAGGCCCATGTGACTGTTATTTTGGATTTTCTGGGCTCTACCCATGTGACATTCGGGGTGTGCCTTTTTACCACCCGCCCATTTTTTGTGAATTCTATAATTTTATCTTTATATTAATATAGATATCTCCCTAATTCATCAAAAAAATAAATCAATTAATATTAACTATTGCACTTGATCTAAAATTTCACCATTACATTTAAAATATGAAATTATTTTACTCATCCACTTTAAATCTATATACATTTAAATATATCTATATTTATCAAATTTATCTTCCCAACTATGCAATTATGCAACTCAATATATTATAAACTAAATTAATATTATAATATTACATACCTATAATATAAAATATTAAATAAATATATATATATTTAATATTATTATAATATTATAAATACATAATATATAATATTAAAGTCAAACTTATTATTTTTATTTTATTGAAAGCCAGACATTCGTGTCTCAGGCTGCGCACCAACCCTTAGGGTTGAGTGATGTGACCTCCAACCATGTGCATAAGGATGGTTGATTGCTGGCGTCGACCACAAATTTCCTAGGTGGCGGTGTTAGCAGGTGGAGGTTAGCAGGCGACGGTTGTGCACCGCCGACCACCACTAATGGTGGTGCGGTTGTGCTTTGCACAACCGACCACCATCAGTGGTGGTCGTTGCGCAGTCTCCGACGGATGGGGGTGTTGGGCGTGGCTCCCCCACACCGCCTCCCATGGGGGTGGCTATGGGGTGAGCCCACCTACTCAAAAATTTATATGTTTTTCTTTTGATGAAAAAAACTAAAAAACCAGAACAAAAAAAATCAGTCCATTAAGAAATCCAACCCTGGCATTTTTTATAAAAAAATTGCCAGCATAACCCTATAAAGGGAAATAATATGAAAATATATATACAAGTATATGTATATATATATATATGAATATATATATATATATATATATATATATATATATATATATATATATACATATATTTTCATTCATCCAAATTGAAATAATAATTTATACACAAGAATTCATTTCAATTTTGAAAGCAAGAATCCAACTGGTTTTGTTTTGCAAACAAACAACAGATTTCAAATGGTTTTCATCAACACATATACCATTAAAAATCAAAAGAAACTAATTTCAAAGATATGAACCTAGTTTTTTTGGAGTTGAGAGAAGATCCAAATGGTGTCTTGATTCCCACTTTAGCTCCATAGATTTCTTAAGCTTTAATCCAAAAACCCACAAAATTGAAAAAAAAATTCCTCCTTCTATTTCAATCTTTTCCAAAACTTCATGATCCAAACTTGTGAAGAAAATTTAATAATAAGGAATTTCTCCAAAAAAATTCCTACAGCCACCCTCGTCAATTCTCCAAAACAAAATAGCAAATTTTTTTTTTTTTTTGAATTCATATTTCCTAAAATGAACTTTTAAAACATTTTTCTTTAATTTTCATTTTCAAGCAAAATAATCAATAACTTCAAATGAAAACTTAACTTATTTCAACATCATAAATTTAATTAATTAATAAAATAGATTTAATGAATGATTAAATTATTTATTCATTAAATTAAATTAATAATAACATAAATTACATTTCCACATAAACCAGATAAAGTTATGCGACCGTTCAACTACCAAAGCATATATTTTAACCTTTTTTTCAAATTGCAATATAAACTAAAAAGAAAACCAAAAGAACAACATTAAAACAACTTAACCTGACTAAAACCCAATGACACACTATGACTAGGGTGACGATTTGGCACGAAAATCCTAGCTACTATCTCCCAATCAAATGTCGTTGGGCAATGGACATGCTCAAACCTGTGAAACTAGGTGGAGTTGATGTCCTATACCTATCAACCTGTGAACAAAGAGTATATCCACATGCAATAATATGTCATAAACAAGGCACACTGTGAAGAGCAAATCATGGAATCGCAGGGTGCTCGCAAGCAAGTGATGCGATATCATCCTCTTCACCAATACAGTAGTACTAACTGATGCATCTAACATAGCACCACAATCAAAAACATAAAACATCATAAATTTGAATATCCACTTATGCTAATTCAACACTTGCCAAACAATAACATCAAAATATAGTATCATCACATCAAGATGCATCACGATAAAATAGTGATTAATTGAAACCAGGTACATAGTCAAAGTACAATAGAAACTAAAGCATAAAAGGGAGAACAACATCGTTCGTAGAACAGAGAAAAACAAAGGGGTATTACAAATAACAAAAACCTTGATCCACCATTCTAGGTCTTCTATTGGGGTTAATAGTTAGGTGGATTTTTTTTTTTAAGACCCCGCTTTGCATTCGATAAATACCCAACCTAATTTTTTTTATGGTAAGTTGTACTATGAGTAATAAATAATGTGATAGTGTGACAATATTCTTGTATTTCATCTTGACATTTGTTTCATTATCACTGTCGTAAAGGTGTTATAGACTCGTAAATTGTGAAGATGAATTGTAATTGTTAATGAAATTCTTGTACAATTAAATCTTACTTCATCTATCAGATTTATGTGATATATGATTGTTTCTTATGATTTCATTGATAATGTGTAGGAAAGGAAGAGTGTCAATATGAGAAGGGAAGACCATTGAGAATACATCAAAAAGACATATCCTTGTGGTGATGAATTTGACCCCTTTTTTTGGGGGGGCTTAAAAATAAGTGAATTTATTATGTTGGTAAATTGAGATGGTGAGGGTTGATATAAAAAGGGTGATTGCTTTTTTGTTATGTGGTTGTAAGTGGGGCTAGAGGTTAGGAACCCTTATTCAAGTGTGAAACTCGGATAGAGCCTTAAGTGGGTCTTTAAAGAGGGTTGTTGGTCAATTTTCTTGGTTGGGATGCAAAATAAACCCCCTAGGGTCTATACCATAGTGGTAGGGGTCAAGTGGGCATGGAATAGGGCCCCAAGGACATGATTTGACTCCTGAAAAGTTCTCATAATGAGGAGTGACGAATTTTGAGGAAAGGATGGGGGGTGAAAAGATGAAGGGGTTGTCCAGGTGCATGTTCCCCTCTTTAATGAGGAAAGACCCTCATTGATGGAGGGAGGTACACTTCACACCTCCCCATTCAAAGGTTGCAAGTTGAAAATCCTATATATCTTGGAGAGGAAGGAGAAATTTAGTGGAGATGGTGAGAAGAGGAGATGAGTCTCTTTTTGGGGAAGATAGTGCTCAAGATGGCTAGATTTGGAGAGGAAAAGAGGAAGAGTTTAATTTACCCCCTCACCTAAAGAAAAGAGATAAGTATTCCCTACTTTCACTTCCCTTGTTTTATTGTTGTAGGATGTGAGTATATTTATATGAATCATTGTTGAAAATGGTGAGAAGGGAGCCATAGGCATGTAATTTTATATTATAATAATTTATCTTTTTGTAAGATTTGAGAAAACCCCATTTATTATCTTGGGGTTAAATAATTTTCTTGCTCGGGGGTATTGATAGAGCCCATGAGGCTCGATGACACCATTATGGTAGGGTGGAGAGCAAGTCTTAACAAGTTGGGTTCCCTTCATTGTATTCTTGAAATTTTTCTATAATGTGGAAAATCTAGTGTTGGTGGTAACATGATAGAAAATGAAAAAAAATAAAAATGAAAAATTACTCTTGTTCTGGCCATTACATTCCTGATTATTGAATATAATATGGAAAGTTTATATTTTTTTGCATGAATAAAATAGGGGTGTTTTGAGATGTTGTAAAAATATATATATATTCCTTTGAAATACATTAAAGAAGTTTTAGATGCATGATTGTTTATACCCTTGTATTTTAGAAATAGAGATAAAATGAGACAAATAAATGACATATATTTAGATGAAAATGAGCATTTTCTACTATTATTATGATGGCTCAAAAATAGATCAATGTGTATAAATATATCAAAGATCTATGGTTAAAACACAATAGCAAGAGAATAACTAGAATAAATGCATGCATGCCGTAGAAAGACCTTGTATATCTCAGTTTGATAGAGGTCCTATAGTAAATAATATTGTATACATTTGTAGTGATATGAAATATTAAAGTTGGATTTTTGAATAGAATAAAAGGAATATTTCTATTTAACAATATATGTATCAAGAGGTTTAATTCAACCCAAAAAAAGAAGAGAAATATGTATATACATATGAAAATGAAACTATTATTGGAAATAAGTCTATAGAGCTTTAACTATATCACACGGGAACTTTGTGTTGTGCTTTTAATATTAATAATATAAAATATCAAACTTGACATTAAAGCAGTAAATTAATTGAACCATCGATGTTAAGTTATTTGAGAGAAAGCTAGAGTCTAGCGCAATAGGGCGGTTAAGTGCATCCTCCTCACCTTGTTGATACCCTCAAACTTCCATGTGTGATTCATTTGGTTTTGAATCAGAAAATATTGTGAGGTGAACATTGAGGAGATAGGCATGGCCAATTTCTAGCACCTCCTTGACACTAAGCACTGCCAGCCTCATAAAAATAAACAGAAGTTCAAAGATTACCCCTAGACAGTCAATGTAAGATAATTAATTCGAGAGAAAATGTGAATAAAAAAATAATATTCAAATCCTTGCTGCTCTTAGTAAATCCCCTTTGTGTAAAAGTATTATCTTTGCAATCCTTGGCTCCATTTAAATCTGCCATTAAAGCAAAAGAAATAAACACATATACATTGTCGCTATAAGTTTAAGTCATATAAATAAATAAATAAATTTCTCAATATTCTTATTTGCTAGTTTTTGAAACAAAAACCCCAAAATAAAAATATTTACACACATTCTTTGTAGAATAAAATAAAATTCATTTTCGGTTATTAGAAATATTGGATAGTTAGCACTGGAACTTTGAAAACAAAAATAGAATATCAGATAGTTAGCATTGACATTTGCAAAAATTAAAAAAAAATAGAAACAAAAAAAAATATATAAGCTTTACAATTTAAATGTTGACAAACTATACAATGAAATAGTAAAGAAAAGTAAAATTTCATCCATCTTTGAGCTAGAGTGTCTCCTCTCCTAGTAACGCCTCTTTCGAATGCAGCAGGGTAAAGATAATCAAGAAGGATTATTTGCTATTATAATACAAATATGCATAGAGTTTCTAATTTCCTCCTTCCTCTGAGCATGATTCACACTATCCGATGTTCAATCAGTTTCTTTCTCTAAATCAAATCCTTATTAAATTTTAGCAGTAACTTCTTAACTTGTAAGTTAAGCAATTCAAAATGTAACTCAGATTTTATGGAGGTTAGATGCTAAAGTTGCACAAATTACAAATATCAATTCTAATCTAACAAATAATCTAAATAAAAAAAAACAAAGAACGAATAAGTATGCATGATAAAACTAAACTAATAAACTTGGAAATATCTCACCGAATATGCATTACTTCCTCGATTTATCTCAATTGTCCTTCTCCATTTTTCTTTTTCAGTATTGATGCAAGCATAACCTTGTTGAATGCCTTAGAAAAATATCAAAGATAAGTTTATTCTCAAAAGTGTATGATTTCGGGAGGAGGAATAATGATAATGATAGGCCATTTTATAGATTTTGGGTTTTCGAACGATCGACTCAAATTAAAAGAGAGATCGAGAGACGAGATTGATAAATGTCATGCGATGTGAGTTATGTATCAGATAGAACATGAGTTAGAAAAGACTAGAAGATAAAGATTAAATTAGAATGATAACTTAATCTTTTGTTAGGACTGTTTAAAAATAGGAAGAACAAGAGTTCAAGATCTTAATCTTCAGTTAAGAGTCTTCGAAAATAGAGGAAATAGACTTTGAATATCAAAGACAAAGTTAGAACTCAAAGATGAAGAATTCAAATGCATACATGAATTAATTAATTAATTAAAGATATTTAATTAATAAACGCATTCATGCACATGAGTTAGAACTGGTTAACTGACTAGTTGTGACAGAGAGTCTCCTCGTAGAGACGATCAGATATCGAATTTGGAGATAATTGGCGGATTTAAAATAGATCTTGAGTTAGAAGGTGAGTGAATGATTAGTCAACTAAATGACAAAAGAATGTGACATAAAGAATTAATAAATGAATTAAATGTTAATTGAATTCAACATTCAAAATTGAAATGAATTTAATTAAATAAATAAAGATAATTTATTTAATTTGACTGTTGAAAAGGTGGAATTGAATAATTAAATAATAAATATTTAATTATAGTTGAAAAGGTTAAATTGGGTAATTAAATAATAAATATTTAATTATGGATAAAGGGGGTTTAATTAAAAAATAAATATTTAATTTAGAAAGAAGAATTAATTAGTTAGTGACATAATTAAATAAATATGATTTATTTAATTAATTAATAGTTGAATAAATGAATTAATGAACTAGTGAATTAATTAAAAGGGGTATTTAGCTAATAGAGGAAATATGTGTTAGAAAGGGTAATTAAATAATTGACATTATTTAATCATGACCATGGATATTAGAAAATTATGTCGAAAGTGGTACTCGCAGGCCTAGACCAATTTTCGGTGTCTACAGTTTGCCCCTCTTTGATACAATGTTGTTTCAGCATTGTGTCAAAGAAAATATGCCCCAAATGTGCCCCAACATGAAATAGGTTAAGGTTTGCCCCCTCGGAAAAATTGACAAATATTTGAAAATTTTCAAAAAAAATCAGGAAATATTCCCGATAAGTCAATTTGATGGTCAGAAATGCTATGGAGTTGATGAAATTGAATTTGGGGGTGTTATGGATGTTTACGGGTCAGTAGAAGTTGAAATTTTATGCAGCCAATAGACAAGGTCAGAAGAAATTCCACCCAAACCCTACCTATAAATAGAAATTAGGTTCAAAACCAATTCATTTGCACTCAGAAGAGTTTGAAGAACTGAGATTTTGCTATGACTTTGGATGAAGATGGCTCCCATTCCCTACACTGCACATCAAGGATATTAGATCTAGACCTTTAGATGGCCATTCAATGTAGGACCACCGGCATGTACCCCAAAATGAACTTGTGAAATTTATTTTTGCACATAGTTTTAGGCATTTTAAATCTAATAAGAATATGCGATCTTTCGGGATCGACGCATATGTTGTCGTATGCAACACATCTGCTTGCGAAACAATGCATATGCTAAAACATGCCTAGGTTAGGTTAGGATTTTTAGGCATTAAACACATATGTTAGAAAATGCACTGCATTTGTAGTTATGCAATAGATCTGCATTTAGAATAAATGCATGTAGGATAGTGAACCGTAAGTGCATTAGTGAAACACATATGCTTAAGTCGATAGGTCATAGGAAATGCACCGCACTTGCATTATTTAGACTTTGGATAGGAAATGTGCACTACATATGAAATATGCGACACAAATTATTTGTCGTGCAACACATTTGTATGAATGCACCGCATCTATAAATGTGAGCCGCATTTGGCTGGAAAAATTTTGGAATTTTTTTTGAAGTAAAACTTGAAAAACTTGACATCTGGTTGAAATGCATGTTGTACTAGATCCTATCTATACTCGAGAGTCATGTCCTGACACCTTCAATCTGAGAGATCATCTGGTTAGTGTAGAGACTCAATTTTTATGCAGACTTAGTCTACGTCATGCTCTCTCGATGCCCACTATTAGGGAAAACAGAGAGATGCTCACCGTGTTGTGTGAGCGATGGCATTTTGAGACATCATCATTTCATTTGCCAACTTGGGAGGCGACTGTCACATTGGAGGATGTGTACAAGATACTGAGACTTCCTATCAGAGGAGAGTAGGTGATGTATGATACCCAATGCGGTTTGAGTGAGCTTGCCAGATTTTATCAGGTGGACGAAATTAGTTATCTTGGCATTGAGCACTATGAGATTAGATGGCCATTTTTGGCAGACCGATATGAGAGGATAGAATGCATATCATACACTCTGATAGGCAGGATAGTATTACCAGATCGACAGGGTCATGGTTTTTCTATTAGATGGGGATGTTAGAGAGAGAGACAATGTATGCTTGGGGTCCTTGTTTGTTAGGGATGTTGTACTTCTATTTACATGACATTATGTATAGAGACGCACAGTCGATGAACTATGGGACTACTCTCTTGATGGTATGGGCTTGGGAGAGGATAGTTTTTTTTCGTCCTCCAGTCACTATAGAGTGGGCGGTGAGATCGCTGTATGTTTTCTAGTATACGGGAAACATCACACAGAGCCATGTGGGAGACATTGGATATTGGAGACATGCCTTGGATACGGTAGATCAGCTCACTTGGAGACCATATATAGACTGTGAGAGATGGGCGGAGGAGGATAGACATTTACCATTCTACAGACAGACACAATACCTGATTGGGAGGACTATTTCGAGTGTGCACATCATCAAGAGACACCTTCCGGAGTGAGTTTTGAGACAGTTTGGAGAGGTTCAGGATGAGCCTCGAGGTAGAGTAGAGTTTGCTCATTCTTTGAGAGAGGTTTCGTATTAGGGGGTGATGATTCCTATTGCTACTACAGAGGCAGAGATTCAGGCATTACAGCCTATTTAGTGGGGATGGAGAGATGGAGTAGCAGTGTCGGGCACTACTGCTGCTTATGATACATGGTGGTCCGAGCATAGGCCGATTCCATATACAAAACCAAACTAGCCTGCACTAGTTGAGCGACGAGATACAGGGTCGAGAGGACGACGGAGAGGTGGAGGTGCTAGAGTTTGAGGGAGGGGTGGTGGAGATGGAGGTGGTAGACGAGGATAGAGTGGACGAAGAGGGGGTCGGGTAGGTCGAGTTTCACCTATTCGAGAGGCAGTGGCAGAGGATATATCGATGTTGGACATCGGAGGTGGACCTGATGCATAGGTAGAAGTTGAGCATGTTGTCAAGGAGGCAGTTTTGTAGAGGAGTTGGCCGATGTGGAGATTGGTGTAGAGGATTTCACAGAGGAGGAGGATATGGATATAGATCCTCTAGGAATTCTCGCAGGGTATGGATGGGATGATGTTGAGGAGGAGGAACCTATGGAGGAGCAGGAGAGAGAGCTCAGAGATCGGATTGTAGAGGGGAGACGGGAGGATGATGCTCCTAGGGATGGTGATAGGGAGGCCCTAGAGGAGAGGCTGAGACTAATGACAATAGAGCTAGATGCTTTGCAAATGGAGAGGGATAGTGCTCATGCAGAGAGAGACAATGCTCTTATGGAGAGGGATCGGGCCATAGCCCGAGGATAGGAGATAGAGCAGTAGTATTATGAGGTTAGACGGTTAGTCAGTGGGTCTTCGTCAGATGGCATGGTACGGGAGTTGGTCAGAGCCATAGAGAGGGCTACATACTATAGGGATTTATATGAGTCTGTAGTGCCATTAGACAACGAGATCCCAGCTTTTCAGAGGTTCGTAGCCATAGGTCACAAAGCAGGAGTCATGCTAGGACTCAGAGTACAAAGGGTGTGGCAGGTCCACTGAGATCAGTTCCGTATGAGAGGCCTTCATCTTCATAGAGGTTACCGTCGAGAAATTTTCCTCCATATTCACCACATGGTAGTAGTGGCAGTGGCAGTGGGCCACGATGACACTTGTTAGACATGTAAACAGTGTATTATGATCAGAGAGCCTACAAGCCCATTTGTATTTATGGACACACTTTGATATTGTACTGTGACACATTATTTTTGAGTGATATATATATATATATATATGATTTTTGGTGGTTTCTATATGATGTGCAGTTCTATTTTATGATGATGCATTGTGTCTATATGTTTATGTTTCCTATATGATGTATGTATATGTGTCATGAATAAATGTTTCTATATGATGATGGATGTGTTATGTAGTCTATGATGTATTTCTTTATTATGTATACAGTGTACTATGTGATGATGATTTACATGTGATAGTTTTATGTATATACAATGATAATAGAATGCCTATTATGTCATGATTTTTTCTATATGCAACGAAGATATGAATGTTTCTACATGTATGGAATGCAATGTATTATATGAAATGCTTATCTAATGGATGCATATGCAGATGACCTAATGTTTTTGTTTGTGTCACAGGACTCTAGCATTATGTTTGGATGAGAGAAATGTTAGAATGGATGATTATAAGATGTTAGTAAGAAACGACGAAAAAAGGTTGATTTGAAAAGAAATGATCTTTGATATTTTGCCATATTTTGCTATGCTTGCAATTTTATCATCACTGGGCAGGACTGACACAAATGGATAGTACACACCATGATATGAGATAGACCATAGTGTACAATGTCATCCATCTAAGAAAAATAGACAGTCACAGACAAGGAGTGTCATAATGCAAACTAAGGACAAGATTGCCCCAGTCGTTGTCGTCTAGACAAACCACAGACAACAGACAAATAAAAGATGGATCATGATACGTCATAGCTTCTCTAAATCCTTACAAGGGACATCCTTGAGAAAGCTTGTAACATGATTCAATATTCAAAGTTTAAAAAGACATTTGACAGACAACAACCAAAGAAAAAGAGTCCTGAGACATCCTTGAGAAAGCTAGTAACAGGATCTTGCACAAATCGATTAAAAGATAAGACAAAATAAGATATAAAGTCATAAAGTAAAATAAATGTATTCGCCAAAAAATTGATCATGTTTGGATTGTTTGATGTTTGACATAGCTTAATGTGAGGGATGACACATACCGCATAAGACGTTGAGTCTAGTTTCGACTTGGTGACTATCTGTATAACGCATCACAATGCTTGGTTTCAGAAAGAAACTTTCCATATAAGACGTTGGAGCCTGATGATGTTGATGTGACAAGCTACATGAGGCTATGACATTGTGATGATGTCTATTGACAAGAAATACATATCTTGTAAAGACATAAGTTGATCATTTTGACAATGCATATGATTTTGGATTGATGACAGTTGAGATGTGTGCCTTGTTAATACATGACTTGTTTTGATTGCTTGATTGATTAAAAGTGTGTGAGTGTATTGACAATGTATGACGTGAGATGATATACCCTAAAGAACTGACCTAACTAACTGAAGACATACATTTAAGTTGATGATATTAAATGTGTGTGATAATGAATGCGATAAACCTTATTGGACTGACCTAGTGTGGTCTCGGGAGCTCATCAATTGATTAGCCTTGCCTACATTGTACACACAGAGACCTCATAGTTCGACATGACCAATGACTTTAATACGTACAAAGAGTCATGATTTAATGTGTGTGATACATGACAAACCTAGACTGATAGACCTAATGCCTCGGGGGCACATAGACAGATGGCCTTGCCTACGTCTAGTCGTAGAGGCAACGTAGTTCGAATGATGTGTATGACTGACTTGACTCCTATTTTTTGGATTTTCTGACTATTTTTATTTTTTTTATTTTTGACGTTTCCTAATATTTTTGGAGTTTTCAAGACATTTTCCGATGGTGTAGCACTATGTACAAGGTCCATATGACATAGAATAAGGATTTTCCCCCAGTCGGGAACAAGGTATCCAAGATGGAGTGGGGAATGTAATGGAGTGGGCATGATGTCAATCATTCTGAATAATAGATAAGACAACCATTTATTACGAGTGATGGTGAAAAGTTGGATTGGAATGATGGTAGATGAAAGAGAAGTGACAACACATGGTGCCCGTTTGCCAGGTTTTCACCATGGTACTTATCCATACAGCCACCGAAGTGGTTTTCACTATTGGATGAATTATTTCTCTTGAATTTTTATGATTTTTTCATTCATTTTTTTTTGGTGTTACAATTACGCCTGTTTGCCAGGTTTTCATCAAGGTAACCATTTTTTTGTTTTTCTATTTTTTTTGTATTTTCTTTGTTAAGACATAGATTCTCAGAAGCTACGCATAAAACCTCTTCAGATGAAGGCTATTGATTGGTGACAAAAGTGGTTCACCTTCAGGGGTAGAAAGTTGATACGCACCTGATCCAAATGCTTCTGTGACTATATAGGGCCCTAACTAGTTAGGTTCGAACTTTCCTGGCTTTTCTCGTTCAGCTTGATTCTTGGGATTCTCCATTAAAACCAGGTCACCAATGTCAAAGTGTCTATTTAGGACCTTACTATTATAGCGATGAAAAAGATGATTCTAATATGCTTGCAAATGATCTAATGCTTTCTGTCTTCGTTCGTCTATTAACTCAAGCTCTTGTAGTCTAGATACATGGTATTCTTCATCGTCAACATGGTCCTTCAAGGATACCCTTAGGGAAGGTATTTCAAACTCTATAGGTAAGATAGCTTCGAAGCTAAATATTGAGGAATATGGAGTGGAACCGATGGGAGTACAGATGTTAGTACGATAAGCCCATAAGGCAGGGTTAAGTTATAGATGCCAGTCAAGACCAACGTCATTGATAGTCTTCTTGAGGATTTTGACAATGGTTTTATTTGATGCCACGGCTTGGCCATTACCTTGTGGGTAATATGGTGTGGAAAAATGATGTTGGATGTGGAACTCTTCACATAAGTGGCAAACTTCTTGGTTTTTGAAAGGACGGCCATTATCTGTGATTATGGATTAGGGTACACCATACCGACAAATGATATAGTTTAGGATAAACTTAGATATTTGTGTGTCGGTGATATAGGTCATGAGAATAGCTTTGATCCATTTGGTGAATTATTCAGTTGCGGTTATGATGAATTTAAGGCCATTGGATGATGGAGGGTGTCTTACCTATGAGGTCAAGTCCCCATTGGGTGAAAGGCCATGGTGATGTAATCGGACGAAGCTCCTATGCTGGCACTCTTATCAAATTTCCATGTATATGACACTATCTACATTTCTTAACAAAGATGTATGACTTTGTTTCCATTGTAGGCCAATAATAACCTAATCTCATAATCTTATGGGCTAGAGTAGGACCACTAGAATGCAAACCACATATACCCTCGTGCACCGCTCACAAAGTTGATTATGCTTCTTCAGCATTGAGACATCTCATTAGGATGTTATCTAAGGTACATCTATACAGGGTATCTCCGATGATGATGTATTTAGCTGACTTACAGACAAAGGTTCTACGCTGGTTGTTGGACAGGTCTATAGGTAAGGTTTGGAAATTTAGATAGTCGTATACATCCTTGTACCATGGGGAAGTAGGACCAACAATTGTACACACCATCACAGAGTCAAGGCTATCATAGGCAGGGACCAACAGTTGTTCGACCAAAAACTCGAACTTAGGCACATTTCTAGGAATATCCAGTAAGGAACCCACGGTTGCCATAGCATCTGCTGCCCTATTTTGAATATGTGGTATCTGTTGAAAGGTGATCTGATCAAAATATTTCTTGAAACTATCGGCCATGCACTTATAAGGAGCAAGTTTCTCATCCTTTGTCTCGTAATCATCATTTACTTTCTAGACTACTAGCTGAGAATCTCCATAAACATGTAGACCCATAATCTTCCATTGGGCTACCATTCTTAATCCTATCACTAAGGCTTCATACTCTACTATGTTGTTAGTACAAGGGAAAGTGATTCTGAATGATTTTGGAATCGTATCGCCCTGAGGTGTAACAAATAGTATACCTGCTCCTGAAATATGATTTGTATGTGATCCGTCAAAGTATAATTTCCAATTGGTTCTAGTGTCAATGTTGAAGATAAATTCATCTAGAAAATCTGCCACTAAAGGATGATTTGCTTTCATGGGTGCATCTACTAACTGATCTCCATAAACTTGTCCTTTTATAGCCTTCCTCCACCTATTGGATGTCATACACACTAAATATCATAACCCATTTAGCCAATCAACCTGTTAATGCTGCTTTACTTAGTAGATATTTGAGGGGATCAATCTTTGCAACTAACATGGTTTAGCGATTGAGCATGTAGTGCCAAATTTTTTGGGTAGCAAAGACTACTACAAGACAGGCACGTTCTATGTTGTTGTAATTCAAATCCTACCAAGGTACGACTAATGTAATAAACTACCCTTTCATGACCTTGATCATCATTTTGTGCTAGAAGGGCTCCTAATGCCGACTGAGTTGCTGAAATGTATAATATCAAAGGTTTTCCATCTGTAGGTGGCATCAATACTGGTGGGGTGAGAAAATAATCCTTGATTTGTTGGAAAGCTTCCTAACATTTAGGTGTCCATACAAAGGGTACTCCTCTCTTGAGTAAATATTGAAATGGGTGTATTTTGTCTGCTAGTTGTACAATGAAGCGGTGGATAGATTATAACCTTCCTTGGAGTGTCCTTAGTTGACCAATTCTGACTAGGGGAGGCATTTCTACAATAGCTTTCACCTTTTTTGGGTCTACTTCGATTCCTCTTCTAGAAATGATGTAACCTAGAAGTTTCCTTGATTTGACTCCAAAAACACATTTCTTTGGATTTAGTCTCATGTTGTAATTCTCTAGCCTCTAAAATATCTTGTGTTGAACATTCAAATGAACTTCCCTTGTTACTAATTTAGCTATGATGTCATTGATGTAATCTTCCATGAAAGTATGTACAAAGTCATGAAAAATAGTAGTCATTTCCCTTTCATAGGTAGCTCCTGCATTCTTTAGGCTGAAAGGCATAACATTCCAACAATACGTTCCCCATGGACACGTGAATGTTGTCTTGTGTTGATCTTTAGCTGTAATTTTGATTTGGTTATATCCAAAGAAACCAGCCATAAGGGATAGCATCTCATATCCTGTTGTAAGGTCTACTATCATTTCAATATTTGGCAACGGGAAATCATCTTTAGGACATGCCTTGTTGATGTCTCTAAATTCTATACAAATGTGAATGCCCCTAGTTGGTTTAGTTACTGGTACAAGATTGGAAATTCAATCAGCGTAATCTATGGTTCTTATGAATCCAACATCCAAATGTTTCTTGAGTTCTGCTTTGACTAACAAAGCAATTTGCGGATGCATTTTCCTTAACTTTTGTTTGATTGGCTTAATACCTAGTTGTAATGGTAGATGGTCCAATATTAGGTTTGGATCCAGCCTAGGCATGTCTACATATGACCATGCAAAGTTTATTTGTCTCTTTGTGAAGAAGTCCTTAAACTCAGGTTGTTTTGTCATTGTCAATGATGCTGCAAAATATACCATTCAAGGGTTTTCTTCTGTATTTATGTTGACTACAATAGACTCTTCCACTAACATTGGTGATTGTTCCTATGCAACAGGGAGAATGTTTAAACCTCTATCCTTGGGTGCCTCAGAGAGGTTTTTGCCCTCGGATTCATCCTTTATTTTTACTTTTTCCTTGTCCAAAGGTGTCATGTGGTTTTCACCTAGGGACTTGTCATTTTTCTCTTTTTGATCATTTTCATTTTCATTCTCATTTTAGCGACTAGATGTGTAAATAGACTCCCCAAAATATGATTTATCATCCAAGTCTATGGTGAAACCAGCCTTATGATCCCCTCTTGGAATGCCTTCTCAAAGTCCCAGAAACTCAGCTAATGCTTCGTCGTTCTTGAATACATCTAGGACAGGTGTACCTTGTTGATCCCAGTCAATTAGTTGGGGATATATGAGTGGCATGTCATCATTAGAGATTTCAAATGTGGCAGGTGACAAGGTGAATATGGAATGGTTGACATGGTCACAAAAGTTTTGGACTAACTCCTTCTTGTTCTTTTTCCTAGGGATAGGTAACTTTTGATGTGGGACTATTGCAATGGTTAGGTCATCAGAAGATGGTTCATCAAGTGCCCAAGATGCATGATCAAGGGTTTCCCAATAATAGTGTTTAAGCCATTCTTCTTTGGTCAGGGACTTGTGATTAGGAGGACTAGATGGATTGGGTACGGATTTAATCATTTCATCTAGTTCTCCAAACAAATTATCTAGGTTCATGTTGCTAGTTTAGGAAAGGGAATCCCATTCATATTCGTTTGAGTCAGGGGATTCATCATAAATCAGGGCAAGTGGCTGGTGAGATATCTTGACGTCTTCATAAGCACTCACTTCCTCTTTAAATGGTGTTGCAAGTACTAGGAAACTCAATTCTAATCAGTTGAAACCCTAGCCCTAGGTGTTTCGGTCATGGTGAGACAATGATAGGTTTCGTCCTTCTAGTTTGATGGAGTCCTAACCCAGTGTGCCCATCATAGCCTTCATTTTGCATTATCTTAAAGCCTTTATATTGATTCTTAGCTATTTGAATAGATGACAAGGGGTATTCATTGTCTTCTTGGTACAACCAGGAGGTAATATCACCGTGATCCACAATTTCTTCACTTAACTCTCCCCATTTGGTCAATGTGATCACAGATTGTCTCCTATCTGCCAAGGGTAAACCATATGCCTTGGGTGGAATCAGTTGACTAATGCAGTAAGATGCCTTCATATGATATTCTCCACAACCTTTGTCTTGGATCTCAACTTTGAGAGTGGATGATGGTAGTTTTAATGAAATGGACTTGATGAGGTGTGATGGGTCAATGTATAGGGATAAATTGGATGATGAATCTTGTTGATTGACAAGAACTTGGCATTGTGGAATTTCCCTTAGGCTGGTACAATTTTGAAATGGATCTGGATCACCATCAATTGTGATCTCGGTGCCATTATATGGAAATTTGAGACATTGGTGATATGTAGAAGGTAAAACTTTCATTGCATTTATCCAAGGTCTACCTAATAGCAGGTTATATGGAAGGGTGAGATCCAAGACTTGGATGTTGGTGTTCATAACTACTGGGCCAATTCTGATTGGGAGTGTGACCACTCCTTTGGATGATCTTTCCTCATCATCGTAAGCCTTGATTACTATTCTCTTAGAGGTGTCCACACACGCTTCTAAGAATCCTACTGCCTTAACCAATTTTAGTGTACACAGGTTCAAACCTGCTCCTCCATCTACCAAGACTCATCTAACTTTGGTTTAATGGACTAAGACTTCAAGATGTAATGGGTCATTATGATCGATCTTTTCTATTGAGTAATCTTGTTGGGAAAATGTAGCATGATGGGAGTTGGTTAGATATCCTACCATTTCTTTGAAACAATTGACATCTAAGTCGGTAGGGACAGTCATGTTCTGTAAGGCTTTGTCAAGAATTGCTCGATGATCAGGTGACAAGGTCAAGAGTTCTAAGATTTATATATGTGTTGGAGTCTTGCTGAGTTGTTCAAGCAGATTGTACTTAGACTTGTATGATTGTGTAGGTGGCTTAGAAGAAGATCCTGGAAGAGTTATTTTGGTTTTGCGTGTATTTAAAGCACATTCGGGATGTTTCTTGATGGTGATGGTGTTGACATTTTCATTTGCAGCTCGGGGATGGTTTACAATTTTTCCATAGTCATACTTGGAATTGTTATAATTGGCAGATGGAGGATTCTTGGGTCCTGAACTGGAGGCTTGTCCTTTTGTGTGGTCATGTAATGGGTCCGTGAAAACCTTGTGATTAGTGTTCTTGGTATGCTTCTACCCATTGACCTCTATGGTTCCATCTTCAACAAAGTCTTGAAAGATATTTTTCAATTGTCGACATTGTTGTAGGTTGTGTACTTTTGTTCCATGATAGTCACAATAGGTGTTATTGTCCCACCATGAAGGTTTAAACTATCCAGGATCATAATCTCTTGGTTCCATAGGTTTTATGAGATTGTGTTTAATCAGCTCTTTGAATATTGTCTCTATTGGTTGCCCAAAAGGGGTAAATTCACGCTGAGGAAAATGCCTTTGTGGGCGTTGTTGTTGTGAATTTTGGACATAATTAGCTATTTCATTTGGATTGTTTGTCATGTCTTGATTGGGATTGTAACCTCTAACTATGATAATTGGTACTATATGTATAGTTTTAGCATTGACAATGCCATCATTGGTAACATTCTTGTTTCTAGACCAAAATTTATTTCTATCAGCGGGAAGATTTTGATGTTGGACAACAAGATTTCTACCTGGTACCTTTATTTCTCCTTTGTCAATAAGGCCTTTTTCAAGGATGATGCCCTTTTGTACCAAGTCTAGGAATTAAGTACAATAGTGTACCCTTAAGTCACTTCTCAATTTTGGGTTGATGTTTTCAAGGAATATCGTGACTTTTTGTTTTTCTGGTATTTCAACTGGACATCTGCTAGCTAAACTTCTCCATCTTTGGAAGAAAGTGGTGAAATTTTCACCCTCTTCTTGCATTGTGTGACATAAAGTAGCTATTGTTACTTCATTTTCTATGTTAAAGGCAAAGTGTTCGACAAAATTCTTAGCTAATTCTCCCCAAGATCATATACCATATGGTAATTTAGAGAACCATTCCAATGCTATCCCGACCATGTGCACGGAAATATTCTCATCAAGTATGTGGGGTCATATGATATGTCCATACACATCGTAGATAATTATCTAATGTGTTCTAAAGGATTCCTCCTCCCATTATAATTAGGCAAATTTGGTATAATTTATCCATGGAGGAAGGGTGTCATGTATAACACCTTGTCAAAAGGACATGGAAAAAGATCTTGTGCTGAGATAGTTCACTTGCCTGACATAGACATGTCCATTTTTTGTTGAAGCATTTGCATTTGGTTTTGTAGGACATCTACTTGTGTCAAAGACATGTTGTTTGTGTTGTTTGGGTCAGTGTAGGTGTTCTGAAACATTGTGTTTTGTGACGAGTTGTGATTGGGACCCGATGTAGGAATATTTCCAGTTGGAATGTTTGAACTTGATGTAGGAATATTTCCTATTGGAATTCTTTGTGTAACCCCTATGGTCGTGTTTGTGCCAATTGTAGGCCTCTTACCAACAATATTTGTGCCAAAAGGGTTTGATGAGGTTCCCCCCGTAGTTAATTGTAAACCTTGCAGTATGTTGAAAGGGGTTGTTTTGACAATTGACGTTGTTTGTGTCGGTACGGTAGTTGGTATGGCCATTGTAATTTGTGGAATAGACACACTTCGTGTGGAAATTTGGGTTTGTTGATTAGGTGTCATTTTCAATGTGTGGACATCAAATCCTGGTGGTAGTGTGGCACCGTTTACTAGCAATTGTGCTAGAAATCTATGGGGGTCATTTGCCAAAAATTCATCCATAAAGGATGAAAACTCAGGATCTTGGACTATAGCCTCGACGTCTTCTACAAATACTCGCCCATTGGCATCTCTAGTAAAATGTTTTTTTAGCAAGGGTCTATGTTATTTTTCTTTCCTTGGTGGTTGAGTTCCGAAAGGATTGAAAAATTCATTAGAATCTGACATTGTTCTAAGTTTCTTTTGGGACCTCATTTCAACCATGAAAATTTTCTCAAAATGGGGTAATGCAGACTATGTCTAAAACTTATATGTCCTATTTCTATGGCTTTTTTTGGATATTTCTGAATCTGACGGATGTTATGACAATGAGGTATACTAAAATGATGTGCGCTAGGATGGACGATATGCAAAATGTCGAGTAGACTATGATGTTAAACGATTCTTAAATGAGGTATAACCTACCACCTATGAAATAAATCCAAGAAAAGATTTAACTTGACCAAGGAACCTGATTGTAGGACAAGGACAGTTGACAAGGTGAATTTCCCAAACTAGATTGTTGAGCTGGAAAGATTTGCAAATAGGACTAAAAGTGACAAGGTTCAATGATAAGGACAAATCGAAACATGAAAGTATCCAATGACGCGGAAAGTTATTCTATTCTCCTATATGCAATTTCCCTAAAAAGTATCTATGGTATGCATGCAACTTAGGATGACTTATGATATGTATGCAATTTAGGATGACTATGACTAGGACGTAAATGATACCTAATAATGTTAGGGTTTTTGAGAAAAAAATTTAGTTTATGTCCAAGGTTGATTGTGAGAAACATAAAACAAGATGACAGTTGTCTCGGACTCGGTTGTATAGTTTTCTCAGTTTTTTGTTGATAGTCAAATGTGGTTCACCTAATCAAATGCGGTTCTACGTTTGACAGATGCGGTTCAGATTGCAAATGCACTGATTTGACCAGAAACAATGTTCTTGAATGTTTGATAGGAAATTTGACTTGTGACAGATGTGGTTTAGTTTTCGACAGGTGCAACACATAGTAACAATTATGACTAAGAATAAAGACATGCAATTTTGACTTGTGACAAATGCGGCTTATTGTCTGATAGATGTGACTCACAATAACAGTTGCGACTCGGAATAAAAGACTGAACCTAAACTTGTTGACAAATACATACAGTTTTTTGTTTGATAGATGTGGCTTGCACATACACATGTGACTCGTAATATCTAAATGGTGAAAAAGTGGTGTTTGTTGATAGACACATGCGGTGTTTACCCTAACGATTGTGACTTTCTAAGACACATGCAATGTTAAAACTGACAGTTGCGACTCACACTAACAGTTGTATTTTTTCTGAAGATTGTTGAGACTAACTCTGTTTGTTGATCAAGTTTCTTTGATGAAAACAACAAAAACAAGCATAAAATTCAATTTGTTTTCAGTTTGTCGTGATAGATCTATTAAAACGCAGAAAACATTTACAACCTAGGCTATGATAGACAGTACTTGCTGAGTTATTACTTGGATAAATCGAGCTACGCATATTCATGGTGGATGATTAGTAGCTCAACCCCATTAGCTCCCCTCCACAACACTCACTTATACGGGGCAGCCAAGATATTGTACCAATGAAACTCCCATGGCATACATTTTATCTCTACATGTGAACCATAAGAATGTAAGACGACTTCACAGGTCTAACTTGCTGCACCAGCAAATAGGTAGGATTTCAGAAAAAACTACAACATGGTTTTTAGTAAGGGCATTTTGTTCATGGGGCACTATTCAACTTCAGTGAGAGACCATTTCTGCCCTTCTCGTCGGAATAGTAAGTGTGATTCTTGGGCTTTCCCCAAGAATCCACTTTTATATACCAGCTAGAAGTCGCTTGGCGTCTAGCATGCTACCGGTCTGAGTCGTCTTGGGGTGAGTACTTTTTTCCCACCAAGACAAGCCCAAGTTCTAGAGTTAGTAATCATTTCTCTTGCACCCAAGATCACACAAATGCGCAAGGGGAGAGGATACTTTGGTGTACCAAATCGTGGGGTTACAAATTGTGCTTTCGCACCAAACAAAGTAGACACTAATTCTTTTTAATCCAAATGACAATTATTTATCTACCAAACATAAAGCTTGATAAAATAAAAAAATAAAAAACGTCATTAGGTCCTGCATGCAAACTAATCAATAGTTCATTTTTGTCTTCGACTTTCATCTTGCAAAAAATATTGTTTTTGGTTTATTCGATCTTTTATGCTTCGTCCTGCAAAACAAAGTTAACTCCTCAACATAGTACTGAAAATAGATATTAGTGAAAACACAAAAAAAATGAGAATGAAAACGAGAACATGCGGAAATCAATAAAATAGTGAAATTTTTCTTACCAGGTAGATGCGGCTTTTCGGGCCACAGATGCGGCTTGAGTGTTGAGAGGCGGATGCGGTTTGTGTTGACAGTCAAACACAGAAGGAATTGTTGATAGGTGGATGCGGTGTAGAGTGTCACGGATGTGGTGCAGGATCTCAGATGCATGGAAAAATGTAGCAGATGTAGTTCACGAAGACGGATGTGTCATTTATTTCAGCGGATGCAATATGCCTTACGATTCTTGCAAAATAAAAAATGGAAAAACGAAAAGATATTCTACGAATTTGAAGTGTGTTCACATCAGGTTTACCAAATGTAACTCAAATTTTCTGGAGGTTAGATGCTAAAGCTACACAGATTACAAATATCAATTCTAATCTAACAAATAATCTAAATAAAAACAACAAAGAATGAATAAGTATGCATGATAAAACTAAACTAATAAACTTGGAAAGATCTCACCGAATATGCATTACTTCCTCAATTTATCTTGATTGTCCTTCTCCATTTTGTTGTTTCAGTATTGATGCAAGCATAACCTTATTGAATGTCTCATTAAAATATCGAAGATAAGTTTCTTCTCAAAAGTGTATGATTTCGAGAGGAGGAATAATGATAATGATAGGCCATTTTATAGATTTTCGGTTTTTGAACGATCGGTTCATATTAAAAGAGAGATTGACGGACGAGATTGATGAATGTCATGCAATGTGAGTTATGTATCAGATAGAACATGAGTTAGAAAAGACTGCAAGATAAAGATTAAATTAGAATGATAACTTAATCTTGTATCAGGACTGTTTAAAAATAGGAAGAACAAGAGTTCAAGATCTTAATCTTCAGTTAAGAGTCTTCGAAAATAGAGGAAATAGACTTTGAATATCAAAGACAAAGTTAGAATTCAAATATGAAGAATTTGAATGCATACATGAACTAATTAATTAATTAAATATATTTAATTAATAAACACATTCATGCACATGAGTTAGAACTGGTTAACTGACTAGTTGTGATAGAGAGTCTCCTCATAGAGACGATCAGATATCGAATCTGGAGATAACTGGTGGATTTAAAATAGATCTTGAGTTAGAAGGTGAGTGAATGATTAGTCAACTAAATGACAGAAGAATGTGACATAAAGAATTAATAAATGTTAATTTAATTCAACATTTGAAATTGAAATGGATTTAATTAAATAAATAAAGATAATTTATTTAATTTGACTGTTGAAAAGGTGGAATTGAATAATTAAATAATAAATATTTAATTATAGTTGAAAAGATTAAATTGGGTAATTAAATAATAAATATTTAATTATGGATAAAGGGGGTTTAATTAAATAATAAATATTTAATTTAGAAAGAAGAATTAATTAGTTAGAAACATAATTAAATAAATGTGATTTATTTAATTAATCAATAGTTGAATAAATGAATTAATGAATTAGTGAATTAATTAAAAGGGGTATTTAATTAATAGAGGAAATATGTGTTAGAAAGGGTAATTAAATAATTGACATTATTTAATCGTGACCATGGATATTAGAAAATTATGTCGAAAGTGGTACTCGCAGGCCTAGAACAATTTTTGGTGTCTACAGAAAAGACACAGCGATCATTCCAAGACGTGGTCAAGGTGTCCGAAAGAAAAAGATAATAATAAATAAATAAATAAAATCAAAGTAGATGGTTTTTAATGACACACAATTATTTTATCAGATTGGAACAGATCTTCAACAATAAACTTAATTTTGCCATTATTACAATATGATGGTAGATGAGGAAGGAAGTAGCATGTAAATTGAAGTGGGTGATGGGTTGGCTGGGAAGAACGTTTACCCCACACTTATCACATCAACATTAAAAATATGGCGATTGCATAATATCACGCTTGGAAGAATCAATCTACGGTGGTTTTTTTACATTGATAATAGTATTAAATTAAATTTTGTTGCTATTTTAATAAATGCTCATTATTCCCTCCTAAATGACTTATTCCCCAATAATTGTGTTTTGTAATACTCCTCCGTTTTGCTTCTTGTTATGCTATATTTGGTTGCAGTTACCTTGCTTCTGGATACATTTCGTTATGATGTTTTGATCGCTACTATTGAGCGACAACTATTATTGTGGGATGTAGTTATCTGATTATTGTTTGACATGCTTTATAGATTAATGATATTGTAATGTTAACATGAGATGTTATTATGAGATTATTCGATTATGATAGAAGTGTCAGTTTCGATGAGTGTATGGGTGAAGAGGACGAGTTCGCATCACTCGCTTGCGAGCGCCCTGTGAATCCGTAATTCCTTCTTCATGGTGTGTATTATATGTTGGATATATTGTATGATGTTGTTTACTTGGTTGCAAGATTGCAGGTACATGACATCGACTCCACCTGGTTTCAAAGGTTTGAGCATGTCGATCCAACGGTTAAGTTGAATAGGAGATAGTAGCTAGGTAACATGTGTCAAGTTTGCACCCTAGCCTTAGTGTGTCGTCAGTCATATGTGTCGAGTCATTGTCTGTCTTGCTTTAATATTATTTAATTTTGAAGAATTCTTGATTTGGAAATAGATATTTAGAATAATTGCATTTAAATCATGTTGATGGTTATTTAATTTAAATAATGTAATGTGGATAAAAGTTTATATTTAAATTAATTAATTATATTTAATTTATTTAATTAATTAAATTTAATCCAAGGGGGTTGAATTTAGTTATTAAATAATTAAATTAATTAATTAAACGTGATGCAAGAGAATGAAAGGAAATAAAAGAATTAAAATTATTTTTTGGAATTTAATTTCAATGTGTGGGAATTAAATTAGAAATTGTAATTAAATGTTTATTTGGGAAATTAGTTGCAAATTTGGAAATTAATTTATTATTTGAAATTGCATTTTAAATTGAAAGTGGGTTTTTGAAAAGTGAAATTGAAATTGAAATTGAAATTGAAATATCTAATTTGCATGCAATGTGAATTTGGGTTGTAAAAATTGAAATTGAAATTGAAATTGAAATTGAAATATCTAATTTGCATGTAATGTGAATTAGGGTTGAATTAGGTATTTTTGATTTATAAGGAATACATGTTTTAATTTTAGGGAGAAAGTTTGGAGAAAAATACATTTTTACAGCAAAGAAGAAATTTTGAAAAATTTGCATAAGGGTTTGAAGGAAGTTTTGATTGTTGAATTGATTGAAGGAAAAATTTGTTTGCATTTGATGGGTTTTGGATTGGATTCATTGGAGGATTGAAAAAAATTCAGGAAATCTTTGGAGGAGGCTTGCATCAGAAATTCATCTCTTCATGTAGCTTCTTGTACTAGGTTTTCCTCTTTGTTTTTTATTGTTCTTGATTGTTTTTTTTAAATGGTAGTGATTAAATATTTGTTTGTTAAATCTATTTTAGAAAATAAATTTACAGCCTTTGCTTGTGATAATTCTTGAGTGAAAATTGTGAAAACCTCAGTTGAATTTAAATTATTTGGGGAAATCGATTATGTTATTATTGAAATCAAACATAGAGATTGAACAATGCATTTAGAATACTTTTAGAAAATGAAACCCTATGTTTATTATTAAAAATCAGATTTTAAAATCTGTAGGATAGTTATATTTTTCATGGTAAAATGGTCTGGTTGCGTCACCTATAACTCATTTTACACAAACTAGGTTGTCAAGAAATTTAAAAGATTTTTGTATTTTGAAGTTTTCTTATCCCTGTCAAAAAATCGTAAATACCCAAATCGTAGTTTTTGAGTTATGATTGAAACATGAGACTATTGTTAAGTTATTTTTTCATGATTGCTCTGAAAATAAAATAATAATAAATTGATATTTATAGATATTAATATTTTATATATTGTTATTATAATATTAAAATATCATTTAATAATATTTTATATTATAATTTATAATATTAAAGTATTATATTTATTTATATTATTTTAAATAAAATTTGTATATTAGATTAGTGGAATTAAAATTATAAACATATGGGGAAATTATTGTTATTTTAAAATGGCATGTTAAAGTTTAATTGAATGAGTTAAATATTTGATTTAAAGAATGCATAATGTAAAATTTAATTGTGGAATTTAAATTCATGTGTAAAAGGTCCAATTATTAATTTGTTTTAATTGAAAATATATATATATATATATATTTTGGAAAATTGATGATAAGGGATATTTTATTTTGAATTAAACAATTTGATATTATGTAAAGAATAGAAGATATGTTAATGATTAAATATATTTAAATATATTAATTTATATTTAGTATATACATATTGAAGGTATATATCCATTTGAGAAAATAAATAATATTTTATTTTATTTTATTCTGTTGTTTGCAAATTGGGTATTATTAGTGTTCTAAAAGAAATGATTAGTATGTGTAGAAAATGTATAGAGAAATATATTTTTTAATAGAAGTAATTACTTGATTTAAAAGGACATATTTATTTTGTTAATATGATTGAAGAAAATATATTGAAATGTATATATATATTTATGAGTATTTTCAATCAGTATTTACCTTGTTTTATTTAAGTGCGTGTAATTTAGCTTTGCATGAAGAATTTAAAAGATAATTTTGAATGTATGGTCAAAATTGATAAGGAAAAAGATATTTAAATATACTGATGAATTATAGAAATATTTATATTTAAATGTTTGTTTTAATTAATGAGATTTAATTAGAAACAATATGAATGCGCGGTCAAATAGAAAAGCCAAAAGATATTTTTATACATTGATGAAATTGCATGTTTTTAAATGGATAGTTGAAGAGACATAGATTCCGGATAGAAAATTGAAAAGATTGTTTGCAATAGTGTTAGGTTGCATTAGAAGTAAATTTAGGAATTAACTATATTGAAAAAGGCAAATAGTTATTATGTTTTATTTAGTTCCATAGAGTAATCTAGTCATTGTGAATGGAATATTATAGAATATATGTAATTAAATTTATTAATATATATATTTGGTGTCTATATAATATGGAGCATATATATATATTAAGTGTAAAATTCATTATCGTATTTTATTTTAATGAGATGCATGCAATATATTATTGAATAGAGATTTAAAATGGATTGATTAGTGTATATGGGTAAATGGATAGATAAACAATATTTTATTATAATGATTTCATGATCTAAATAGGAAATTGAATGAAATGTAAGACTTGGTTAGGAAATGGAAAGAGTTTACTTGCATGGATTTGTGTCAATTTAAAAGTAAATCAAGAAGTTGTTTTACTGATGAGGCAATCAATTATGTTATTTATTAATTTCTATTTAGATTAATTAAATCATTGTGATTGGATTATGAAAGAGATATGGATTTAGTATATCCAAAAGTAGTATCTGCCTCATGATTATCTTAAAGGATTTAATTCTCTGTATTTAGTAAAGGGAAGTAAGTTTAATTGTTTTAAATTTTCAATAATGAAAGGGGAAATAAGGGTTATGATTATTTTAGATGATCTAGTTATCGTGTCTTTGACTTTGTCAACACTACCTATTGAATGAGTATGGATTTAGGAAATCTAAATATTAGATTTGATTAATGACTTGAATGCTTTTGTTGCTATGTCATCAAGTTACATCGTTGGTTTTGGGATTTAGTGTTAGTCCTAAATTATAAGTCTTCTAGAAGAACTTAGAGGATAAGGGTTGTTGAATCTTTATGCCATCTAGTTGTTTTCCCTTGGGTAGTGCATGGCGTCCTTTCAGTTCTACCCAGTTTTCACGAACGGGGATGGTTGCACCTCTTTGGTTTAGGAGCGAATTATGGGATCCATGTCTCCTTGTATGGAGTGACCTTGTTATGTGGTTTCATCTTGTTGCCCCCTGTGAAAGGAGTGGACTATGTGTTTGTTGCCTCCAAGATATTTGGAGTGAGTTTTATTATTTGTATCCTCCTTGTGTTGGAGTGGATTATGATGCCTAGTTGGTATGCACTTGTGTTTCCCTTGGTGGATTGTTTGGGTGTGTGTTGTCAAATAGAAGAGTGGATTTTGTTAGCCGCCAAAGCCCAAAGAGGTAAACTGGATAACCTTCAGGAGTGATTTAAACAAGTGATAATTAAAGTAATGTACTTAGAGGATTAGGACTAACTTCTCACTAATCAAGATAATTTTACCTCACTCATAGACACAAGGGCTTGTTTAGACTTGGGATGAGTGGGAAGGCTTGGAATGGCAAGATCAACTATCTTGTCCGTACGAGAGATAGTTGATTCTGCATGAGTGAGTATGAGTGTCAGGATTCGGTTGAGGCCACCAAAATTACTTGTGTCAGAGCCTATGAAGAATGCCCAGAGGAGATCTCATGACAAACCTTGCGATGACACTCTATCTAGGACAACTGTTGTTAATTGTTTTATGTGTATGGTTGTCTGAGCATACTTGATCTATTTTATGTCTGGAAGCAATGTGACCTATGTCAGTGATGTTGAATTTGTACTTGATTTGTACTTGTATTGTATTTGAGAAGTACTTGTTTAGTTCATTTGTTTGGTTATATCATCATGGGTCAGTATGAGTATGTCTTTGGTTAGTGGTTGTAAATATTTGTCCATGTTACTTGGTTACTATCTCCTAGCATGGGGGGTGGGCCTTCGGGTACCACATTGGTTGGGTGGAACATGCACCAAAACCGTTGGGTCCCCATCTATCTTCAGTACTTGGTGGCGAGACATCCAGATGGATGGCTCGAGTTCTTGTATTATCTTGCATTGTAATATTTCAGATTGTATAAGTAATTTTATCCCTCTTATGTTTATGAGGTGGAATTCTGTAATTGTAACCTTAGTACTATTTCATCATTCTGGGAATGAGTGATGTAACTATTGGCTTAAGCTAATGTTTATGAGATTGTATCTTGGATGTCATCTTATTATGTTATGTGGTATTCTTATGATGTATGATGTTTATTTCATAAAGTTCATAATGCTATGGTTATATGTAATATGTATGTGTGGGTTTAAGTAATCCTAACCTTGTAGCCTTAGAGGTTGTTGTTAATTAGTAAGTGAATGTGTATGTTAAATGCACTTTAAAAAAAAATTGGTTCGCTTAAGATGTTAATTACAACTTCCTTTAGGTTTACTTGGCGGGGCATTACATGTTTAATATATAATCTTCTTTAAATATTATATTCAATATATCTACATAATAGTATTACTGTGCATGTTATTTCTTTCTGCCAATCTCTCTAAGAGATTATGATGGCAAGTAAATAATAGTAGCTAGAAATAATTGTAAAAAACATAGTAGCTAGTAATAATTATATTTTAATAATGATGGAAGAATTGGGTAAGTAATAATAATAATAATAATAATAACTCTTCATATATGTCATTATAAAAAGATTGATATAAGTAGCAACAATAATAGACAAAATATTAATAATAAAAGGTTAATAGTTATTATTATTTATTATTATTTATTTAAATTTTAGTCATACAAAAAAAAGTAATTTAAAAAGATTTACACAAGTTAAATTTTCTTACTTTATTAGCTTCATAGTAAATAATATGAACCTAGATTCTTTACCATAAAATGGTGTCTTTTCTTTGAGTGAATGAGAAGTTGAAATGAGTAGAGAAAGATCGTAACAAAATTCAACTTAGAATTTTAATTGCAATATTGATTTTATTATTTTGGATAATAATAATAATTTAAAATAAAAATATAGACTTTCAAAAGGGTTAGGGTTATAAGGAGTAAATTAATATAATTTAAACCTGTTAGCAAGGGTATTATTAAAGAGGTATTAAATTTACATTTAATGTTAATATTGGTTTTGAGAAACATTTTGATTTGAGTAAAATAATAGTATATAACAAAATAATAACAATAGTGATAAGATTAGTAAATTATTGGTATTAAAGGGTGATTGACACATTATTTTAATAAATAAATAATATTATTGTTGGTTTGATTAAATAGTAATAAAATTAATATTGTAATTAATGAGTAAATATTATTGTATCATACTTAAATAAGGACAATGTTATTAATCTCAAATGGAGATAGTGTTATTATGAGGGCTAAATAAAAGAAATAATCTTAATTTAGCAATTGGAGAGTTGGTCTCAACATTATTGTTAGGTTTAATGTAAACTTGGGTAATAATGTTAAAGCCAGATCTAAGAATGGCATTATTATTTAATTGAAGGGTTGTTTAAAAAGGTTAATTTTGTAGCAAATTAAAAACATAACCCTTTTTTAATAAAAGCCCAATTGTTCCAAAAATCTATAGATGCTTAAATTTTCAAGTAAGCGTGATCAACATAAAGGTTGTTGAATTTGTGTTTAGGTTCAACACTAAATGTGGACATGGCGCAACCAATGTAATAATTAACTTAACTAATGGGTTGGTAAACAAAAAAAATTGTTAGGTTTTCTAGATGAAATTTTCAGGCATGACATTTGTGATCATTTTTTTATCCTTCCACATGCAATATATGAGAAAATATGATTTATATCGTAGATCCTTTTTACCACATCACATTTTTGGTGAGTGTAATGTTTGTTGCATTTTAATAAACTTCTAAAATCTAAAATCTATTATTTTAAAATCTGAGTGTAATCTTAGATTGTTTTAACTTTCCATTTATTCATGCATATTTGTGATAGAAAGAATTGAAAAAGATAACATTTTGCATAGTATTTTCATTTCAACAAATAAAAAGTGTTTATTATTTTTTTTCAAGATAGATACAACCAATTATTACATTTTAAAATCTAAAAATTATCTTTTCAACATATTACATTACTTCAAAAACATAAAATTTATTTACCCCACATTAGGGTTTTAAGCATTTCCAAAATTTATCTATTTCTAGATCTAAACCTTTGCAAATTTGGATCTTCAAAACCTATAGATCATTTTCAAAATTTATATTTAGAAAAAAACTTAGCACCCTTGTCTAGTTGATTTCTATCAAAATTTGTCACAATACTATCTCTATGATTATTGTGTAGATCTTTACTCTATTTCTAATTTTTTTTCTCATTTCTATCTATGTTGCCTTATTTTCTTCATTATATTAGGAATCAAGTGTCTTGAAACTCATAATAAATTTATGATATTCATGACCTAGTGTTGCATAGCTAATACCCTAGTGAGATGTAGTTTTAGACTCGTCAATTCATATGTTGCAATCACATCCAATGTTGAGCCCAAGTTTTATAGCTCTTTCACTCAATGTGTTACATCTACTCAATCCATCTTTGATTATTCCTAATCCTATGTTACCCATGTATTTTTTAACACCTAATTATGTGGACTAGGATATTGGTGTTTCCCATGTCCCTAATGATAAACTTAAACAACTAGACAAATATTTAGAGATCCTTCAACAATTCTTATGTATTGAGTCTTTGGTAGGAGAAATGGCCCCCCTTGTGGATAACTTAAGGAAGTTAATTAATGATTCAGAGGGGATAAAAGTGTTGTATAGCCTAGCCCATATAGTGGACACCAAAATTCCTATGGAAGCTAGTTATTCTCAAGCCCTAAGAAATTCTCAAAACCAACTAGGAAAAAAAATTTCCTCTCCTATTACCATGCCTTATATTCCTACCTTTACCCCTCTAGTTGTAGCATCAAAAACAAAATATACCAATGGTATAAAATCAAGCTTAGGTTTTTCTTGTTGCAATCCTTATAGTTTTGTCCCTTCACGTGCAATACCTCCATGTCCTTCACCCATCATAAACATACAAAATAATACCCCGTCAGTTATTCATAATAGTTAATCACATTCCACATGCTCTCAAAAAATGTCACCACATGATCTTGTGATAAACCAAAATTTATAAAATATGTTTTCATTACAACAACAAATCTCAAATATGAATCAAAATCGAGCTAATGGAAAGCCACCTACATATCTCATGCATATTCCATTATCATTTTCTATTCTAAAGACACTCATACCACAAAATGTCGAAATACCTTCCTTTGAAAAGTAAAATGGAAAAGGAGATCCTAATAACCATGTGTCAACCTTTGCTATTTTTTTTAGTGATTTCATCTTTTAAGATGCGCTCCTAGAAAATCTCTTTCCTAGATCATTGAAATATATGGCTTTGGATTGGTTTTCCTCATTACCAAACAACTCAGTTACCTCCTTTACACAACTCTTTAATTAGTTCCTTCAAAAATTTCAAGAAAACCTAGACACCTAGTCACATTGACTAACTTGGTCCATTGTAAATGAAGACTTAAGGAGAAGACAAAATATTTAATAGGATGATACTAATCGCTTTATTAAAAAATATCCTATAGCTTTCTAGATGTTTACATTCAAGTGTTTTCATAGGAAACTTACAACCTAGTATTAGTGACAAGATATTATTAATGAAATATTAATCATTCATGTATTTTTGTACAACCCTTCATGATTATCATATATCAACTAGTCAATATGAAGGAACGCCTTCATTGGCTCCTACTAGTCAATACAAATCCATAACTCAAAAAAATTATCACCATTTGAGAAGCCAAAAAAACACTTCACAAAGATAAATAATCCTCAAGTATCTAATAATATTAAAATATAATTTTTTTCTACAACCACAACATTGTATCAATTTAGGCAAAGAGATATGTAATTTTCATAATTGCTCGATTCTCTCCATGTGATCACGTTGCAGTTGCTAAACAAGAATATAATTCAACTCCCTCCAATTAGACCTATTGATATAACTAGAAATTTATCACCAAACTTTAATAAAAAATAATTTTTTCAATATCTTCATACGCCTAAACATGTTTTGTAGAAGTTGATAAACCAACCTCACAGACACCATTGAACATCTGCAAACAATAACCTATCACAAAGAAAGAAACATGTTCTAGAACAACAAAGATGCTTTGCAAGCCTCAAGTGGAAAAATGCATTAAGAGAATAATTACAATTAGATTAATCCTTAAGAAAGGAGATCACACCCTAAAAGGAAACCCTAGTGTGCACACTTAATAATTTTTAAATAATTAATTATTAATGTGCCTAAGTTTATCTTGAGTAAACCTAAAGTGATAAGTGACTTAATTAATTAACCAATATGATTAAATTAAAAAAGTGAAATAACTTATTACTCTAACACCCCCCCTTAAGATGAACTTATGGAGTAGCTAGAACACTAGGAAATGATGCATGAAAACAAATATGGGTCTCGACAACAAGGTCTAATCAGGTACCCATGTACAAATTCAATGCAAGCTAAACCAAACAGGGTAAAGGAAAAAACAATGTGGGAAAAAAGCTCCTCCCCAAAATAGAATGCAAAAAAAAACTAAGTTATGAAATATGGAGGACTCCATAAGACCCCCCAAGGACACCATCCATTATAAAGATACATGAAATAATCCCCTAGAAGAGAGGAAGAAAGATACCACATAGCCCCCCCATAATGAAGTAGCTCCAAAAAGACTGAAGAAACCACATCTCCTGAAAGAAGAGAGAGGGAGGAAGCCTCATGAATGCAATCTCTGAAGTTGAAGCAGGTGTAGCCCAAGATGTCTCCATAGAATCAGGTGTGACCTCAACCAATTTAGAATTCAAAGTAGTTGAAGAATGAAGAGAAACCTCTAAAGATGAATGATCATCAAGGTCTCAGTGCACCAAAATAAAAGAAATCACATCTATAGCCATAGAAGTATTAGCAACCATAATAGGAGGTGGAGGAGATGGAATGGATGGCTCAAGAACTAAATCCAAAGTGAGAACACCAAGGTTCAAGAAGCCAAATGCCTCCTCTATAGGATGCTTCACACTAGAAGTGTGATGAACAGTTGTAGGAACATAAGCACCAGTAGAAGAAAAATATGCAAAGGAATACAACTGAGATGAGTGATACACCACCCCAGTAGCAATAAATACTCTCCAAGTCTCTGATGATAATTGAATCAGGTTTGAACTCCATAGATCCCCCATTTCCTCCATGATTGATTTGATATATGGAAAGAAGGTTGTTCGTCAAATTAGGAACACACAAGACATCATAAAAAGTGTTTCCCCCAAAACTAATATACCCCTTACCTATAACACTCATGTACATATTATTTCCATCCAAAATAGGAGACATAGTGCAAGGCTCAAAGTAAGTGAACGTAGACTATGAAGATTCCATATGATGAGATGCTCCTGAATCTAGAAGCCATCTCCTTGATCCATGACCTAAATAAGTATAAAGAGAATGTCCCTTCATATTTGATGAAGTATGTAAACTAGTTGTGTGCATGTCATACTATTCTGAAGAAGAAGAATGGGGAGAATGAGATGATGTAGACATCTGAGAAGGAAAATCAATTTGATTTTTTTTTTAAGATGCTTTAGCTCATCAATGTCCTTATAGAAACTATGTTTTGCATGTCCTTCCCTCTTGAAATATGCACATGTAACCTTATCCTTATTAGATGATTTCCCCTTAGAAGAAGAGGATGAATCTGAGGACTCCTTTTGCTGCTCATGAAATTGGAAATCCTTTTTTTCTATTTCTTGCCTTTGCCACTGGAAGCCTTCTGATATGTGTGCCCTTGAGATGCAATGAGTACCTATGATTTAGAAGGTTTCAACTTTCCCATGTTAGCCAACTTAGCTTTATCTTGAGTGAGATATGAAGCAAAGTCATCAAGAGATGGAATAGTAAATCAAGTACCAAGAGCATCCCTTGTGGCATAAAAGTTAGATACAAAAATTGAATAATCTAGTCCAAGCTTAGAAAGAATGGACAATATCAACTGAGAGTCCTACTTCTGAATACCACAATGTGTCAATTGAAATCTAAGAGACTTGATTTTAGTGAAGAAATCTTGGATTTTTTCAAAATCCCTAGGATTAAGCCAATAAGTTCATTCTCTAACATGAATCCTCTCATAGATCTTGCTTCCCAAACAAAGACCCTAAAGTAGTCCAAATTTGATGGGGTGTAGCGCAATACTCAAAATGAAAAAGAAGATCAGAAGAAAGGGACATACATAAAGTACCAAAAGCTTCATCACACCTATTAAACCATTCTCTTTTCAGCAACACTTGTAGGTTCAACTTTTGTACCCATGGTCACTCTATACAACCCTTTGTGCATCAAATGAATCTCCATTTGTTTTTTCCAACCAAAATAGTTGAATGGAGTGAGGGGTGCAATATTATGTGAATCCACGACTAGAAAAAGTAGTATATAATCTCAACTAAAAAAACAATTCTTTTTTATCTCAAAAAAAATAGCCTAAATTGCACGTTTCCCAAGAAAACAACCAAGAAAGAAAAAATTGAGATCCAACAAAAAGTTAGATACTTGGTAAAAAATTCTAGAAAATCAGGTCTAAGATCTTAGTAGAGCACTGAAGCATCTTTCCAATGCCTATTCTTTTGCGCAAAACGGAGTTCAAATGCAAAAGGTACGCCTCCCGAAGTGAAAATAACTACTTCTGACTTCAAAGGCCGAAAAAGGTAGTAAAATAGAAAAAAAAGAAAAAAAAGCTAGTACCACAACATCGTGCTCAGAATTATCTTTCTGATGATATCTCGTTTTCGAAAAACAAAGCTAAAACATAAAAGTTACACCTGATTTTGTAAAAGTACTCCAAATTGCCCAATAAGCCCTTCAAGAGCCCTTAGGGGCTAAAAAAATGGGGCCCTGGTCACATGCAGAACTAGGGGGCTAGCAGTTGGGGGCTGATGTCGAAGACCCTAGTCACCCACATGACCACAATGGGGCTGGGAGGCCGATAGGGCTAGGCGTGGGGTGCTTGGGTGTCGATATGACCATTGGCTAAGACCTTAAGCCCTCAGGGGCTAGAGCTTGGTGGTGGCGGTGGATGGGTGGTGCTTCCTGGGGGTTGTCGGGTGGCACGATGGTGGCAGGTGCCATCTAAACTAGAGGCACCGATGGAATTTTTTTTTAAAAACTTTTTTTAAAAATTAATAATTTTTTTTTAATTTTTTATGCCTCAAACTACATGTTGGGGAGGCTATACGACCTCTCTAGCAAATTTGTTTTTGCCTTTTTTCCAATTTCTCAGAAATTGAAAAAATTACAAGCATTTCTAGGTTTTTTGGGTGCTCTAAATGCGATGGTGATGTCTGTTTTTCCCAAAAGTTCCCAAAAATATTGGCTACATAAATTGAAAAAAAGGCAAGCGTTTCTAGGTTTTTTGGGCGCTCTAAATGCGATGGTGATGTCTATTTTGCCCAAAAGTTCCCAAAAATATTGGCTACCCCTAGATCTTGCAAAAATATGCCTGGTTTAAACCCTTGCACTTAAAAATAATTGTAAGACAATATCCTTCAAAAGATGAACATGCAGCTACAAATCTGAAGCTTTGATACCATGTAGAAGTTGATAAACCAACCTCATAGACCCCAGTGAACACCTGCAAGCAATAAACTATCACAAAGAAAGAAAGATGTTCCAGAACAACAAAGATGCTCTGCAAGCCTCAAGCGGAAAAATGCATTAAGAGAATAATTACAATGAGATCAATCCTTAAGATAGGAGATCAAACCCTAAAAGGAAACCCTAGTGTGCACACTTAATAATTAATAATTAATTAATTATTAATGTTCCTAAGTTTAGATTAAGTAAACCTAAAGTGATAAGTGACTTAATTAATTAACCAATATGATTAAATTAATTAAGTGAAATAAATTATTACTCTAACATGTTTTACAAGAATATGTATGTTTCTTAAGCACCAAGTGCAAGACTTCATCAATTCTAATTAAATCTAGTTGGCTAGTGTAAATGACAAAGGAAATAATTCCAGTTTACCACCTAATCAAAACTTGCAAATATTTACAGACCCAATGCCAAATCATTCAACAAACTTGGTCCAATCAAATGATAATGAATAATATGATGATATATCCAATGTTGTAAACATGATTAAAGTTCAAACTCATAAGGTTCAAACCAATCTATTGACTAACATTAATTTCACACATTTTAATTCTTTTGTAACCGCACCTAATGGTCCTCTCTATAGCACTAGTAGAATCAATGATGAATTCACAAGGATAATACTCATTAATCCCATTTATGGAGTGTATTGGTTCCCAAAGAACTAGGTTTTCAAACCCTAAAATTAAGCAAAGCTTTATAATCAGGTTCAACAAGTGATCTGGCCAACAAGCAAAATTAACCAAGATGGTTATAGTTCCATGCTCTTTAGGCTCTCCTATGCCTAGGTAGGTGTACCTTTATCACCAATGATTGTTTACTCTCTAGGATTAACTAATGATAATTAAGTAGATTGAAAACCTCATATACATTTGTAGATTTTGTGTAATCACAAATTTCCAATTAAATCATCATCTGTTAATCTATTTCACACTAGCATGACAGTTTAAAATAGATAATGAAAATACAAAGCCAATTGCTACTCCTACTCCTACAACTATAAATCAAAATAGATAGAAGAGCTATTTTACAAGGAATTGTTTTGGGGATGGAAATGATCAGTGCTTTTCTTTCACTAGGTAATAGAGTCAAAATATAGGTTGATATGTGTCCTACTAGTTATAACTTAAATTGTTTGGAACTTTGATGTTTATGACTTGCATAAATGTGCAAGGAAGTTAATTACTAGGCTCTTATTATTGATCAAAATAAATATCCCACGTTACTATGAATTATTCAAAGGAATTTAATTTTTACTTCAAGAAACCAATAAAATAAATTACACAAAACATGAATTTTCTTTGATAAACCAGACATATACTTGATACACCAATTTAAATAACAAGGAAAATTTAAAATTGGAGACAACCAAATAATTATTATCAATGAACTCATCAAGACAGTTGAAACCATAATTTAGGCACCAAATTATTGCTTTCTTTCCATTATTGTGCTTCAAAAAGGTTCTTTAGAATGTAAAGATTTTCCCCAAAAAATTCTCCATTCCCTTTCCAATGGTCTTGGTTTCCTTCTTATTGATAGATGAAGGAAACGAAAGACTTCAAACCGTTGCAATTCAAAGAGACCTTTCAAAAACCCACCTTGGTGCATAACAACTTTATATTACACTGATTATATTTTGTTTATCACTAATTAATTGAGCCACATGCCATCAAATGCAAGCTATAGTTCATTGTATTTGTTAAAAATGATAGCCTTCAAAAACCTTAATCCTAGAATACATTAGATGCATTCTCCTAATTGTGTGATATGATTCTGATATCAATCACTATTGTAGTCTATGCCACCATTTTGCAAATAAAATCTTCAATCAACTAATTATCAGAGTAGGAAGATCATTCAATTTCATCATCTATGTTTGCTACCAGTAAAAACCCATGTTCATATAGCCTTAGCCATTTGTGATCTTCAAATTTAAACCTAGAATGTTGATCTATTTCTTCACACCATGATCCATCAATTATCCCTTCATCACAAAATCTTCAAAACACCACCGTTTGATGGACTTCTCATTAAACGTGCACCAGTGAATTGATTTCTTCCTTTGTATTTGTATCGATCACATTCATTCAACATATCGCTACTTTTCATTGGGAATCGACATCCATTCCCATGATGTGAAGAGGTGTAGTGATATCCATTTGATCAAATTTCTCTCAATATCCACCATTGACTCCACAACACTTGCCCTTTTCCTATCACAACATCATTTATGGGAAAAGAAATATTTATGCAATGTAATAGAGCTTTGCAAAATGTAACTATTTATGTCATCTTCTATTACCTCTCATTCATCACTCATTGCAATTTGCTTACCTCCATTTTTCTTCATAAATGTGATGCAAAGCAATGATGTGATGACCATTAGGTCCTCCTCACTTGATCCTAGTTATTTATTGCATATTTCTTAACACTCAACCCTTGTTCATTTCGCAACAATGATGTGAAATGACTTTGAGATATTCTACCATGCATCCTCCATGGTGTCACACACCACTAGCTAGGCTCATTGTTTAATTGTTCCCATCGAACATGTGTCCTTAACTCACTGTCTTGTGGGTCAATTCAAAGGCCCCACAAGCAAGATGTGGCCTAGTGGGAACCATCTAATCTACCAAGTTTGAACACAACCATTGATCAAAATTTGTCACTCATAGCCTTGGGAGATGGAAACAAGACAAGAAATAGCCATTAGATCTCCTCCATTTAATCTCAACCATTGAACTTCCTCCATCACATATCACACAAACACTAGGCTATGATAGACATAAAAATATGATGTGAAGACATTGCATTATATCCATTAGATCCTCCATGCCTTGATCTTCACAATTGATCAAGCTTCATTACACATTTCCATTATGCATAATACATGAAGAGTGAAAATATGATGTGAAGGATTTTGGTGATATTCGTTCAATCTTTAATTTTCAATACATGTCATTGGATCTCCATTGTGGGAACACCACACATCACAGTTAATGATTTATTATTGTGAGTGAAAATAGTGATGTGAAAGGCTATTCTAGTGAGTGCATCACTGTACAACCCCGTAGCATTAGGAGAGAGGATTGGTCACACCAATGACATGAATGACTTAAGTAATCACTTAAGTAACATACAACCACTGATAAAAAATCAACATCAAAATATAACATTTGTCAAATTTCATGATTGTAAACTTTAGGGTTAAAGTGTAAACCCAAATTTTGACCAAGATTGCAAATAATTTATTTTTGAGTGCATCATACAAATTTTGGTCTTGCAAAGCACATCTCTGAGAAGATCTCAAAAGACCCATATCAAATCTACACTCTATTTTCATCTCTATTTTATGGAAGGACCCTTTGTAACAACATGAAAAAAATTTGTGACACCTTTTCCACATTTTGAACAACTTTGAAACTTTTACAAAACATGCTCTCATCTTTATCATTCAACACCAACTCTTCCAAAAACTTATCCATTGAGCATAATAACATCCAAGCTCACCACTAAACTTCCATTTGGCATTAATGGCATATTTTGACATCATTGATAACATTATGCCAATAGATGGAGATTCAAGAATGAAACATATGTATGATATAAAATGACTGAATTGTGGACTTCAAAAAGGAAATATTTTGACTTGAGGATATCATTAGCAGAAGGATTAAGGCTCTTTATAATGGGTTTTTGGGTATCAAACTTGCAATATTGGGAAAAATTTACAAGTTATAACAGTGGCTACAGTTGGGAATGAATGGCTATGTTGGTTCCCCAAATCTCCAATCAACTTGAGTCCTAAAGGGCTGCCAGGCCTAATGGTTAGATTCAAGGAGAGATTTGGCCAACAAACAAGAGCTTGATATATAACCTTTTCTCCCTTGCACTTGAAGTTTTGTTAAACCTACGAGGGTAATCCCAACAATGTGCTTTCAGATAATTGTGTGCTAAAGTACCAAACACACAACAAATAGATAATTCTCCTTTATATGCTTAACAGACACAATACCCTAAAGGTATGGCTAACCTTCATGGCAGTGTACACATTAAACATGAGAGATATGATTCATTGAATTCCACACACACACACAACAATATTGATAAGTAAATTGATTATTAATTGTGATTAGCTATTGAATTAACAAATAAATGTAACATGAATAACACACTTAGATCAATGCCTCATCCTTGGAATGGAGTCAACTCAAATACCTACACAATCTAATAAAAATTTCATTCATGACCTCAATAAGCTTTGAAGATACTGCATTACAGTATTTCAACATTAAATCTTGACCACCACTTCTTATCAGAATCCTAGCACTCAATCTAGCATAAACTAGTAGCTTCATTCAAGCACTTACATTAATTCTTTGAGTTAATAAGCAAAAAAAAAACTACACATCCATTGAAAGTCAATGGAGACAAATAAAATAACCCTTGATTATGTTATTCATAGCTTGTAAAACTAGTATGTATGAGAGAAAATGGTCTTGAATTTGCACCATTTAGTATTATGTTGCCAGTATTGCTATCAAAATTACATAAATATTGATAGACTCAGACCCTAATAGATAACTCTAAAATTCTTTGTATTTTCATAAAAATGTTATTTATGATTAATTAAAAAACAACCCCCTCTTGAAATGGAGCAGAAAACAACACTTAAAGACAAAGGAAAAACCCTAAATGGAGATCTCCCATAAACATCTAACACATTCGGGTCTTTGTATCAATAACTACCCACCACTTGAAGAAAAGCCCCATTTAGCAATTTGTTTTCTCGCTTTATCACTCCCTTGCCCAGTAACAAAAAAATATTCCCTACCATGTTGAACCATCATTCACCTATTCCCTATTGTATAAAATATCCACTTCTTCATTTTCGAACATTAGCCATTGATCTCTTGTGAGATGGCACTTTAGATGACTTACATTGAGTCAACAAGATTTGAATATTAGTCACTTTCACCAACCAATCTCATGCTAGCAATATTCTACCACCTGGAGTGATGACTCATTTATTATGTAGGCTCCACCTTCTTTCCAAGCGATGGGATAAAATCCATGTAGTGGCATCCCACTAAGCCTGTTACTCATTATTTTATTCTCGTGGGGTTGGCAGGGAACAACTAGGATTAAAACACAACAACGGATCTTGACTGTCAGTTCAAAGCTCATATTGTCGGGTATGTAAGTAAAGACTGGGCCCCACACCTATAATAGTACATTTTTCCACAGCCCACTGAACCCACTACATATTATTTTATTCCTGCGATGTTGGTGTGGAACGACTAGGATCAATTCTTTCGATCGAACAGTTAACAAATATGCATGTGCAATAAAGTTAGTTTTAAAGAAGGGGACCTGACTAGGTCGATGAGACTAAGACCCTCGGGAATAAAGAATTAAGACCTAATTCATTTAACATGAAATATTTATGCTTGTCTTAGGAAGTATTAAAGTGACGAAGATGTATTCGATGATCAAAAGACTTAAACTAAGGGGCCAAAAATAAAATTATTCAGATGGCTCAAGTTGTAACTCAAATGATCGGTAATCGGGTGTAACAAGTCAATGAATAAATAGAATGCCCAAGGTTTAGGACTATGAAAATATGAAATGAGGGCCTTTGAGCCAAAAGCCCAAACCCTAACCTAAGGCAAAGAGCCAACATATCATGACAAAACAAAAAACTAGCTCAAGTTTTTTAGAATTTTAGAAGCTCTGCTAGTGGCTCCAACTCGGGGATGCATACCCTTGGAGGGTATGTTGAGAATTCAGATCTCTGGGGAGTAGACCAAGTGCCACAAACATTTGGCAACAAAGTCTCTTAATTTCAATTTTTTAAACCCTATTTGATGGCCCTATGCCACCAAATGAAAAGAAGAACCCATGCTTGCCTATGTCAAACACTAGCCTTTCGAAGGAATTGATTTCTCTCAACCCACATGTACCTTTTCCACCACTAAAATAAGTATAGCCCTCTTCTTACAAGCATAAACATGTGATTACCCCTAAAAATTTTCTAAATACAAACATTTCCACTAACATCTCTCACAAATTTTTCTGAGCATACCATTGCTAATGCAATCTCTATCATTCGACATTATATAACAAGGCATAAACTAAAACAATTTATCATCAAATGACACCTATGTGTTATATTCATCACATGAAACATGTTCATACTTAAAATGAAATTCCTTTCTCTTCATCTTATTGTCATGCTCCATCAAAATACCTCCCAAATAAACTTGAAACTAAAAGTGTTCATACTCTTCCAAGTAGCTGGAATCATGACACTCAACCTTACTTGCAACATCTATATCAAATGTAAAAAATTCATAGGAAATTCTATCGAGGAGCTCATCAATGTGATGCTTTTTTTTATCAAGGCCACATTCTAATCATGTGTCAGATGCATCATCAGAGTTCTTAGTAAAGAGTGGATTTTCTTTGCACCAATAAGGATCATCATTTCCCATCTCTAGTGAAGATGGAGGCTCATCAAATAAGGGGTTTTCCATTACATTTATTTTTTACATAAATATTTCTACCTCCTCCACATGGAGCTCCAAATATTTCATGTCATCATTATATTCAAGATCATTACAATCACTAGAAGAGCATATAGATAGATTTTCAATTTCATTCACATCATCAATAGTTAATATCCTTGAGTCACATTCTAAAAACTCTTCATGGGAAGAAATTTTTTCCTTCTCAAGAAAAAATGCATTCCCATAATTATCAACACTTTCCTTATTTGAAGCAAAGGATTCAATATCTACTTCATGAGGATAATCATAATCAGCAAAGGAATAACCATACTCAATGCCATCATAGTTACTACAACAAGGAGACTCATCAACATTGAAACTATGTTTAGGCTCTTCAATTTGGTTGTATAGTCTTATATCCTCCATAGGACTATAGGTACTAGAGTCTTGAAAAGAATTGAAAGAACACATTTCATTTGCCTCACCGAGGTATGCATTTTCAACGTTTTCTCTACTCTCTTCTTCTTCATGTGATATCTCACTGCTTGACTCATATGGAGCATCAGAATCATTATCATCACAAATTTCAATCATGATAGTTTCTTGATGACCATCTCTAATCTTTTCAAAAATATAAAATTATCCACACTTGGTCAAGCCTAATAGGCTTCAACTCCTTTGGTAGAGCACTCAAATCCAATTCATAAGATTCATAAAATAAGTCAATGCATGGTGAATTTTTAAGTCTATGACATTCAGGAATTATAGACAAAGTGCCCATAAATATTGCATAGAGATCATATGATGATTCTCCTTCATGTCTCCTTATGTAAGAGAGGGATTGAATAGAGACCATAGTATCACAAGTGCATGCAGCTTCTTGACAATTTGTTTGGGGCTCTATGTGATCAACATCATGGAATGTTGTATAAGATGAAACAATAGGAGTGTAAGTACTCTAACATTCATTCTCAATTTTTGACTTACACCCTTCATCAAAATTTGGTGCCTCATGGCAACAAACACTTGTAGACAAGTAACCCTTGTTCATTCCATATTTCCAATTGTTTTCAATGTTCATGGCTATCCCATAGGCCTAATGCAAGGTTGTAGGATCCTTGTCTCCCATAAAATAACTCATTTCCTCATCAAATTCACCCAAGTATACAACCAAACACACTGTGTCACTTAGTCTCATACCCTCAGGAATATCTCTCAATGTTCTAGTAAATCACAGGTTAAATGTTGGGACCAACTCATCTTCTTCTTTCTCAATGCTCATAAATTTATTGAGCATAGAACTAGCATTGGTTATTTCACCAAATTTATTCATGAACACTTCTTTGAACTCCTCCCAAGAATAGATAGAGCATGTAGGTAACTAAGAGAACCAATCTCTTGCATCTTCATTTAGAGACTGAACAAATAGTCTCATGATCACATCCTCATGATCTACCTCATAGTCATCCATTAAATTATTGAAGTCTTGCATATGCTTATTAGATGATTTAGACTTCTCACCATTCAACTTTGGTATCTTATCTCTTATTTTAGACGGTATGACATATGGGAAACCACAAATTCCATCAAAATTTATGGCTTTGTACCTTTCAGTGCTGAAATTTCTTTTATGACATAACAAGGGTTGCACACTATGCATTGTTACATTTGGGTCCCCACAAGGATGCATAGGTTGAGGATAAATTTTATTACACCCTTACAAGCATTTTCATATTGACTTTGTAGTTACAAAGGAAAACTCAAACTCCTTTTACAACATGATCTTAAACTTTTACAATGAAAATTTCTATCTCAACTTTCTTAAGATCATCTAAATGTGTTTCTTCAAAAATATTGCATACTTCACTTCATAATAGAGACTATAAATTATAATTTAGAAGCATGTAGAATAATCACTACTATTCCATTTCTTAGTGCTTAGTTTCACTCAATAGGGAACTGAATTTTTTCAAGACTTTCAAATATGGTTTTCACACACAAATTTATCCTTCTTGAAAACCAAAATGAAAAATACCTAGATATGTTGTAGCTACTGAAAATTCTTCTTCATGGCTGGAAATCTTTGTAGATCTAAAAATTTCTTCACATTTTCATTAGGTACTTTTAACAGAGTCACCACCTCTTTTCAAAGAGGATTGAACTTCAAGTAGTATGAACCTCTTTCAAAGATAAATTTCACTCTAGGTCTTCTCCAACAATAGACTCACACATAAATTCATTTAAATTTGCTACATCAAAATCACTTCCAAGTCTCAAAACTTTAGTAGCTGAACCAAATGTCCAGATTTACCAAATTCTTGACTCTTTCCAAATGGATACTCCTCTAATTCTTCCCCAGTAGAGTTACCAATCTATTGGTGACTCACATGGGAAAATAAGACTCCACAATCGTTAATCTCTGGTTACAAACAATTTTTACATGTTAATGACTCTTTTAAGGCAAGATGATCTTCTACTAGAATTTCCTCAAGTTATCCCTAGCAGAGTTTCCAATCTATTGGTTCCCCAAATATCCAATCAAATTGAATCCTAAAGGGTTGCTAGGCCTAATGGTTAGATTCAAGGAGATATTTGGCCAAGAAATAGGAGCTTGATATATAACCTTTTCTCCCCTACACTTCAAACTTTGTTAAACTTGGGAGGGTAATACCAACAATGTGCTTTTAGATACTTGTGTACCAAAGTATCAAACACATAGTAAACAAATAATTCTCCTTTATATACTTAATAGACACAATACCCTAAAGATATGGTTGACCTTCATGGAAGTGTACACATTAAACATGAGAGATGTCATCCATTGAATTCTACACACACCCACAACAAGATTGATAATTGAATTGATTATAAATTGTGATTACCTATTGAATTAACCAACAAATATAACATGAATAGAACACTTAGATCAGTTCCTCGTCCTTGGAATGAATTCAACTCAAATACCTACACAATATGATAGCAATTTCATACATGACATCAATTAAGATTTGAAGATATTGCATTATAGTATTTCAACATTATATCTTGACCATCAATTCTTATTGAATCCTAGCACTCAATTTAGCATAAACCAATAGCTTTATTCAAGCACTTACATTAATTCTTTGAATTAATAAGCAAAAAAAAACTACACATCCACTAGAAATCAATGGAGACAAATAAAATAACCCTTGATTATGTCATTCATAGCTTGTAAAACCAGTACATAGGAGAGAAAATTGTTTTGAATTTGCACCATTTAGTATTATTTTTCTAGTATTGCTATCAAAATTACATAAATATTGATAGACTTAGACCCTAAGACTTAACTCTAAAATGCTATGTATTCTCATCAAAATGTTCTCTATCATTAATTATAAAACAACCCACTCTTGAAATGGAGCAAAAAACAACACTTAAAGGAAAAGAAAAAACCCTAAGTGGATATCTTCGATAGACATCTAGCACATTTGGGTCCCTGGATCAATAATTTCCCACCACTTAAAGAAAAGCTCCATTCAGCTATTTTTTTCCCACTTCATCACTCCCTTTCCCTGCAATAGAAAAATATTCCCTCCCATGTTGAACCATCATTAACCTATGCCCTACTATAGAAAATATCCACTTATTCGTTTTTGAACATTAGTCATTGATATCCTATGAAATGGAACTTTGGATGACTCATATTGAGTCAACAAGATTTGAGTATCAGTTACCTTTTCTTGCCAATCTCACACAAGTAATATTCTACCACCTAGAGTGTTGACTCATTCATTATGCAGGCTCCACCTTCTTTCAAAGTGATGAGAGAAAATCCATGTGGTGGAATCCCGCTTACCACACTACTCATTATGTTATTCTTGCATGGCTAGCGAGGAATGGATAGGATTAAAAAACAACAACGAATCTTGACCATCGATTCAAAACTCATAGTGGCAGGTGTGTCAGTGGAGACTAAGCCCATTCCTACAATAGTACATGTGTCCACAACCCGCTAACCCCACTACTTATTATTTTATTCTTGCAGGGCTAGCGGGGAACGACTAGGATCAATTCTTCCAATCGAATGGTTAATAAATCTGCATGTGGAATAAAGTTAGTTTTAAACAAGGGGAACCAACTAGGTCAACGAGACTAAGAACCTCGAGAATAAAGACTTAAGACCTAAGTCATTTAACATGAAATATTTCCGACTGACTTAGGAAGTATTAAAGTGATGGAGATGTATTCGGTGAGTGACATACCTAAACCAAGGGGTTGGTAATAAAATGATTCATATGGATCAAGTTGTAAGGTAAATGACTGGTAACTAGGTGTAACAGGTCAGTGAAGAAATAGAACACCTAGGGTTTAAGACTATGAAAATATGAAATGAGGGCCTTTGGTTCAAAACCCTAAACCCGAACTTGAGGCAAAGAGGCAAAAGATCATGAAAAAGAAAAGAAATAGCTCAATTTTTTGAGAATTTTAGAAGCTCTACCAGGCTATAATACATTGCAAGAATTTAGAAACAATATTTGGGACACAGACCAAAAAACAAAAACCAAGCAGACATCAAGGAAACCAAACTAGGCAAACCTAAACTAAAGTGCATGGAATTGATCTTCTTTAAGAAAATAAGTGTTTCAAAAATTGTACATGCACTTGTGATTCTTGATCTTTACCCACCATATTCTACAAATAATATGAGTCTTCTCCACACTTTCTTGTGATAAAAAATGGACCTAACCACATAGCTTGAAACTTTCCATGTTTACCTTTATCTTGACTTTGAGCATTCCACTTGAGGACCATATCATCTATCTAAAAAAAAATCCCTTGGCATTCTTGTCAAACAAATAATTAATTTACAACTATATTTTCTCATTTTGTTTTTGTGCTTGAGATCTAATCTCATCTAAATCTACTAATTTTTCCATCCTTTCTTCCATAGGCTTAGGTATGTCCACATCTTCTTGTAAAATGAATTTATAAACTGGTAAAAGGTTATGCATTGGTATTCTGTCTTGAGCTCCATAAACCAGTTCAAAAGGATATTTCTAGTATCCTTCTCCATTGTGATCCTTTATATCCATACCACTAATTTTAGTTCTGAATCCCAAGCCCTCTTGTTGTTGTCAAGCATTCTTTTGATTATTTTCATAATTTTTTTATTGCTAGATTCAACTTGGCCATTATCTTGAGGGTGATATGGAGAAGAATATGAGATCACTATTCCATAATACTCACAAAATTTCACAAAATTATCAGACCTAAAACACATCCCATTATTTGTAATTATTCTGATAGGAATCCCAAACTTAGTAATGATATTTTCAAAAAAGAAATTGATCACTACTTTACTAGTAGCATGTTTGGTTCGAATTGATTCAATCCATCTAGTAAACTAGTCTATGGAAACAAGACTCCACCTATGTCCTCCACTTGATGTTTTTGTTATTTCACCTATGAATTCAATACCCCATTCATAAAAGGGTGCTTCAATCTGCATAGGCCTCAAAGGAAAGGCTCCTTTATACTTCAATTTACCAGAGAACTTCTGGCATGCCTCACATTTGCTTACATACTTGTGCACATCAACAAAGATCTTTGGCCAATAATAACCTTCTCTTAATATTTTGTGTAGTAATATTAGCTTAAAATTTCCTCCACATACACCTTCATGCGTTTCTTCCAATTTTTTTCCTACTTGTCCTTCATCCAAACATAACAATAGGATACCATCCTTGTCCTTCCAAAATAGGCGACCATTCACAAAGACATACCTTGATGCTTGGAGCTTAAATTTTTTTTTTTTTTTTAATTTTCATACCATCAAGGAATTTTATGTGCTTGAGGTAATGAACCACATTTGTATACTAAGTTGTGTGTTCAATGTTGGATATAAAACCCTCTCTCTCCTCAACATTACACACTTTTGCAACTTCCAGATTAGATTCTTCCATTAACCTTGCCAATGCTTGTCCTCTCATAAGTTTTGTAATTTGGATGTCAATATTGAACTCCTGAATTCTATTTATCCACCTACATATTCTTCTTGTGACCTCTATTTTTACAAAGGAATCCTTAACTATTGCATTTGGTAGAAAATAAATTACTTGTTCTCTTACTAAATAATTCCTTAATGCCTTCAATGCTTTTACTAGTGCATAAAATTATTTTTCAGTGGCATCATATTTCAATTCATCTCCCTAGAGTGACTTACTAAAAAATGAAATTGGTTTCTCATACCCTTCTTCATTTTGTTGCAACATAATAGTAGCAATAGTATGGAAAGATGTAAAAGAGAAAATCTAAAATGGTTTGCTAAATTCTAGGGATTTCAGCATACGAGCTTATTTGATTGCCCTCTTTATTGATACAAATGATTCAATGGCCTCAAATTTCTAGTCAACCTTTGATCCCTTCTTTAGCATTTTTGAAATAGTTTTCAAAATCTCAAAAAAGATAGAAATAAACCTTCTAACAAAGCTGATTTTCCAAAAAATGGATCGAATAGACTTTACTATTTTGGGAATAGGGATCTTATCAATGACTACAACTCTCTCTAGATCAATCCTTACCCCTTCTTTAGAAACTATGTGGCCCAATAATTTTCCTCCAGTTATAACAAAGTGACATTTTTTGGGGTTCAAGGATATTCCATACTCAAGTGCCTTGATAAATATATTTTCCAGGTGTGTACAATGCTCTTCTACCCTTTTTGAGTATGTAGTTATATCATCTTGGTAAGCGACCATTATAATATTGATAAGATCTACAAAAGCCACATCCATAGCTCTTTGGAAAGTAGCACCAACATTTGTAAGTCCAAAATAAATCCTTACATATACATAAGTACCCCATGGTGTAGTAAAGGCAGTTTTATATTGCTTTGATTCCTTAACCTTGACTTGGTTATAACTAGAAAATCCATCCATCATAGATAGTAACTCACATCATGTTATTTTTTGCAACATTTCTTCCATATTGGGGAGTGGGCAATTATCCTTTAGTGATGAAACATTTAGATTATAGAAGTCTATACACAACCTTTTGTCTCTATTCTTATTTCTCACTAGTACTAAGTTTGAAACCCAAGATTAATGTCTAATAGGTTTGATTATCCCACCATCCCTAATTTTCATTAGCTCTTCTTGCATTTTGGGTGCCAACGTAGGGTTATAGGTCTCTAGTTTTGTCTGAAGGGTTTGGAATCTGGTTTCAAGGGGATCTCATGCTAAAACAAGTCTTCCCTATAGGATTTTAGGTCAACATATGACCATGAAAATACATGTTTATATTTTCTTATCAAAGTTATGAGCATTTTCCTAACTTGGGATAATCTTCTTTCCTATGTATGCCTTTTTTGGAGCAATATCAATCCTGATATTTACTTCCTCAAAATCTTCTTGGTTGATTGGGGCCTACTTTAGTAGATACCTATCATACCCATAAAAGACTCTCTTTAGGGCTACTAGGCCTTTTGGGATTTTTTTTCAACTGTATAACCTCTTGACCAAAGACAATATCTTTATTGTCTACCTTTTCAACAAAATCATTAAAATCTATTTGTTGGGATTCATATTGGTCTATACACAGAAGAAATATTATCAAATCATTACAATCATTAAAAATTTTCTAGCTATAAACATTATCTAGGATTGAAGGTCTAGTTTTGAATTCTACTTTTGAGATTCATACCAATGTAATATCATCCTTTTTCAAAGCAACATTTTGAAGAAAATCTTCCATCAGGTAATTTTACCTCTCTATTCATTGAAAGGAAAATACATCAAAAATATCCATAGTATCCCATACTACATGTTTATATTGTTTGAGCCTCTTATTCTTTGAGGCGTACCTAAATATAAATTAAGAAATAATTAATTTAGAATCTACATACATAGTCAATAACTTGATTCCATATTTAATCATAATGTTGAGGCCTAACAACAATGCCTCATACTCTGCTATGTTATTAGTGCATTCATATGATAACAAAAATGAGCAAATAAATGTCTTGGCACTAGGTGCAATGAAAGCCACGCCTACTCCATTACCTTCTTTGCTACAAACACCATCAAAATAAATTTACCAAAGACTAGATTAATCTAATTGAACTATATTTATAATTGGATCATTGTTCTATAACTAGGGTTATGAGTGATCAATCCTAAAACTTCCCAAATCTACATCACAAAAGTAATTCATCTAGTTGGGATCAATGTGTTATACCACTTGTTTTGACCATGGTTCTTTGTATAACTTAACTTCCTTCCCTATAATAGGTATATTTGCATATGATAAATCTAATTTAACATTCCCTCCAATTATAGTAGTCCATTATCTTGATAGTAACATGTCATAGTATGGTGGAATATCAACCACAGTAATTTCAAGTCTATATGTAGCTTCATGATAAGAAGCCAATTCTAACTCTACATCCCATATGAAACCAATGATAGGGACATATCTATTGTCCATGGCATAGCACTTTCCATTTGTGGTATCAACCCACAAACCCATCTCTTTCATGACTACCATGGACATAATGTTTATTCATACCCTTGAATTTATTGTATAATTTTTTACCAATTTGTTGTTTATTAATAATGTAGTATAGAGAGGATCAACCTAAGATGGATTTTTTGTTTGAGTATTTCCCAAGTAGTTCTTAAGAGTTTTCATAATTTTTCCTTTTGACATTATTAACATGTCCTTCACTCTTTTCTACCTCATCTTTCTTTTTGTTGTGACCTCTAGGATTATTTCGCACATTTGAAATCAAATTCATTGCACTATTTCTATACTCATCAACTTTCATCATTTCCAACAATGGAATTGACATTATAATTTGAGATAAAACCTATGCTATGTCAAAACAAGGCATGTTTTTAATTGATTTTGTTTTACATACCTCCAATTTAGCAAACTTTTTCTCTTCCATATATTGCTTAGGATCACTACTTGTCCTATTTTGATCACCTTTTATTGCATCTTTTGGCACATAATTTTCAGTTATCTTCTGAGACCTTCCATTTTCATCATTATTCTAAATTTCTAAGGAAATATTCTTATCTCCTTGTTGGTATTTTACAAACAAACCCCCAAGTGGATTGCTTGATCTGAATTTATAGTCCTATTATTGAGATGATAATTGCTTTTGTCTTGTGCTACAACAACAACTGTGACCGATTTTATTTCTTTCTCAAATGGTCTTCTCAATTAGATTTGACTTGATTATGGTTTTTCAATAAAAATAAGGGGATTTCCTATATTTTCATCCTCTTGATTAGAAAATACCTCTTGTTGACCCATATTAACTTTGTACTTCTAGTTATTTAACTCATATGCAAATCCATCCTCCTCTAAAGATGAATATTCTTCATTTACCCCATAAGATCTAATTTCTAACATATATATAGTGTGGTCATGCCTTTCCTAATCATATTTCATGTCATTTCCTTGGATTGATTGTGCAACTACACAGTACTCAAGAGAATGAGGCATTTTGTAAGGCACACACCATGGAGTATTCTCCACAATATTAGCTCCATGCCTTTTTAATGGATTAGGGGTATCTTTATTTATATTTTTCTTTTGATCAACATTGATTGGCCTCCCATCCTTCCAATTTATTTTGTACATAATATCATGCAATCTCAACCTCTCATTTCTATGATGGTTTGGCTGCTTATTTTGTTGGGTGTTAGTGTTTTGCAATATTTTAACCTCATCCCTTCTACCAATTATCTTCCCTAGGGATTTTCTATTATTTTCTATATTTAAAGAAGCTTTGAATTCTTCAGTAAGGGTAGGAGGATTCCTTGTTCCAAGTTCATAACTTGTCTTTGGATCAAATGCATTCAAGTAGAACACTAGACACATAGGATTTGTGGGCTTCAAACTGGGTGGAATTCTATTAAACAACTTCATGAATCTCATATTAAAATTTACAACTGATTCATTGTAATTATTTTGAATATTTGTTAACTCATGTAGATAAAACCTTGGATCAGTATGATCCCTAGACTACTACTTGAATATCCTCTTGAACTCAGCCCAAGAACTAATCGAAGCATTGCAATTTCTTTTGTATCAATCTCTTGCATCCTCAATTAATGACTGCATGAATAAATTCATGCAAACATCCTCATGTTGTATGATTTTTTTTTATGACTATTTGAAATTCCCTTATGTGATCCTCCCTTGATATAGCATGGTTCCAATAGAATTTTGGGACCACATTCCTTAAAACATTGTCAATTGCATTTGGGTATCCTTGAATTCCAAAATAATCAAGCTATCTAAATTTGTCTATATTCATAGGTCCCCTTGCAAATTTGTTTTGTCTTGATGATGATGATGATATTGTCAATGTTGGGGTCCTTGCTGGTGTTGATGTCAATGCATAACTTGTTGCACATTTTGATTAACCCCTCTAGGAGGATTCACATTACTTTGCACATTTTGATGGGGAACATGATATTGATATTGTCTAGAATATTGATTATGTCCATGATTCTAATATCTTATTCCTCCTTGACCAAGACAAAATGGATAAGCACTTCCAAAAAATTTAGAAGTCATGAGTGTGGGATGTTGTGGTTGTGTTTCTGATATGTGGTTGTCATTGATGTCAACACTATTAGCATTAGTGTCTTAAAGACGGTATATGTCAAGGATATTGAGAAAATTATAATAAATATATAGGAGACTATTTGTGAAACTATGAAGTTCAGTATGATGAAAAGTTCAGTATGTTGATATTCAGAAGTTGCACATTAAAGGATTCGTTGCTGAGCCTATCTAGTTTATCCTCCAAAATTTTCAGAGGTGCGCATCAATATTTGAGCAAGTTGTGAGTTTTTGTGTTCCCACATTTATTCTGTTACTATAGCTGGTGTTTCTGGAAGAGGAGAATATAATTCTAGTAATTTGAGTTGTTTTGTATGCTCCTGTGATGTTTGTTGATGTTTCTAGATCGTGCTCTATCTTTTTTGCATGTCTGCGTTGATTGGTGTGCTCATGATCGAATATTTTTCCTTTGTGTGTTCAAGCTTTCCATGTTCTTGGCCGACATGGTGGTTGTAGCATGTTGTAGATCCTCATGGATTGATTTTTGAATGTTTGGTGTGTTCGAGGATGAATTTTTAGGTATTCATTATATTGTGACCAAATTTGGTTGGTGTGCATTGAGATTTGCTCATGAATTGGGCCGACGGTTTAAATTCATCTATTCTTTTTTTGGGACAATAAATTTGTTGATGTAATTCCATGTAGTGGATATATAAGAGTGGTTTTTTTCTTCATTTGAGAAGTATGTATATGGTATGCAAAGTGTGCAAGTTCTATGTGTGAATAAAGATCAGATCATTCGATTGCAGAGAAGAGTATGAAGAAGTTTGAGTGAAGTGTGAAGAAGTGTTTATGTGCCTAACCAAAACTATAATCATGCTTTTGAAGAAGCTACTTTCTCAATTCAATTTCTTCAGATGGATTTAATCTAAATTTTTTATGTAAGACAGTGTGTCTTCCTTTGAGTAGTGAGCTCTAGGCAGTGTGCCTAAATTCATGTTCATTCCTTATTCATTTTTCTTATACTTTTAATAGGGTATAAATTTTGGATTAACCTCCACTATGGTTTTTCCCCTAATAGGGTTTCCATGCAAAAAATATTGGTGTTACGAGTGTTTCTGATATGTTGTTGATTCATGCTTTCACTGTTATTAATTAGATTTGAGATTAAAGGTTGATAAGGTTAAATAAGTTTTATATTTTGTGACAACTAATTCACCGCCCCTCTCCATTGTCTGGCCTTGTGTTGCCAACAATTGGTATCAAAGCAGGTTCCTCTGAAGAATTTTAATAGCTTGAGGTAATCCAAGATGGCATCATACAAGAAGGATAGTCCTAGATTCGATGGAACAAAGTACTCTTTGTGGAAGGACAGAATGGAGTGTCATTTGAATTGCATTGGTGAACCCTTCTGGAAGATTACAAAGAACAAATATGTTTATCCTCAGAATGGTCCCTCTACTCCTGATGAGATCAAAGAAGCTAAAACTTATATCAAGGCTATAGAAGCATTGTTGAGTGCTCTGACAGATTCAAAGATGACAAATGTGATGGATGGGTATTCATTGCTATCAAGGAAAATGGTCTGGTGTCCATTGAATATTCTAGTAATAAGAATGTTGAGAAAGTTCTTGCAGCCAGAATTGAAGAAAAGGATGAGTGGTTGATTGATAGTGGATGCTCACATCATATGAATGGTGACAAAATAAAGTTTGTAAGCTTGGAGAAATATGATGGTGGTGTTTTAATATTTGGAGACAACAATGTTGGTGTGATTTGTGGTAAAAGGACTATTTCTCTTGGTGGTAAACATAATACTGATGATGTCCTTTATGTAGAAGGCTTGAAGCATAATATGTTGAGTGTTGGACAAATGGTTGACAAGGGATAAAATCTTTAGTTCAAAGATGGAAAGTGCAGGATACTGGGAAGTTCTGGAAATGTAATTATTTGAGGTACAAAGACAAGACATAACATTTTTCACCTGAGTGTTTCTAGTGAAAGTTGTTTAATTGCTTAAGATGATGAGAACTGGGTATGGCATAGGAGGTTGTGTCATGTGAATTTTGATAACATTTTCAAAGTAAGATCCACTCAAGCATTTATAAATCTTCCTAAGCTAGTGAAGTCTACTAACACCATATGCAAGGAATGAAAGATGGGAAATAATTCTAGAGTTTCTTTTCAGAGCAAACAACATCATTCTAATGGAGTACTTGAGCTGGTGCATGCTGATCTATGTCATCCCTCTAGAATCATAAGTCTACAAGGAGAAAGGTACTCTATGTTTCTTTTTGATGATTACTTTAGGATGATATGGGTTGCTTTCTTGAGAGAAAAACATGAAGCATTAGAAAAGTTCAAAAGTTTCAAAACTATTGTCGAGAATGAGAGAGGTTTGAAGATCAAATGCTTAAGGTCAGATAAAGAAGGTGAGTTCACTTCCCGGGAGTTCAATTCCTTCTATGAAGAGCATGAAATCAAAAGACAACTATCTACTTGCTGGACTCCTCAATAGAACAGAGTTGTAGAGAGAAAGAACAAAAAAATTCTAGATGTTGCTAGAACTATGATGTTGGAAGGTAATGTGCCTCATATCTATTTGAGAGAAGTTGTAAGAACTACTGTATATACTTTTAACTAGGTAAATGTCAATAGTAATTCTGGTAAGATTCCTTTTGAGTTGTGGTTTAGTTATAAGCCTACTGTTAAATATTTCACAATCTTTGGAAGTAGATGTTATATCAAGAGAGATGAAGATATAGGCAAGTTTTATGCTAGGAGTAATGAAGGAATATTTCTAGTTTATTCTACTAAAAGCAAGGCCTAACGATGCTATAATAGAAGATTGAGGGAAATGGTTGAAAGTGCAAATGTAAGAGTTGACGAGGACACTGCTAGATCATTTAGATATTGTGGATATGACTCAGATGACCAACATGATAGTACTGATAAAGGAAGGAATTCGCAGACACAAAATCAAGTTCAAATTATTTTGGTGAATCAAGAGAGTCTAGAAGGGGAAGCTAGTGGAAGTGTAGAAGAAAGAACATAAGAACTAGAAGTTCAAGAGAATCCCAAAATTACGAGGTATGTAAAGCTAAATCATTGTAAAGATCAGATTATAGGAGATAAGACCAAAGGTGTGCAAACTAGAAGAAGAATTGCAAAAGAGTATTGTCTGATTTCCAAGACTAAGCCCATCAATGTCAATGAAGCATGTAAAGATGAACATTGGATGGAAGCAATTAAGGAAGAATTGATACAAATAGAGAAAAATGATACATGGATTCTTGTTCCCGGACCTCAGGATAAAAATGTTATTGGAACCAAATGGGTCTTTCAGAATAAGTTGAATGAACAAAGTGAAGTGGTCAGGAATAAAGCAATACTTGTATGTAAAGGGTACACATAAATGGAAGGTATTGATTTTGAAGAAACCTTTTCCCCTGTTGCTAGAATTGAAGCTATAATATTGTTTCTAGCTTATGCTACTTTTAAGAACTACAAAGTCTATCAAATGGACATAAAGTCAACATTTCTAAATGGTGAGCTAGAAGAAGTATATGTTGAGCAACTAGATGGATTTCAACTGACTGATAAGGGAGATATGGTTTGTCGATTGAAGAAAGAACTGTATGGACTCAAGAAAGCCCCTAGAGCTTCATATGATATACTGGATAAATACTTTTGAAGCTTGAATTCAATAAAGGTACTACTTATAGTAATCTGTATTTTAAGATGGATCATGATAAAGAATTGATTATTGAAGTTTTTGTTGATGACATCATTTTTTAAGGTAATTATGACTTATGTATGAAGTTTGCTAATGAAATGAAAAGTGAATTTGAGATGTCAATGATTAGAGAGCTGAAATTCTTTTTGGGATTACAAATTACTTAGTTAGATAATGGAATCTTTATATCTCAGTCCAAATATGTAAGAGAGTTATTGAAAAAGTTTGGCATGGAAGAATCAAAGCCTATCGGTACACCCATGGTAATCGGATGCAAGTTAACACAAAATGATGATTCTCCTAAGGAAAATCAGACAAGATACATGTCAATGATCAGTGGATTGCTTTACTTAACTCATACCAAAAAAAACATCATGAGTTGTATGTATGGTTGCTATATATCAAGCTGATCCGAAGGAATCTCATGTGACTTATGTGAAGAGAATTTTCAGATACTTGAAAGGGACAACTAATTTTGGCCTATGGTATCCTAAAGATGTTGATCTTACCTTGATTGCCTTTATTGATATAGATTGGGAAAGAGATGTGGATGAAAGGAAAAGCACTAGTGGTGGTTCCTTCTTCTTGGGGAAGAAGTTGGTGTCTTGGTTAAGTAAAAAGTAGAATTCCATTTCCTTATCTACTATTGAGGCATAATATATTGCTGCTACAAACAATTGTACTCAAGTAATATGGATGAAACAAATGTTGAGAGATATCACAATTATGTATGATGAGCCTATTGCTATATTTTGTGATAATTCAAGTGCCATAAACATTTCTAAGAATTTGGTGTTGAATTCAAAGACAAAACATATATCTATCAAATATCACTTTTTGAGATACAAAGTGGGTGATAAAGAAGTCATATTGGAGTATGTGCCTACTAAGGAATAGATTGTAGACATATTTACTAAGCCATTGCCTAAGGATACTTTTGAGTATCTCAAAGGGAAGTTAGGGGTGATTTCCACTCCTAATCAGAACTAAGATGCAAGTATTTGCATTAGTCCATGCATTTATAGTCATATCTTGTTTTAGATTGATGTTATGGTGGCTGCTAGTCAGGGGGAGTAGTCAAATGATTCAAATATGTGGTTCAAAGCTTGTGTACCTTTGCCATTGATGTCAAAGGGGGAGAAGAGTAATGTGAAAAACTTTGGGGAGAAGAGTAATATTGGAAGAGCTAAAAAGAAAAAGGGAGAAGAACAGTGCAATATATAAGGGGGGGACTATTGAAGAAGAGTTAGTTGTGTTGATGGTATTTTTCACATCATGTGTTTCCATCAATACCAAAGGGGGATATTGTTGGATGCTTTTGTTGTGTTGTTGATATGTGGTTGTCATTGATGTCAACACTATTAGCATTAGTGTCTTAAAGGATATATATGTCGAGGATATTGAGAAAATTATAATAAATATGTTGGAGACTGTCTATGAAGCTATGAAGTTTAGTATGATGAAAATTTCAGTATGTTGATATTCAAAATTTGTGCATTAAAATGTTTGTTGTTGAGCCTATCTAGTTTATCCTCTGAAATTTTCAGAGGTGTGCATCAAGATTTAAGCAAGTTGTGATTTTTTGTGTTCCTACAATTATTTTTCTATTGTAGCTGATGTTTCTGGAAGAAGAGAATGTAGTTCTAGTAATTTGAGTTATTGTGTATGCTCCTGTGATGTTCTTTGATGTTTCTAGATCATTCTCTAACTTTGTTGCATGTCTATGTTGATCGGTGTGCTTGTGATCGAATATTTTTCCTTTGTGTGTTCGGGCTTTTCATGTTCTTAGCTGACATGGTGGTTATAGCATGTTGTGGATCCTCGTGGATTAATATTTGATTGTTTGGTGCATTCGAGGATGTTTTTTTAGGTCTTCATTATGTTGTGACTGACTTTGGTTGGTGCACATTGAGATTTGCTCATGAATTGAGCCGACAATTTGTATTCATCTATTCTTTTTTGGGTTGACAAAGTTGTTGATGTAATTCCATGTAGCGGATATATAAGAGAAATTTTTTTCTTCATTTGAGAAGTATGTATGTGGTATGCAAAGTGTGCAAGTGTTATGTGTGAATAAAGATCAAATCATTTGATTGCAAAGTAGAGTATGAAGAAGTTTGAGTGAAGTGTGAAGAAGTGTTTATGTGCCTAACCAGAACTGTAATAAGGCTTTTGAAGAAGCTACTTTCTCAATTCAATTCCTTCAGATGGATTTAATCTAAAAGTCTTATGTAAGAAAGTTTGTCTTCCTTTGAGCAGTGAGCTCTAGGCAGTGTGCCTGAATGCATGTGCATTCCTTATTCATTTTTCTTATACTTTTAATAGGGTATAACTTGTGGATTAACCTCCACTGTGGTTTTTCCCCTAACAGGGTTTCCATGCAAAAAATCTTGGTGTTATGAGTGTTTCTGATGTGTTGTTGATTCATTCTTTCATTGTTATTAATCAGATCTAAGATTAAAGGTTGATAAGGTTAAATAAGTTAAATTCTATGAAAACTAATTCACCCCCCCTCTTAGTTGTCTACCCTTGTGTTTCCAAAAATGAGAACATTAAGTGAATTTGAAACTTGTGATGTAGGAGCATTTTTTTACGTGTGATGAGAACTACTTGTATTTCTCAGACTTCCAACTATATTGTGGGGCACTTTTAGGATAAAAGTGTCACTTGTATTTCCATATCCAACTTGATTACAAATAGGTCTATGTTGTGTCATAGTGGAATTATAGTGCTTGTTCAATTGGAGAAACTCTTGAGCCAATGCTTCTTTTTTCCTTATCATTCAATCCTTTCAACTTGTGATAACGTATGTTCTACCTTTTTTTTTAACTTTGATCAGTCAATTTTGTTGAAGAAGAAACTTCATTTGCATCAGTAAAACATACCATTCAAGTTGTTTTCTCCATAAAGCTATGTTGTGAAGTTTCAGTATATTGTTGAGATATTATTTCCTCATAATATCTTCTTACTTCATCCTATCTTATTCCTTCATCCACGTGGTCCTTAATTTCTTTCAAATTTTGGGGGTTAGGCTTAAATGACAATACAGATCTATATAAGCCATTTTGTTTAGGATGATTGCGAGGATCTCTTGGTGGTTATTTTTCATTGCTATGTAATCTAATCCTTGATAGAGGACTATTATATACATTAAAATTTTATTTTGAGGCATTAACTTGTTTATTTTTAAGACTCTCATGTAATTCAGTGGGTGCATCTATAGAGGTTCCTTCATTATTAATAGGTATTTTTGAAGTGGGAGGGGACTTCAAACCATTCTTATTATTTTCTCAGCATTTTTGACAACTATCTTTATTCACTGAGTTATTTTGATTCCCTTGGTGTAAGGATCTTCTATCATCCATGCTAGGAGAAAATGTAATGCTTTGATGTCTAAAACTTAATCTATCTAATTTTAAATTCAATTGATCACTCATACAACAATTTCTCAGAGATTTTTGACAAGAGAAACCAACTCTTTTTAAAGAGAAATGAGCTTCATTTTCTAGGTCTTTTCTACTAGTATATTTATTTAGATATATTTTCACCACCACTACAACAAAACTTTAATCAAGCCTAAAACCTTAAAATTTGAACCTAAATTTAGATTTACACTCTTTGATTCTTCACTCTTCCTAATGATAGTTATCTCCCCAATAGAGTCATCAATCTATTGGTGTAGATTCGGATGGGGAAAGAAGATTCCACAATTTTCAAGCTCTAGTTACAAATAAGATTTGAAGATTTTAATGACTCTTTGAAAGGAAGGTCTACAACCAAATTTCAAAGTTTATCCCCAATAGAGTCAACAATCTATTGGTGTAGACTCAAATGGGGAAAACATACGTTCAATTTTTTTTACCAAAGAATCCTTTAGTTCATCCCCAGTAGAGTTGCCAATTTGTTGGTTCCCAAATTGATAATTTGTCAAACCCTAAAAGTATTCCAAGCTTTATGATTAGGTTCAACAAGTAATTTGGCTAGCAAATGGAATTAACTAGGATGGTTATAGTTCCATGATATTTAGGCTCTCCTATGCTTAGGTGGGTGTACCTTTATCACCAATGATTGTTTACTCTCTTGGATTAAGTGGTGATAATTAAGCAGATTGAAAACCAAATGAAAATTTGTAGAGCCTTTCTTATCATAATTTTCTAATTAAATCATCCCTTCTTAATATATTTCACACTAGCATGAGAGTTTGAAATAGACAATGAAAATACAAATCTAACTACTACTCCTACTCCTATAACTGTAAATCAAAATATGTAGAAGAGATATTTTACAAGGAATTGTTTTGGGGATGGAAATGAGCAATGCCTTTCTTTCACTTGGTAACAAATTCAAAATATAGGTTGATGTTTCCTCCTATTGGTTATAACTCAAATTGTTTGGCACTCTAATATTTATGACTTGCATAAATGTGCAAGGAAGTTAATTACTAGGCTCTTCTTATTGATCTAAATGAATCTCCTAGGTTATTGTGACTTATTAAAAGGAATTTAATTCTTACTTGAAGAAACCAATCAAATAAATCACACAATGCATGAATGTGCTTTGATAAACTAGACATATACTTGATACACCAATGTAAATAACAAGGAAATTTTCAAATTGGAGAAAAAAATAATTAATATCAATGAACTCAACAAGACAATTGAAACTAGAATTTGGGCACCAAATTATTGCTTTCTTTCCATTACTATGCTTCAGAAAAGTTCTTTACAATGTATAGCTTTCCCCAAAAAATTCCCCATTCCCTTTCCAACAGTCTTGGTTTCCTTCTTATAGATAGATGAAGGAAGCAACAAGCTTCGGACTGTTGCAATTCAAAGAGACATTTCCACTACCCACTTGGGTGCATAACAAATTTGTATTACATTGATTATCTTTTGTTTATCACTAATTAATTGAGCCAGACACCATCAAATTCAAATTTTGGTTCATTGTATTTGTTAAACATGGCGATCTTAAAAAACCCTAACCCTAAAATACATTAAATGCATTCTCTTGATTGTGTGATATTATATTAATCTCAATAATTATCGTAGGCCATGCCACCATTCTACAAATCAAATATTCAATCAACTAATCATTGGAGTAGGAAGATGATTCAATTTCATCCTCTATGTCTACTACTAATAAAAAATAACATTCATACAGTCTCATCCATTTATAATCTTCAAATTTAAACCTAGACCATTGATCTATTTCTTCATGACATGATCGATTGATTATCCCTTCATCATGATAGCTTTAAAGAACTACCATTTATTGTAATTTTCATTAATTGTATTCCATTGATATGATGTCTTCCTTTGTATTTGTATCCATCAAATTCCTTCAATGTATCAATACTTTGCATTGGGAATCAAAATCAATTTGCATGATGTGAAGAGGTGTAATGATATCCATCTGATCATATTCCACTCAAACTTTGTCAGTGACTCCACAACACTTCCTCTTTGTCTGTCACAACTTTGTTTACAGTAAAAGAAAGATTTACGCAATGTAATAGAGCTTTTCCACCTATAACCATTGATGTAATCTTTCATTACCTCTCATTCATCACTCATTGTAATTCACTTACCTTGATTTTCCTTCATGAATGTGATGTGAAGCAGTTATGTGATGACCATTGGATACTCTTCGCTTGATCCTATCCCTTGATCGAATATTGCTTAACACTAAACCCTTCTTCATTTCACAATAGTGATGTGAAATGGTAGTGCAACATTCTTCCATGTGTCCTCCATGACATCACACACAACTATTTGGGCATTTCATTTAACTGGTCCCACAAAATATGTCTCCTTAGCCCGCTATCATGTAGGTCAAGTCAAAGGCCCCACAAAAAAGTTGGAGGTTGGTGGGAATCATCTGATCTACCAAGTTTGATCATGACTATTGATCAAACTTCATCACTCATAGCCTTGACCAATGCAATCAACATAAGAGATAGTTGTTATATCTCCTCCATTTAATCTTAACCATTGAACTTCCTCTATTGTATATCACACAAGCACTAGGCCACAATAGACATAAAAGCACGATGCGAAGAAATCAGGTGATAGTCATTAGATCCTCCATGACTTTATATTCACCATTGGTTAAGATTCATCACACATCACCATAATACATAATGCATAAAGAGTGAAAATGTGATGTGAAGGATTTTGGCGATAGACGTTTGATCTTCAACTTTTAATGCATGTTGTTGGATCTTCATCACAGGCACACAGCACATTGTGGTTAATGCTTGATCGTTATGAGTGCAAAAAATGATGTGAAAGGTTGTTGAGATGAACACATCACTGGAAAACCCATAGAATTAGGAGAGAGGTTCAATCACACCAATGACCCCACCATCTTAAGTAATATCTTAAGTAGCCTACAATCGTCGATAAACAAACAACATAAAAATATAACATTTGTCAAATTCCATGAATTTAAACCTTAGGGTTTAACTACAAACCCTAATTCTAACTAAGAGCACTAATAATTAATTTATGAGCACAACATATAAATTCTAGTCTTGCAAAGCACATCTCTAAGAATATCTTGAAAGAACCATACCGAATCTACACTCTATTTTGACCTTTGGTTTTTGGAAGGAACCTCTGCAACAACATGGTAACATTTTGTGACACCTTTGCCACATTTTGAAAATTTTACAAAACATGCTCTCCTCTTCATCATTCTGGACCAACTCTTCCAGACACTTATGCACTAAACATAAGAACATATAGGCTCACCACTGAACTACCCTTTGACATTAATGACATATTTAGACATGAATCACAACATTATGCCAATAGATGGAGATACAAGGATGAAAAATATGTATGATAAAAAATGAATCAATTAAGGACTTTACCAAGGAATTCTTTTGACTCCAAGATATGATTGGTGGAAGGATTAAGGCTCTTTATAATGGGTTTTGGGTTTCAAATTTGCAATATTGAGCAAATTTTACCAATTCCAATAGAGTGAACATGATCATTGAGGAATTATTTTATGTGCATGAATTTTATAAATATAATTTTAAGAAAAAGAAAGAATTATTAAATGGTAATGATGGTTTTATTCACCCTACGATTGGTTTGATAACTCTTTTAGTTAAGGTTGGACCTAAAAAATTAAATGTTTCATTTACAATAATTATGATGTTAGACTAGTTTCGTGTGAATTTAGGTCATCCATGGTTAGCTCCATGAATGTAGTCCTATTAGTGATTCATAAATGTCTTAAGTTCCTATTTGAAGAAAATATACATATATACCATAGTGGATTTAAGCCTTCGAACTCTCATAGAAAATTTTCATTAGATTATTTTTTCCCTTAACCACCCCAGCCTATTAAAGTGCATGAATATTTTTTTATTTATATCATATCAAAAATTTAAAGCTAACTATCTAGCTAAGTTATCCCTTGGTAAAATACCACTTGAGGTTTCTCATTCTCTAGAAACTTTCATGGTTGTTTCTCCTCCTCCACAAGTAGTGAATGAACATCGGTCCAAACTGGCTATCCTCCCTTGACCACCTATCATTTATGTTGTAGTTCCCCCTCTATCATCCTATAAAGGACCAAGAGAAAAGTGCCTAGTTAAATTTTTGTATTAGAAAGAAAAACAAGTATTTAGGCCAAAACCTAAGGATCCAATGGTATCATAAACCATTGATATTCCCTTTGATTCCTTGTGAAAAGGAGGAAAAGAGGCCAATATTGGGGAATACCTTAGCAACCTTAGTAAGAAGAAATAGAAGTGAAAAAGTGCATAAAGGAAGATATCAAGCTACGACTCACCATCTTGTTGAAGCTAAACAACCTTTAACCCACAATCTTCCATCCATACAAACTAATCCCAATGAGATACTGTCCCTCCATCCATCCTCCTCATTTCTTAACTCCACCTCGCCTCTCTCACTGAACCATGAATTCAAACCCTACCTATCCCAACCAAAGCAAAGAGTTAAAGAAGCCCATGATAGTGATTACAATTATGATGAAAGTAATAATATACAACCTATTGTGATATATTAAGATAGTGAATTTGAAGATAGTATGGAAGAACAAGAGCATAAAAAACTATCTCTCATGTTTGAAAAGTCTATGAATTTAGATGAGGGAAACTATGATCATCTTCTTATAAAGAGTGATTCATCATTTGTTAAACCCATTGCTTCTCCTTGTACAACACATTTTGTAGTTTAGCTAATTTTACACCTTCTATTTAGGATGAGAAATATTGGGATGCAGACAAGTTCTATAGATTAAATCACATCTGTCATACCTTGTGTGTCTTTGTGATTTTTCTTGCACATAATATGATCTCTCGTAATGTGCTTCTTGGTGTGTATTCATGTAAATTTTATTTTTCTTTGGATGGACCTTTTTTTTCTTGTTGGAAAAAAAGATACAAAGAAAAAAATTGTTGTGGCATCCATCAGTTTGTATCTCCATTTGTCTTTATGTCATGAACATTTTTTTCTTTTGTTTCCTTTTCTAAAATGATGCAAAGTGTTGAGCCAATTAGGTCCCTTCCATGTTGACCCAAAAGGATTTTTTATGTTATATTTATGTGTCATTCCTCCTTTTTATTTATAGTTCCACAATCATTTGTGGAATGATGTCAATTTTGAGCATAATCATATTGTACATTATCTCTAGTTGATACTGGCCCTAGATCTATGGATCCCTTATGTGTTATTTTTATCTTTTTAATTGTGTCTTTATTTTGGGGGAAACCCATTGTCATGATTTAGATTCATTGGGAACATATAATTTGGAAAAGGGTTTCCCAGTAATATCTCATGGCCTATCATGTTCCAAATATCATTTTATTCTACCTTAAAGAAATTTCTCTTGGTTGGCATAAACAATTACTTTAATTTGGGGGCATACATTGCATTATGTGCTTCACTTCATTTCACATAGTTGGAACTTTGTGATGTATTTTTAGCATATTAATCATTTTTTATCAACTTATCAAAATTATTTGGATTGTAATTCTTGGTATGGTTGACATGGGAATGCACCTAGTGAACATAGGACTTCACTAGCCCTTGTTTGTCTATTGTAGAAACTCACCTAGTTAATATTGTATATCAGTAGCCTATGTTGTTTCTTATAAAGCTCACCTAGTGAATATCAGACTTCACTAGTCTATGTTGATTTCATTCATTAGTTACCTAGAAAATATAACACTTTACTAATCTTTTGATTTATAGATTACCTGGGTATGAATCCTAGTAATAATTCTATGGATCTTTCTATTCTATTATTGTCATACCCCCTTCTTACACTTTTCATCATGTTTGCATGTGTTTCCACCATGTTTGTAATTTTTTTACATAATGTTGGCATTATTCTTTGCATTATGTTAATTTTATGTTTCCATTGTGTATGCTTTATGTTTGGCATGTTGCATTGTACCTCATGCATGTGTTTTCCTTTGTCTTTACATTGTTTTGTCATAGGATCTTGAGCTTGGTAGCTAGCACATCCCATAGATTATAAGCATCCTACCTCTCCAATGTTCAGATATATGAACCCTTCTTATCTTATCCTTACTTTAGTGTGACCATGAGCGTAGTTTTATACTCTCACTAAAGTCGGGGCTAAATGAAGCATTTTAAATTGTCACCCTTGATAATTTCACACTAGGTTTAGCTCTCCCCTATGTTCTTAGACCCAATTGTGCTCTTAAGTTTCTTTCTTTATGATAATATTTCAAAAACCAGAATTAAATAGGGAATATTATTTAATATTTATTTAATGATACCCAAATCCCCAAAATAGGTCTAGACTAGGGTGCTACACCATATCCAACCTATTCTAACCACAATTTAACTATTTGATTATCCAAATTTTAAGATTTAAAATTATCCAATTATAAATAGAAGTATTTTTCACCATTTGAGCTAACTAGAAATTTGAAATCATGACTCAACATCTTAAAAAGAAATCAAGAGTAGAATTCTTGCAATATTATTGTTGTCAAGACACATCTTAACATTGCATCAATTTTTCATGTGAGTGTATTCATGTTTTATGTTCATTTTTTTTGTAAGTACTAACACTTGCAATAATTCAAATACAACATCCATTTATCCTTGAAGGTGATGAGTATAATGACCCTTTAGTCCATCAAGGAATGTAGATCTAGGTATTAGTTTTAAAAACTTGTCAATTTATCATTATTTCATCCATTCATCTTTTCTAGACTAAGTCTAGGCTATTTTTCACATCATCATATAGCCATTGTGGAGGTAGAAATACCAAAATGGGGTTTGAATTAGGAAAGCCCCTATACAACATAACCCTTTACCCTCTTGTTTATGTGCATGTTACAAATATGAAGTGAATTTGGGAAAGGATTAAAGGCATAATTTCTCAATCAAATATTCAAGTCTCACATTTCAACAAATTTTGATTTTGAAGCTCTACATTCATAATTATAGGATGACAGTACCCCTATCTGACCATTTCAAGCTCAAATTCATATACCAAATCTTTTCATGTCTACACTCTACTATTTGGTACTCTATTTTTGGCTTTATATTCTTTAGTGTCAAAAATTGTCACCCTTAACAATTTCACATTATGTTTATCTCCCCCTTAATTTATTGGACAAAATTAAGCTCCTAATTTCCTAAATAATGCATTCCAAAGCCTATTTTTACCATTTTCTAAAGGATTGCAAGCATTGAATAAATAAAATAAATTGATGTTTTGCTCCTAACACTAAATGTCCTAGTAGATAGGGCTAAGAACCATAGGCCCATGGGTGTATGGTTCCCCCTATCTTGTCAGGGACCAATTTTTAATATGTTATTATCAACATTTTAACATTTAAAATTCAAATTTCAAGTGTTGGCTTTTGGAATTTATTTTTTGGGAAATTAGCACAATCATATATAAATACCTAGTTATTGCATCATTTCAAAAAATAACAAGAAAATTATTGGAAAGCTTATGTTCAAGAGAACTATTGAGCAAGTCAAGAGAAAAATTTTAGAGTATTATTATAGTAATTCAAGATCCAAAATCATGTCAAAGTTTAATTTTGTTCATGTTCATGTTTGTGAAGGTTAATCCTTGTTGTATGCCTCCAAAGAATTCAAGCATTCAAGAAAGAAAAATCTAAATCCTTGAGGTGATGTGCATGAATTTAGTTCTTTAAGGAAGCCATTGAAGGGTGGTGAGATGCAACACTTTATGATTCCATCATTCCTTCCTTTTAAATATAATTATTATCATTGTCATTGTCATTGTGTAAGTGGAGACACTTACATAGGGTTTGACTGAGGCAAGCCCCTAAATGGCCCCACATTTTCTCTCTCTTTGAATGTGCAGGTTATAGGTTTGAGAATGATTGAGGAAGGATTGAAGAAAATTTGTCCATTTTTACATTTCAATCCCTAAAATTTTTCAACCCACAAAAAATCACCTACAAAATTACCTAATGATATTTTGACAACACTACAATTGGGAAAAAAAATGTCAAATCCATCATCAGAGGACTAAAAATTTAGTTTTAGGAGCACATATCAAGGAACCTTATGCCCCTAGGATTTTGTGTCCACCTTTTCATGCTAGATTCAACTTTTTATGATAGGTGCACAATCTCCAATACTTCTGAGACCTGCCTGTAGTTTGCAGTTTCAATCTGTGTGCTTCTGAAATATTATATTTATCATATCAAGTCATAAATATTAACTATTTTAATCATTCCAAATCATTTCTAATCCATTTCTAAGGATCAGAAGAAGGACATCTAGGTCTGATTGGATCACCTCCATGGTTGATCGTCAATATATTTATCTTGTTAAGATCCCTCTTTAATGAAACTTGGAAAAGGAGGGCATCCCATTACATCCTTGGTTCTTTTCATTTAGGGCTTAGGATAATCCCTAAAAACCCCATTTTCCTTTATTTCATTTTGGAAAACCTTACCTATTAATATCATAAACCTTCTTAAATTTAATTCAATCATCCTATATCTAGGTTTTACATCATATTGTCTTAAATTTCTCACTTAGGGTTTCATATTTGCATCATAAAAAACATTAAAAAAAAAAAATGTACCTCTTACTACATCATAGCATGCATTAGGGTTTGTTTTAGTCATTTAGATCATATTTTCATTCAAAATTTCTTTCAAATGTGTGAAGTTTTGTTCAAACATTTTCATACACTTGCATTTCACTTACATTAAGAAATTTTGGAAAAATAGTCATTGTGAAATATTAAACAATAAAAATAATAAAAACAGAAATAGAAACCTTAAGCAATAACTTAAACTTTCAACTCTTCAATTTTCAAACCTCTTATCAAGGTCTCAAATGCCCCTAGGTGACCCTATCCTTGTACAGGTGCATCAACAAAAAATTTCATAGATGTTTGTCTTTGTCTACTTAGTTTATAAGTACTTGTACATCTCTATTTTGGAATCAGTAATTGCATATTTTTAGGAATTTTGCATATAGTTCATAAAAGTGAAAGAAAGTGCACTGTTTGTGTTTTAAAATTGTAGCAAAATAATCATTTTCATGTCTTTGAATCTTAGAATCAATCAATTATTGCATTTCAAATCTAAAATTTGTATTCATAACTTGTTAAAAAATCTTCAACATTCTTGCATATTTTCATTTCACATCAAATTGGCATAAATTAAGAAAATTCATTACAATTGTTTACAAGTAGAATCAAAATCCTTAAGTATTGCAATACACAATCATATTTTGAAATTCTATAACCCTTGATGAGGACTTAGATGACCTTGGGTGCCTCTATCCTACTTTTCTTGGTGAGAAATCTTTTTTCCCAAAACTCTATTGCTTTGTTTCTTTTTTTCTTCTACTATCTGGTTTAAGTTTATGGCTATTTTACTATGTTTGTCAATTTAGTGTTCCTCTTGGGTACACTTATGTGTTTTGGAGCTATTCCAAGTTTCATGAATTGGTGTCTTATTACCAATACTTTAGTGAGATGTAGTTCTTTACTTATGACATCCCACACTGGCTTCACATCCATTGTAGATCATGATTCTTCTAACTCTTTCATGACAAGTGTTGTCAATACTCAACCCATTTTGGAATCTATTCCTAATGTTACCATGCCAATGAAAACCTTACAAAAACCTAGATTTATAGATGTTGAGACTATTGTTGTCCATGTTCTCGAAGAAAAACCAAAAAAAACAGACAAAGACTAAGAAGGACTGCAAGACTATGTGACCACTAAATCTCTAGCTAGTCTTGCATTCCCTATGATAAATAGCATGAGGAAATTGATAAGTGATGCTCATGTATTAGAGTTTTTTCATAATCTATCCAATATAGTTGATAATAATGTACCCACCATGGCTAGTTGCACTCAAGCTTTGGGATACTCTCAAAGTTAAGAAGGACATCAACTCTCCCTCTCTACAACTATAGCCTCTATTACTACATACACCAATCCAACTATTTCTTCAATGACACAAAAAAGCATTGGTATAAATCCAATAATAGGTCTCTCCATTAGAAATACTTATGGTTTTGGATCTTCACATGTCACACCTCAAATATTATCCCCACTCATAAATTTGCAACATAGTAGCCCACCTATCATATACACACTTCCATGATATTCTCCTCATTCCAAAAAAAAATCAAGAAATGATTCTATCATAAATCAAATTTTACAAAATTTAACCTCACTTCAATAAAAAAACTCAACTTTGAACAAAAACCAAAACCAAAATGGACAAGCACCACAATATATTAAAATGATCTCATTTTCACTTGAAATATTGAAAGCACAAATGTTACAAAACATAGAGACACCTCTATTTGATAAATATAAAGGTAAAGGGGACCCTAGCAATCACATGCTAGCATATACTACTATGTGTAGTGACTTTATTTTTTAGGATAAGATCTTGGCTAAACTTTTCCCTAGGTCATTAAAAGACATGGGCCTATAATGGTTTTGTTCATTGCTGAATAACTCAAATCACTCATTTAATGAGCTTGTTGATGCTTTCCTTAACAATTTCCAAGTCAAAATTGGTCCTAAAGTCTCCCTACCAGATTTAACGAGATGCAAGAAAAGGTAAGGTGAAAAGGTGACAGAGTTCACAAGCCACTATCAGTTGATTTTATCATAGATAAATCTTACTCTTCCTGATGTGGATATCTAGACATAATTTATTGGCAACCCTCAATTTCACCTAAGGGATATAATCTTATTAATGAAATTTCCATCCTTCATACATTTGTGTATGAATCTTCATGACTATCAAAATTGAATTAGTCAGTATGAAGAAGAATCTTCACATGCTCATACTAAAAATTTGAATCCATACCTCACAACTACCAACCATTCAAGAAAAAAAAGAACTTTATAAACATTAATCCATCTCAAATAAACAGTCATGTTGAACCTCAAGTTTCTACCATAAGTTCAACCCAAAAACCAATTTAGAGTGAAAGATAGATAGTTCACCCCGCTACCTAATTCCCTCCATTTGATCATGTTGTAAATTTTGATTAAGAACTTAATCCCCTTGCCTCTAGTTAGACTTGTGGATACAACCAAGCTTGTACCTCCAAGTTTTAATCCAAGTGCCCTTTTTCAATATCACTGCACAAATGGGCATGATATGGAATGATGCATGTATCTTAAACATCAAGTTCAAGACCGCATTGATCCTAATCACATTCAATTGGGTGTTTTTAATGATAAATGGAATAAGTCCATCACCTTGTCTAACCAAAAATTGAAAATCTTTACCAAACCAATTCCTAATCATTCAACAAACTTTGTGCATGCTTGTGATGTTAAAGATGTTGAGATGAATATTGATACAACTAACGACATGAACAATGATTACAATAATAATGAGGATGGTCTAAAAGAAATTTTTGGTTTTATATATGTGCAACCTCATAAGGGCCAAACCTATGTATTACCTAACATTGTTTTCACTAATAATGATGCACTTAGACATGTTCCTAGTGGTCCTCTACTTTTTTGGTCATATCAATGATAAGTCTACACAAGGAATATTCATTGATCTTGCATGTGTAGAGAATGTGATCATCGAGAAATTATTGTTTGTGTAAGAGATTTATAAAGATTATTATGAATAATAAAAAGAATGGATAAAAAATCATGATGGTTTTGCTTTCCCTAAGATAGGTTTCATCACTCTTCCTCTTAAAGTTGGACCAAAGTAGTTCCATCAAAAGCCCTGTGAATATTTATTTTTCAATTGATACCAAAATTTCAAGGCACTACACATAACATGGTTATCTCTTAGAAATATACTTGAAAATGATAGGTCTATGGTTGTTCCTTCTCCCTATCCCATCATGGATGAACCTATGCTTGAACCAAAGAAACTTCTAAGTAACCAAGTTAAATACATTAAGATCCCTTCACTCATCTCCTATAAGAGACCAAGAGACAATAAAATGATTCCTTTTGTGACACAAAAACTAAAACAAGTGTATAAACCTAAGTAGATAGTGTTTTCCCAACCCCTAATGGTTCCTTCAATTCCTCCCTTAAGGGAATGAAAGAAAACAATAGTTTATAAACCCAATCCTACCCAACCACTATCTTTAAAACCATGCAAGAAGAAATCTAAATGCTAAAGAGCGTAGGCATAGGCATTGTGGTATCACTAATCAATTTGGATGATAAAGATGAAATTACTAAAATTGATGAAGAGGTGCATAATGAGAATAATGTTTTATTTTCAAAGAAAATGAATTTAGATGGGGGAAACCAAGATGATCCTCCTAATGAGAGTGATCCACCATGTGTTGTACCTAAAAATTCTCCTAGTGCGACACTTTTCATAGTTCCTTTAGCTACTTGTTCGCCTTCCATTTATGATGACAAAGATTAGGATGTGGATGACCTACTTTAGGACAACTCACATATGTGATACTCCTTTATGTATGCTTCATGTGTTCTTTGTGTTTTCTTACATGTGTTGTGATCTCTCATGTTTTTCTTCTTGGTGTGTATTTTTTTTTGTGAGTTTTCTTTGGATGACCCTTATTCCTTTGGCACAAGGATATAGAAAGGAAACAAATCAGTCATAACATTCTTCTATATATTTGCAACCTTGTATTTTCTTTTTCTTTTCCTCTTGGAGATGATGCAAAGCATTAATACATTTAGATCTCTTCAATGTTGACCCAAAATCTTGTTTTTCTTCTCTCTATATGTGTCATTCCATCTTTGTGTTTCTTGTTCCACGAGTATTTGGGGAATGATGGAAATTTTGATTCTTATTATAGCATTGCAACAAAGATGTATACTGACCCCAGATTCATAGATCCCTTAGTTTTCATTTCTATGTTGTTTATAACATTGAATTTTGGGGGAAGCACCTTATCATGATGTAGCTTTATTTTGAAATATATCATTAGCACAGTGATTTCCAAATAAGGTCTTGTGATCTTCTGTTGTATGACATTTATCATTTTTATAATTTAAAGTAATTTCTCACAACATGGTGTTTAGCAATTTATTTAAAGTGGGGGCATACATTGGAATTATTTTAATTCACTTTGTTCATAGGGGTTGGACTTAGTGGTGTGTTGAAAATTATATTGACATTGAATTTTTTATTTTCTTCACTTTGTTCATGGGAGTTGAACTTAGTGTAGCACTAAAATAACATTTTGATCATTTTGTGGCACCTTATCAAAGTTATCAAGGAGTATAACTCTTGGTATCATTGATGTGGGTACACACCTAGTGAAAATTAGTCCTTGCTAGACCTTGTGCATTTATCATTTTTTTCCACCTTGTTATGGGTACACCTAGTAGACTTAGTGTGTTTCTCATCCTGTCATGGGGTATCACCTAGTGAAAAGAAGTCCTCACTAGCTTGTGTGCCTTCCTATTTATTATTCACCTAGAAAATATTAGAATTTTCTATGTTTGAGTTATGAAATATTTTCATGTGTGGCTCCTAGAATAATACAACTTGTTATTCTATACCCTCTTTTTGTATTTCATATTGAAATTATATGTTTGTGTATGTCATCTTGTTGCATTTCATACAAGCATGTGTTCCTTTGTTCTTATGTAGGTTTACCATGGGATCTTGGATCTTGGGGGTTTGATCATCTCCCTTGATCCTTAGTCATCCTATCTCTTCAACATTTATACATTCATACCCCTCTTGACATATATTTCTTTACTTTAGTGTAAGTCTAAGCATAAGTTCATACTCTCACTAAAGTGGGGGCTAAATGTAGTGTCATAAATTGTCACCCTTAACAATTTCAAATTATTTTTTTCCCACCCTTGATTTATTGGACCTAATTAATCTCCTAGTTTCCTAAATTATGTATTTCAAATCTTGTTTTTTCATTTTCTAAAGGATTGCAAGTATTGAATAAATGCAAACAATTAATATTTTGATCTTGACCCTAAATGTCCTAGTAGATAAGGCTAGGACCCATACGTCCATGGGTGTATGGGTCCCCTATCTTGTCAAGGACTAATTTTTAATATGTTTTCATATTTTAACATTCTAAATTCAAATTTGAAGTGTTAGCTTTTGGGATCTAATTATTGAGAAATTAACACTACATATAAATATCTAGTATTGCATCATCTCAAAAAATAACAAGAAAATTGGAAAAATTATGATCGAGAGCAATATTGAGCAAGTCAAGAGAATAATTTCAAATAATTATTGAAACAATTCAAGATCCAGCATCATGCCAAAGTTTATGTGTGCTAATATTCATATTTTGTGAAGGATAACCCTTGTTGTAGGTCTCCAAAGCCTCCAAGTATTCAAGAAAGGTAGATCCAAATCATTGAGGGTATGTGGATGACTTTAGTCCTTCAAGGAAGCGATTTAAGAGTGGTGAGCTACAAAAAATTATGATTTCATCATTCCTTCCTTTCAATTGTCACTCTTATCATTGATATTGCCATTATGGAAGCGGAAACACTTACACAAGGTTTGATTGAGGAAAGCCCATAAATGACCCAACAACTTCTCTCTCTTTGAATGTGAAAGTTATAAGTTTGAAGATAATTGAGAAAGGATTGAAGAAAAATTGTCCATTTTTGCATTTCAAGCCCTAAAAGTTTTCAACCCATGGAAACTCACATATAGAATTATCTGATGACATTTTGACAACTCTCCAACTAGGAAACAAAAGGTTAGATATAGAATTAGAGGAATACAAAATTAGTTTCAGTACCCCATATCAGGGAGCCATATGCCCCTAGCCATCTATAGCCTCCTCTACATATTAGATCCAACATTTTATGATAGGTGCATAATATCCAATACTTATCAAATATTCTTGAAACTTTTTGTTTTAGTTTGTGTGCTTTTGAAATATTGCATTTATCATATTAGGCCATATAGCTCAATTAGAATAATCATTCCAAATTATTTCTAATTCATTTCTAAGCCTCAATAGAAGGAGACCTAGGTTTGATTGGCTCACCTTCATGGTTGTTAGTCAATCTATTCACCTTGTTAATATCCCTCTTTAGTGAAACTTAGAAAAAGAGGGCATCCCATTACATTCTAGGTTCTTTGCATTTATGGATTATGATAATCCACCAAAAACCAAATTTTCATTTGTTTCATCTTTTATGTTTTTCGAAAATCTCATTATCTTGTTATATTTTCATAGTTGATTTGGGTGCATATTTAAATTATCAAATTAAGTCAATTAATAATCAATTAATCAATCAATCAACCCCCTCAAAGAAAGAGTGAAAAAATTGATCCACCATTCTAGCTCTTCCATTGGGGTTAGTATCCAAGTGGGGTTATATGATCATTGTTAGTTCCTTCATGTGATATAGGAGAAAGTGTGATTTAGATCCTAGATCCCTTTTTCACACATTGCACCTTTTTTCTCTCCTATAAAGGGAGAAAATAAACCAATATTAGGAGACATCCAAGTCCCCCTACACAAGTTCCAATTTTTACACAATAAAATTAAAATGTGAAAGAATTTAGGAGATGATGTCATGATATGACTTTCTAGCTTAGTGATGGTAGTGAATCTTCACCTTATACTAAAGAAATCCATTTCAAAATGGCTTTGAATTTCAAAATAACTTAATCTGATTAGCTTAATATCTAAGAAATCCTATTATATATTACATGGGACCACCCTCTTAGGCTTTACAGAGCCTAAATTGTAGAGGAGAAAATTATTAAATATTTCTCCTATTTGTTTGTCAACCCCTTAAAATAATTAATCATAAGAGTTGGAAATTTATTTAGATTATTTTAGGAACTAGTTGAAATTACTAAAAAGCAAACCAAAATGCATTTTGATAGATTTGCAATCAATTTTCTCTAATTCATATTTTACTAATCTTATGAATAAATATAATCAAGGATCATTGAAGTTCATCTTTACCTTATTGTGAAAATGAATGTTTCGTACATAAATTATATTTAAGTAATGGATTATTTTCTTGTATCTGAAATATTAAGAGTTTTAAATATATTAAGGGATTGTTAAGAAAATTTGGTTGCAATTCTTATTTTAAAGGATATCATTGTAAGATAGTGATATGTAAGCTGTCATGCCTAAAATTTTATGCTAGAAACACCTAAATTTTTTTTTAAAACCAATGGTTATGCTATCATGCCCATAAACTTAAGCTAGAAAAACATAACATTTTTTTTGTTTCCTTTGTTATTTATACATTAACTAAGCTAGTTAACACACTAAGTGTTTAGGGAGTAGCTCTAAACAAGATGCGAAGATAACCCTAGCAATAGAAACTACCTACTGAGCCATGGTCCACTTGGC